>ML685898.1:2447310-2478215 GCA_007922175.1 Pelusios castaneus
AAAGAGGCCACTTTGAGGTGAGAAAGGATCATTACAACAGACTAAGGCTATGTACACACGATCAGATTAAAGCGCAACAAGGCAATCGCGCTACAAAACTCACGTGACCTTTATTGCGGGACAACGCGTACACACGTTGCTCCCTGCAACGCAACAAAATTACACGCATTATCGCGGTTGAGCGCAATGACTTCTGGGCACCTATCCCATCGTTCCATTTTCCCTGAATCGGCGCTATGAATCATGGGATGAAGGAAAGGAACGCAAAGCGCCATGGGTAAACTCTCAGTTTCCCATGGTGCTTTGTGTTCCCCTAGCGTCTTCCTCGTTGCCAATAGCAACTCGCGCCTATTTTCAACATTGCAGTGACGCAACGCACCACTTGCAATCAATCGCTACAGCGACAGCATGGATCCTGCTATGATCTCCATTGTCGCCTTCAACATTCTGAATACATCTCGGCTTGTTGCTCAGTACGCAATGAGCTCCGAGTCAGATGAGGACACCGAGGAGCAGGGGCTGATCGATGCCATGCAGAGCAACAGCACCGCGTTGCTCAGCTCCTTCACCGATCATCTGCACACGGTGCAACGCCGTTTCTGGTCGCGAGAGACGAGCACCGAGTGGTGGGATCGCATTGTTATGCAGCTGTGGGATGACGAGCAGTGGGTACAGAACTTTCGAATGCGGAAAGCAACCTTTCTGGAACTGTGCTCAGAGTTGGCCCCTGCCCTGCGACGGAAAGACACCAACATGAGGTCAGCCCTAACTGTGGAGAAGCGTGTTGCGATTGCTGTATGGAAGATGGCGACTCCCGACTGCTATCGGTCCGTTGCAAACCAGTTTGGAGTCGGGAGGACCACCGTCGGATTAGCCCTCTCACAAGTGTGCCAAGCCATCAATCGCATCCTGCTACGGAGGACAGTGACATTGGGCAATGTTCGAGAGATTGTGGACGGCTTTGCTGCCATGGGATTCCCTAACTGCGGGGGAGCCATAGACGGCACACACATCCCTATTTTGGCTCCAGACCATCTCGCGACGGAGTACATCAACAGGAAGGGCTACTTCTCCATGGTGCTGCAAGCACTCGTGGATCACAAGGGTCGTTTCACGGACATCAATGCTGGGTGGTCGGGAAAGGTGCATGATGCCCGCATTTTCAGGAACACTGGTCTGTACCGGAAGCTGCAAGGGGGCACCTTTTTCCCTGATCAAAAAATAACAGTGGGGGAGGTGGAGATGCCCATAGTCATCCTCGGAGACCCAGCATACCCACTGATGCCATGGCTCATGAAACCCTACACTGGGAACCTTGATCGCAGCAAGGAGCGGTTCAATTACCGATTGAGCCGCTGCAGAATGACTGTGGAGTGTGCCTTCGGCCGTTTAAAAGGGCGCTGGCGCTGTTTGTATGGGAGGCTGGACTTGGCGGAGGACCAGATCCCTGCCGTGATTGCGTCATGTTGTGTCCTCCATAACATTTGTGAAAGTAGGGGAGAAAAGTTTTCCCCTACGTGGGCTACGGAGGCACAGCGCCTCGAGGAAGCATTCGAGCAGCCAGCCACTAGGAGTATTAGGGTGGCACAAGGAGAAGCTGCTCGCATAAGGGAGGCACTCAGGGAGCATTTCAATGATGCCCTTCCCTAGTTCAGTTCCATGACGCATGAGGTGCACCTTAGGATCATTTCAATAATGTGTATAAATAAATGCATTCTTCAAAGTATTTGTTACTGTTTTTATTGAAACCTGAAAGATGGGGGTGGGGTTACAGGTTGGTGTAGCTCCGGGTCTCGTAAAAGTAGCTTGGGGGGGGGGGGCTGGATGTTGTCCTGTACCGGGGTGGAGGGTGGCCTTCAAAGAAATGCTTTGAGGGACTGCGGTGTGTGGGAGGCATACACGGCTGAACTGTCTGGAGTGGAGCCCGGACATTTATCGCCTGGGACTGCAAAGCTATCATGTTCTTTAGCAGTTCTGTTTGCTCCTTCATGACGCTTATCAGTTCGTCCCTGTGTTTCTGCCTCCTCTGCTGGGATTCCTCTCTCCAGGCTCTATTCTCCCTTGCGGATTCTTGTGTTGCTTTCAGCAGGTCGTTAAACATATCCTCCCTGTTTCTTCGAGAACGCCGCCTAATGTTTCTCATTCGGTCAGCTGGGGTAGACACCGGCCTTGTGAAGCTCAATTCTAATACAAAAATAACAATATAGACATTGTTAACACATAGCATAGATAGCCAATGTAACCTTCCAGTAGCACATTCCACTGGAAGGTACAGGGCGGTCAACACACTACGCTGCGCTGAAGCAGACAAGGTACATTCTAATAGACGGCTTACCGGGGGCTAAGAATCGGAAGAGGGCACACAGATGGAACCCAATATCCCTCTCCTCAGAGTGCCCCTTCCATCTAGAATACATCTCCTACATGCCGCCGGTAGCAGGCCGGGACCGTATGCTGCTGCACTGTGTGCTGCCATGGTTCCCAGGGCTGTGCTTTGCAGCTGGAGAGGCAGAGTGTCCGTCTTTGGGAGCGCAGACACAAACGCTCTCCCATCTAACCTGAGTATTAGGCTCTGGAGGTACATCGAGGAAACCTTTTCTGACCTAAATGCAGATGATTATTTTACAATCACTGCTTGTATTGATGCCCTGCTAATGAATGCAGAGTAAATAGCGTGCACAGCGGGGACCCGCAAGCACCCCCACCCCAGACAATGATATTTTAGCAGGAGCAGAGCTGAATGAAGGAGAAACTTACCTGAACCCCCCTCTGCCGCCTCAGAGAACAAGCTGCAGTTCAAGCCTTGGGTGGACGTCTCAGCGGGGCTGCTGAAGAGCTCCTGGCTACACGCGGTTGCGCTTTCCTCCGTGTCATCCTCCATCTCCTCCTCCTCCTCCTCCTCAACAACGTCCTCATCCTGCTCGGCTCTGGCAATCACCGGACGAGGAGGGGCTGAAGTGTCCACGGGACTTTTGGCAGTGGTTGTGGGGTCCCCGCTGAGGATGGCTTCTATTTCCTTATAGTACCTGCATGTTGCAGGCGCTGATCCGGAACGGCGGTTTCCCTCCTTCGCTCGGTGATAGGTAATTCTGAGCTCCTTCACCTTTGATCTGCACTGCACTGTGTCTCTATCATGCCCTCTCTCTGACATGGCCCGAGAAATTATGCCAAATGTGTCATAATTCCTCCTGCTGCCGCGTAGCTGCGCCTGCACGGCGGACTCTCCCCAGATGCTGATCAGGTCCAGCACCTCTGCCGTGCTCCAAAGGGGTGCGCGTCTTCCACGGCGGGCCGCCATTGCTACTGATGATCGGAGCACAAACACACTCCACGAGGAAGAGAGCAGGAAGTGCAAGAGACTTGAAATTTGAAAATCCCGGGAATAAGTTCGGGGCAGGGCGGGGACAGTTTCGTCACGGCCACAGAGCGGGTGGGGGGAAGACCAGAGAGGACGACTTGGGAATGCTGGGACAGTTCCGGACTCCAGTCAATGCGCGGTAAGCGTACACACGAGCTCAAACGCGCAATATATGATCCGCAACAGCTGTTACCACTCTCGTCGGAGTGGTTGTTGGATTGCGCGACAACAAGGCACTTAACGCGCAAGAGCCCTGTTGCACGTGTGTACGCCGTTGTTGCTATCGCGCGGTAATGAGCTTTAATGCGCGATAATCTGATCGTGTGTACAAGGCCTAAGGTTCACTCTATCTGTGAACAGAAGCAAAAGATTGCTTTCAGTATAACACAGAGGAAGGAAGTTCCAGAGGGATAACCTTGTTAGTCTATTTCAGCAAACCAAACAAGGAGTTTTGTGCCACTTTGAAAGACTAACAAATTTATTTATCATATAAGCTTTTGTGGGCATAATCCCACTTCTTCAGATGCATGAAATCAAATCTGCAGTATGTTGAGTAGAGTCTGAATAGGGCCTTAGAATGGCGAAATCCCTACAAATGATAACATTCTCTTTTAACATTCTCACCTTCTCATCTATTGTTGTTAAAGGCCCACTTCCATGCTATTTGAATTAAAACAACTTGTTTGGTTTGCTGAAATAGACTAATACTGGAACTGTTTGAATTGATCTTGTAACTCACCCTTTTCTGGATGTGTATACATACCTAACATACTGCAGTTTCCGTTTCATGCATCTGAGGAAGTAGGATCATGCCCACAAAAGCTTATGCAATAAACAAATTTGTTAGACTTTACAAGTGCCACAGAGCTCTTTCTTTGTTTTACAGAGGAGGGAGAAGCGCTTTCTATCCACTGACCGAACGTTTGGCTCCTGGTTCTTATGACCAGCCGGCTCTGCAACTGAGTGAACAGCCTGCTTTATTATATATGAAAGGTCACTAAGCATACAGCCAGGTTTGCATTTTATTATTTTGTTCTGCATTGTAACTAGTTGTTTCCATCACCTTCTCTCACTTCTAGTAAATAGTTATTCTTTCTTAAATATGCCTACTTTTGTCTTATTGTAAGTCCTCACAAGTGCTGTGTGATTTACAGGAATAGCGGTCAGGGCCAGATTAAAGCAGGGGTTATAGGGGCTGCAGCCCTGGGACCTAGCCTGAAGGGGAGCCCAGGACTGCAGGCCTTAAAACCCATGCTTATTCAGCCCTGCCAGTAGTTTAAGATAAAACTGGGGTGCAGAGGAGCTGGAATACTTATGACTATCCAATTTAATGGGCTGATATCATGTGGGGATGATTCAGAGTGACTCAGGAATTGTGATACACCTATTGTTAAACTGCCAGGCTAAGGCAGGGCTGGCATACACCAGCGGGGAGTGCGTGAAAGGCTGGCTGTGTCAGGGAGCGGATGCCCAGGTACTCAAAAGGAAAGATTCCTTCTCACTAGAAGCAGGAGTAATGAGTGCCTCAGTCCTGGGTGCCCCGAGAGTTGTGTCAGTGATCTCATGCTCTGCCTCATAACTCCTATTCAAATGTAAGTTCCACGTGCAGGGAGGAGCACAAATCTGTGGTACAAAGGAACACTTACTGAAAAACCACGTATGACAGCTATAATTTATTCATTAAGCCAAATTCTGCCCTTAATGAAACCTTGCAGACCCACTGAAATCAGATATATAATGGCTGGGTACAGAATGTGCTCCATTATTTGTATTATAAAGACTTCATTCATCATTCTAAGGTGGCACTTGGGGCACGTCCACACTGGAGCCTTAGGTCGACTTAAGGACCGTTAAGTCCACCTACAGACCACTGCGTCCACAGTGGGTGCTTATTAGGTCGACTCAAGCGCTTCCTTAAGTCGAATTAATAACACCGCATCTCAAGGTCGACCTAAGGCTTACGTTGACCTTATTAAGTCGACTTAAGCCAGTGTAGACAGGGGCCAGCCCTTAAGTCTACCTAATTGGCCTCCAGGCCCCCTCGCAGAGTTCCTGGCCACTCCTCCGTCGACTTAGCACCTGCCAGTGTGGACGCAGGGCTGTGGACTCTCTAAGTCAACTTAACAAGGTTGACTTAAAATCAACTTTGGTTAAGTCGACTTAACAGACCCTCCAGTGTAGGCGTACCCTTGATGATTAAAGAAAAGCTTTTTAAAGATACCACCCATTGCCATTTCTGTTCTTTGCTGTCAGATTTCCTGTCTTTTTTTTTTTTTTTATTTTTACAATAAACACTTTTTCTTTTAGTTTCCTGATACAGGTGGCTACCATTTGTAGTGCTATCGATTTCTCAGCCTGCTTTAAGGCACCTATTATTTATGCCAGTCCCTGCTTATCCTCCTTTTTATTCAGTTAGACAAGAACAACTCCAAAGCATTTTAACTGGCTTCAGATAAGGGTTAAGCATAAAGATCACATGTTATCATGCACAGCTTCAAAATAAATGAGTTAAGTCTATGCCAACACAATTTTCAGAAATTGTGTTTTTAATGTGCATTTAATTTGTGCCACTCTTTCAGATGTAAGAAATGTGAAAACATGAGCCAAGTTATAAAGCTATGGCCGATAGAGGATCATCTGCAGTAGCTTAAAAGGTACACTGCACTTTCCTCCCTTGGTCTTCTTATGCAGGATCATTTTAAAAACCTTCTTAAAAACAGTGTTTTTAACTACATATTTTACTGATAGTGTTTGTCTCACCACAGAAGTGTGATTGCAGAGTCCTGTATTCATCTTTTAAATAATTTTTTTAGAAGTTTTCACATTAGAATTGATGGCAGGTTCACAGCCTATGTTACAAACAATAAATTATCACTACATGTCTTTCTATTGAAATATATTACTTAGCCATTCATGATTTGCCATGGGATGCTCTCCAGATGTGTCGCATATGAAGTTCTCTGAATTTTCACTTGAATACTATCAAGTTAATCTGTTGCTTAGCACACCAAAAGAGTTGCTGAATATCTACTAAACATCATATGACTCTGCAGTGTTCTCTTGTGGAAGCTGGGTTTTTTTTTGGTGTGTGTGTTCTTTCTTCCCTCCATTTCAATGATGATCTTTAACAATACTCCACTGTTGCTTTGCTGTACTTTTCTTCCTTCAAAGTATAATTTTATGCTAATCCTTGAGCTGCTGAGGAGAGCATTAGCTTTCAACTGGTTCGCTAGCACAACTCAGAAAAATCTTAGTTACTTACAACATTGATATCGTATAGACATTACCTATTGCTTACATGTTTTAAACACTTCTTTGAATTTGGTAGACATTACGGAACAAGAATGTGTAGTTCTTCTGTCTACTGTATATCACACGATCTAATTGTTGAGAGAACTGAGTTTTTATCTCTATGTTGGAATATGTCCCAGATTCTAGATTTCAAAGCAGCTAAAAGGAAGACAATCATTAAGACAATGTTCCCTCAAATCCTAGTTCAAATAATCTCCAACTCTATGCAAAACACAAATGTTGACCCCACAGAACATCCCAACCTCCAGAATAAACTACAAAGCTCTGAAAACACTCCCAACATATTTCTAAAACTCTTTTTTATTGTTGGCAAAATATCCTTTGGTTGCCATTAGTTTTGCTTAAATCCTTTGGAAATATTCAGTGCTCCATGGTGTATTCAACAATTCAGAAAAATGGCTCATCATCTCAGCTTAGCTCAGTCTGCACGATTGCTTGTGTACTTAGTCCCCACTTATTTTTTTTCAGGTTCACTATCAGACTAGACAGCTCTGTCAACTCGAAAAGACATTCTTTTTTCAAACTATTGATCTCTGTTGCTCTTCCAAATCCTTTAGTATTGGTTCTTAGGATTACTATAATGCTATAATCATTCTGTTAAGGATTCAGATTCGTGGTGGACTAAAAGATGCTAACATCAAAAGGATTGAAATGCCCTTGAAGCAATCAATTTTTGTTCATCAAATACAAATGCTGAGAAGCTGCTTTCAGCTAATAATTTATAACTGAATTAATGACACATGGCTTCCGTCAGTAATGGTCTTTCTCTCTCCCCCTCTCTGGGATCTTTTTTTTTCCCCCCTTCTGTGATCTGATTTCATATTCTGGGAAAGGAAATCAGAGTGCTAAAGAATTCAATCAGGAATGAGGGCACGCTGAAGTTAAAAGCAGTTTCCTTGCTTCAAACTCAGAGTGCTGCTGAAATCTTTCTGTTTTAACAAACATGAATTCTTAAACTAATACTACCCCTTCATTTTTAATGCTATTCCCATTTCTTTCTTGGTAATGTGCAACAGCTAGTAGACTTGTGGGAAATATATTGCAAAAATGTGAACATGCTTTAAATGTGTCCCTGCTGAGTTTGCAGATCTTTCATCAAAAAGCTGTGTTTCAGGTGTAATTTTTTGTTACCAAAACTGTCAAAAGATGGGCACAACATTTTCCTTTTTCATCCTGAAAACTGCACCACCACCACCATTTCTGGATGTCAGTGAAAATTTAGCAAAGTTTTGTGCAGTATGTTTAAAATCTGGATAGCTGGGTTTCATCTCATGGTCAAAGTCATATTTCTTTCAAATTCCTGATTATTTGAGCCTACTCCATGTGTTCAGAAAGGCCATCCAAAACCCTTTACAGTCTTGTTATTTCAGGCCTGTGTGGAAAATAGATTATGCCCTTAAAAGATGGCAGAGGGACACCTATTTTGGACAGGGATAGTATTAAGAAGACAACACCAGGTAGGGGTGAACTGAGGGCGGCTGGGGCAAAATCTTTCACAATGCCTGTTGTGGAGGTGGGAATGTTGAGAGATGAAAGGCCTTGAGCTTGAATAGCCATCCATATTTTTGGATGCTTAGATAAACCAAATGCTGAATCTTTTAATGTTTCCTCACCCCCAGATATATTACTTTATTTTTCCAATTCTGAGGCTATTCTACTGTAAACCCTGACTGGAGCTTTGCTATGGTGATGTGCTGCCTTTAATGTATGTAATCTTCCTTAGTTAAATAGGTTTTTTTTTAATTACTGCATTACTAAAAGCAGGTTATTTGTGAGACAGAGGAATAAGAGTATTTTTGTGCAGCAGTAAAAGTGTCAAATTCCCCATCATCTTACATCCTTGACTCTAAAAGAAAACCAGTTTATTCTCCCACTTTGTTTTGTCATAAAACAGAAGAGTTGTAGAATTATGCAAATAAGTTTTCATTGAATTTTGCCTCTTTTTCTATTTGGGAATTGTCCACAAGAAGTTTATAATATTCTTGAATGTGGTATCTGGTGAATAATTGGTAAATTATCCCTAAATGTGGGCACTCTGTCCCTACTTCCTCTATCCTCAGCTTCATCGTCAGCCATCTCTTCCACTCCAATCTTTTTATCCACTTCCTTACTTATACAATAATGAAAAGTACTTAAGCAGAAAATTATAATTCCATCAGAGCAATTTATATTCAATTAATATGAAGCCTTCTGTCATACCAAATCATTTCAAAGTTAGGACTTGCCTCATGTCCTTAGCTTTTGTTACTTGTAGAGCTTATGATATGTACATCACTCAAGCAAAATGGAGCTTCATTCTTGGTGTTCTAGTTGTTCATCAGAATTTTAAAACTATAAATTAAGTAGAAAACTAATGAAATAAAAAAAAATCCTAAAGTAAAAACAAACCAGAAATGCATAGCTGAAATTTAAATAATTACATATAACTGAAAAGGAATAGATTACAAAAATTAAGGTAACTGATTAATAATATTCTATAGTAAATGCAAAGTTTACCCAGAATCCTAAAAGAGATGAGATTAATCCGCACATAAAATCTGATTCACAAAGAAAGCCACTCAAATTTTAATATTTGGGTTTGTTGAATCTCACTCAGAAACCCACAGGTCAAATTCTGCAGTTGCTGAGTACCCTCAAATCCTACTGAAGTCACCTACTACTCAGCATCTTGCATGATCAAGCCCGACATGAATAATGAATGTTACATGAACATTTCATAATACCAAATTATAAATAGACTTTCAAAACTTAAGCTTTATATACCAAACCAATTCCATACACTATTTATATTACTTAAAAAAACCCTATGTGTATAGGTTTTTTTTAAAAAATAAAATAAAATAAACCTTTAAATAAATCTAGACTTATTCCAAATAAAAGCTACAAAATAACTAAATTATAATAAAAATGAACAATAAAAAAAGCTTTTAAACTAATTGAAAACATCATAATGTTAAGCTTTATGACAACCATGGATTTTTTAAAAGCAGCCAAACATGCAGTCTTTGGCAAGAGACCTTTTGTTTTAAATTCCCTCCCACTGAACAGTTAATGCAGTCCAAATGTCTTTGCTGTTGTCTTTGCGCCATTCTCAACAGTATTTTTTCTTCTGGGTGGGATGAAGGGGCTGCTGGTGGCCCAGTGGCTCATACATGGCTCTCTCTAATTTTTTCAGCCAAATGGTCAGTGATTTCCATCTCCATCTTTTCTCTCCTGCTGTCCCCTCCAGGTCTACCCTCTTGTCAGTGTTTTTAATGGGGTGAGTGTAGGCTGCAGGTTAGTCCTCATCCAAAGACTTGTGAACGAGGTCCTGGAGAAATCTCTAGATGGCTAGAAGATGTATAAGAATCCTTGGATCTAAAGCAACAGAGAACAACGGCTGTTTCTTCAGTATCAGGTGTGTAATGATAATGCCTGTTGTCTTTGGGCTGTTATCACTGGTGGTGAGAAGGCAAATTTGGTTTTCTATGTGCACCTCTTTATAGTATCTCTGTGCCTCACAAACATTAATAAAGGCATCCTTAAAATAGTTCTGTGATGTAGGGGATTAACAGAAAGGTGCAGAAAGACTGAGTCCCTGATCCTGCAAACACTTGGAAATGCACTACATTTTATGCATATGAGTTGCACCATTGACTTCACTAGAGCTACTTGCATGCACTATGTTAAGCTTGTGCATAAATATTTGCAGGACTGGGGGCTAAGTGACTTGCCCAGGATTTCACAAGAAGTCTGCATCAGATCCAGAAGTAGAACCCAGAACCATCAGTATCTTAAAATGTTCCAAAGGTGGAATGACAGACCAAACATTAGGGGAAAAATATTTGTGAATGTGTACGACTTAGTCATTTCATGAGGGGCATGAACAGGAAAATAAAAGGTGAAGTACATATTCCACCACCCCAAATACTTAATGATTGCTCCTATGAGATATTTCATGATAATATATTAACTATAGTATTTCAGTGATGACTGAGTCAGCTTTAATGAAATTTACATGAATAAATAACACACAGAGTAAATATACTAACATGGCTGTTTATGATTGTTTCTGCATACAAGAGTTTTCAGGCATATCTTGGTTAGCAAAAAGGTTGTCTTTTATTGTACTGGGTCAATCAGAGTAGCTTAACACAACTGAAAAGCCCCATCAATAGCTGGCTATGTTTTAATCTAAATTCCCTCTCAAGTGACAACCCTTTTCTTGTCCTGATACTGCCCTTGCGTCCAACCCTGCCACAAGACTAATCATGAGCACACATAGCTCCGCCCTGTGTTTTGCATGTGATTACACTTTTGGAAGAACTTAAATTACCATACATGTTTGAGGTCTGAGTTTTTTCAGAGGGTCAATATTTCCATACACATGTGCATGTTGAATTTTTGTATGGCCATTTGTATGCACATAAACTTGATTTGTATGTGCAGTAATTGAGCAAAAATTAGTCACAAAATACATAGGTATTTTTTGTACATGTAGTTGCAGTCCTGACTTTTTGAAAAATCAGAATTTGAAATTATTGACATTTGCAAAGAAAAATCAATATTGATAGAATCCATGTTGAAAAGCAAAAATCCCCTGTAGTTGACTAAAAAGCATATTGCTCTTGAAGAAATTGGAGAAGTGTCTTTCAGGTCCATCTAGCTGCCTTCCATCTTCATACTTATCATATTCTTTGCAAAGAATCAGCTTGAATTACTGCTAGAAAACATGAGATCGTGTGAAACGGAACCATAGTTGCTAGCCAATAGAGAACAGAAATTATTATTTGGCTTCCAATTAATAAATCTTCTTACAAAACGGTGTTTTCCCATTCCTACACTAAACAATATAAAGTCAAGTTATATTATGGGTTGAAGAATGGCTTAACCCTGAATCTTCTTCATCCAGTAATGGCACTGTAAGGGTGCATCTACACTGGCAAGTTAGGTCTACTTAAGGAGGCTTAAGTCGACCTAAACAAAGCCATGTCCACACTGGGCTTTTATTAAGTTGACTTAAGCACTTCCTTAGGAAAGTTGACTTAATAACACCTAGTTTTAGGTCGACTTAAGCCTTAAGTCGACTCCTTAATTCAACTTAAAGCCAGTGTGTACGGGGATTAGTGCCTAAATCAACCTTATTAAGTCGATTTAAAGCATTAAGTCAACTTAATAAGGTTGACTTAACTTTTTCTATATAGGCATAGCCTAAGTCAATTTTGTTAAGTTGACTTAATTTTTCTAGTGTAGACATAGCCTAAGATATGATCATTTATCTGGAATTATTTTGGTTATAGATCTTTAAAAATACATTCTCAGACTTATAAAACATGGGTCAAATCCAGAAAAGTTAACTCAGACAAAACTTCATTGACTATGAATGGGGATTTCAAGTGAGTAAAGTTTGAAAGATAGATTTATTTATTACCACTATTACAGTAGTACTAGGAAGTCAGCCTGATCAGGGATTCCAGTGTGCTAGGCACTGTACAAATATGTAGTGAATGATAGTCCCTCATTCAAAGATCTTACAATAATTTGAATTGTTGGTTTAAAAAAAACTGTCCTTGTCCTATTCAGCCACAAGAAACCATATTTCAGTGAGGTTTGCCAAATATGTACCAGCACAATATTATGAAAATATTAAGAAACATAGCATATGGGTAATTCATAGAAAAACATAATTGATCTGTTATTTCAGTTTCTGATTTGGGTAGAAGATAAGGTATAGCATGAATCCCAACCCAGGGGTACCATATTGGTGAGACTCCTAAACATCTAAAACAGAGAGATTAAAAAAAGCAGCAGTATTTTTTCACTGATACTGAAATGAGGTTCAGAAGGTGATGTCTTTTTCTGTCATACGAGGTATGATCTCTTGGGTTAAGCTGAGCAATTTCATGTGTGCCTTGCATTTTTTCACCGGTTAATACAAACTGACAAGTTCTATTCTGCTCTACCCTCTAAAGCAGTAGTTCTTAACCTTTACTGCAGCCTGCACCCCTTTGATTCTCAAATATGTTCTTGCACCCCTTATCAAAAATTGTTGAAGTAAGTCAGTTCTTTCAACCTGATATATCTGGCAGGTCTTGCACCTCCAGAAAGGGCATCTCACACCCCTAGGGGTGCGTGCACCCCAGGTTAAGAACCACTGCTCTAAAGAATGTCTCTGAAAGTCAGCTGAGCTCAGGACTTAAATCCACTGCTGGTAACATTTTAATGACAACCAACAACATAGGGCTGATTTTCAAATTTGCTTGCATATGCTCCAGATTATTTTTCTAAGGATTTCTTCAGATAGTACTTGTTCAATTGTAGCTTTCTATTGATTTTTCTACAACTGATGTGAAGTAGAATAATCTTTTAGGCTCTTTCTTTACCTGCATTGCCCAGTGTTTTCCTCCCTTAATCTTTGTAAACTCAGATCTTTCTGAGATTACGGTAGTGTATTTGTTATCCCTCTTTGCCGTTTGATAGTGATTGTGATACTGTTGGCATTTCTGAAACAATCTGGCCTCCAGCTATCTTTCTGCAGATGTTGGATTTTCCTTTCTTAGTTTTGATGTCTTTGTTTAGAATAATTTAGTATTGTTCAGTATTTGGCTACTCCTGGCTCTAAAAACTAGTATGCTTGAGTACTACTGTTATTGTGTATGTCACCTTTGTTTAAGTTGTCCTATTGCATACATAGTTCTCAATCCTCTTACAGAATTAAAATTAAACTGGAAAAAGAAGCTCTGAAAAATTAAGAGCTTTTGCTGCCCATTTGACTGTTCCAAATGCACATTTAAAGCTACAGAATGCAAACAGAACCTGCCATTACAACACTATGGGGCCTGATCTTGCTGTCCATGAAGTTAGAGGGAATTTTGAAACTGTATTTGGAACAGTATATTTCCTAATTCTTAGCCAAAGTAAAAACCATCAGAATATATCACTTTAAATGTGGTTTAATTTCTCTATATGAAAAAGACATTAGATGAGGCTCAGGCATTTACAAGCCTTGAATTTTCATTAGAGGTAGGAAAACTTAAAGAACACCCACCTTGCCAGGAAGCTTGTTTTTCTAAAGTATATACTGAAACTTGTCTTAGTCGACCACCCCAGGGTCCAGTAAAAATGGGTTGCTTAGAAGATCGGGCCTTTAACTGAAGGTTGAACAAAATTGTAACCTTGGGGATACTTTAAGGAGGTTGTTTAAGAGTGTGAGTAGCCTATTGGATGTGGTCCTTAAAGCAGGTTTTACAGCATATAGAAATCTTTTCTCTAGACACAGATCTCTGGCACTTTCTCCTATTCTTTTCTGACTATTGTAGGTATGTTCCAGGCATAAAAGTTCACCTGCAAGCTTAATTAAAATAAAAAAGGGAAAAACAAACCTTTGAAAAATGGTATTTTGAGAATGACTGACCTTGAATAATTTAAAATATCAAAGGGTCAGGTATTCTGGCTGACAGTTAGATGTGTGGATATTTTATTGCTTGATCCATCTCCCTGTGCTATCTCTTTTCAGTCTTTGGGGAGCCTTTTGAAAACAAAAATAACATTTATAGTGTGATTTTGATGCTTAAGGCTCTCTTTCTGCCTTATAGATGCCAACACAATCACACTCAGAACAAATTTCACTCTAGATAGTACCTGTTTCTGAGTCATTCCATTGCCCCCCCACCTCCAAGTATGAAAAAGTTTGTATATTCTGCGAGTCTAAGAGCAGTCCCACTTCAAACACATTTCCTACTGATCAAAATGCTGATTTGTACACAACATGCCTGTTAACACTCAGGTGGTTCCTGAAATCTGGAGAGAGAGAAATAATGCTGCTAGATGAGTGGAGAAGTATATAATGCTGCTCATAGTGTAAGTTTTGGAATCACATAGGGTATATCTACACTAGAAAAAGTTAAGTCAACTTTAAGTCAACGTAACAAAGTCAACTTAACATTTCTCGTGTAGTCATAGCCCCTTGTTGACCTTATTAAGTCAACTTAATACTTTAAATTGACTTAATAAGGTCGATTTAGGAGCTAATGCCGTCCCGTCCACACTGGCTTTAAGTTGACTTAAGGAGTAGACTTAGGGCTTAAGTCGACCTAAAATGAGGTGTTAGTAAGTTGACTTAAGCTTACCTTAAGTCAATTTAAGGAAATGCTTAAGATGACTTAATAAAAGCCCAGTGTGGACTTGGCTTTGTTTAGGTCAACTTAAGCCTCCTTAAGTTGACTTAAATTGCCAGTGTAGACACACCCATAGTTTTGTATTGAGGGAACACTAAAGTGGTGGTCAAGTTATGTGTGTCATTTTTTAGAAGTAGATGTATGGCTGACAGATTCTGTATAAACATATTAGTAAGACTTCCATTGTGACTTACTTTAAGATCTGTACCTTTATCCTGTCTGTTGGGCTGACATCTGAAGAATCCAGTTAGTGGGCAGACTATTCCTATATAAACTTTAATCTCATGCAAGTTCAGTGGAAAAAATTACACTTTCCTCATTGTTTCCTTCTTACTTTCATATACCTGGTATTTACCAACATGTCAACCACAGAATGGAAAATGGGATTGCTTAAAAGTCTGTGTGGAGGGGTATACCTGCCCTGAACTGGTAAGGAAGGGACTAACCACATACTATGGGCTGAGGAAGCCATATCTCCTTGCTTCTGCTGGGCATGATCCAGCTGGAACCACAGTATAAAAGGCAGTAGCTCAGCTCAGGTTTGACTGATCTCTCAGGAGAGAGGATTGATGTTTCAGGTTCCTACCTAAGGGTTGTCGGAGCCCCACACTGTGATGGCCAGGTTCACAAAGACCCAGGAAAATACTCAGCTACCTGTGGAAGCCCCAAGGGGAAGGAGTCATTGCGAGCTTAGCTGTCTAGCTATCCCAAAGATTCGGAGGACCTGTGGACTGCATCCCAAGAAGACAGGGTAGAAAGTAGCCCATGTGGACTAGATATTGATCTGGTTGTGGAACTGGTAATAGAATCATCATGTCTGATTTACTGTACTGGTAGAAATCTCTACCACAACTGTGGGGAGTAGTTCTTCTCTCTGTCTCAGGTATTAATGATCCATGTATCTTAGAATCTTTCCCCCCTGCTCCCTTGAAAGGTTATGTGGAGTGGTAATGACAGCGAAGGAAAGGGAGGCAGCAATTTTTAGGGCACCAGAAATGGGAGCATGAGGATCAAACCATGCTGAAGAAGTTGTCCTATAATGTGATGTGAAACTAACTGATTCCTGGATCTGCTATGCCAACTGTAACTCTATTAGATCTAAATCCTATGGCCCTCAATGTCAATAGCAAAACTTCCACATATTTTAATAGGGAGGTATCAGGGTAAGTGTATCCTGCTCCGGCAACAGGCATCAATGCAGTGGCATTGATTGAGCGGACCCTCTCAGTTGATGGGAGAGAGCTCTCCTGTCGACTCAATTATTCCACCTCCCCAAAGGGTGGAAGGCAAATGTCAATGCGGAGGGGGGCATCTCCTGTTGATGCTGTGGCGTGAAGATGCGGTGGTAGGTCAACATAAGTACATCAGTGGGAGATGATCCCCCACCACTGGTGTAGACTAGCTCTTAGGCTATTAATAAATATAATATAAAATGTAGCATTTGAAGTCAGTTCTGTTCTGACTTACATCCTCTATGAGCCCAATTCGTATAAGTCAGTCCAGAATTTGGTCCTTTGTATTAAATGGCAGAGATGTCATCTAGTTATCAAAGCACAGGACCTGGAATCAGGAACTTGAGTTCTTGAGGATAGATGTACCAGGTGAGAATGTTCTCTTTTATTCATGCTCTGACAGTAACTTCTTTGTTGGCTTTGGGCAAGTTACTCACTCTCTTTCTTATTTCCTTCTTCTGTAAAAAATGGGGATAATAATGTTTCCCATACAACCAAAGTGTTGTGAGCTTATTTTACCATTAGTGTATATTTAGCATTGTAAATGATGCTAATACTGCTATGACTTACTCCACCACCCTGTCTTCAGGAACAGGTGAATGCTATTTGCCAATATAGAAGTAAAATCTCAAGCATGAAGTCAATCTTAGCTGCCTGGAAGAAGCAGCATCATTTTGAATATTTAAGAAGAGCAATACTATGCATCACAGGTATCAGTCTGGCTGTCATGTGCAACATATTTTTTTCTGAGTCAGTAAAATATCGATGAATTAAGTGCTAACTGTTTAGATGTGTTCCATGAATCATAAATTACTCATCCATTAACCAAAAATCTGTACACACTCCTGCTTACCTTTGTGAAAGGTATGACAAAAAGCAATTAACAGAATTTTTGTCAGGGAGAAATAAGTATTTTTTGAAAGGTCAGTTTTGCAAGCTGAACAAAAGATAAATTAGAAAATGGCAACTGGCCATCTGGCAAAGCTTTAAAAAAATCCAACAGATATATTTCCACTCTTTGAAAGCAGCACACACTTTTATATGTTACCCTCTCTTTAATGTGAAAGTCAGAAATGTGTTGTACATCACAGGATAAAAATTCACAGGAAACTAAGTATCACATGTAATTTAATGGCCCTGGGAGTGGTGACAATGGAACAAACTGATTTTAAGACATAGTCTTGACAAGCACTGCATGAGTTCTTGCTATGATACTCAGGATTATTTATAGTCTGAGGCCAAATTGAAGGCCAGATTTAGGGGTGATGTGAATATCCATGTAAGCAACCTAACTGTAGGTGAGAGTAAATGGGTGTAACTACGGCAAGGAGACAAAATGGTAGCTGCAGTAGGAAAAGCAGACAGATATGGTAACATATAACACAAATAGCCCTTCCTCTCATGACATCTTTTTGTACACTGTCTTGTTAACTACTTTTCCTTCTGAAGTCCCACGTCATCTTTCCTTCTTACTTGACTTTGCAGTGGAGATCTAATGCTGAATTTGTGACGTCCCTTCAATTTCTGCAGCAACAGGCTCCTGTTGATGACTGAAGAGTCATGGTCCCGCACAGAACACTCTTTTTAAAAAAAGCTATTGGCGGTGCTGTGATCATTGGTCTAGACTGTATGACTTCAAGATAAGGACCAACAAGAAGAGTAGACAGGTTGTGGAAGCCCTTAATAAGTACCAGTACTACTAATAACAACAACAGCCAGAAAGGGAATAAAGATAGTCAATGGCCATGTAAGTGGTTTCTTGAATAACAGTTGTCTTTTTTTTTCAAATTTGTATCAGTATCAGAGTCCCATTAGTGACGTGACCCTGCAGTTCTCATAAAGACAAAGCTTCACCAAACTCACTGGGACATGAAGGGTTAGAGCATATGCTAAAGCTGGTGCCATAACTGACTATGTTTGCTCAGGAAGTAGACTTTTATATTTACGATAGTAGAGGAATTTAGCAATTATTATTAAAATTGACATTTAGGGCTCAGTTGTGTTCCTAGGACACAGTCTATATAGCAAGTGTTTGGGCAGTTTTGCACCATCTAGGGTGACCAGATATCCTGATTTTATAGGGACAGTCCTGATATTTGGGGCTTTTTTCTTATATAGGGGCCTATTCCTTCCCACCTCCTGGTCTGGTCCCCCGGGCACCATCTGACATACAGAAGAGGGAAGGAATGATGATTCAGGAAGCCATGATTCCATCTCTGTTTTCCTCTTGCTCAGGGAGGAAGTAATGCAGTGTTGGCCTATATCAGCAGTTAATTGCTACTCTGTTGACTCCCCAGTCAGCAACTCAAGAGGTGGAGGTGTGGGAAGGGAGTAAGCAGACCTGCAGTACCTTTTACCCCTCCATGCCCAGAACAAATCTCTGACTAGCCCATGCTGGGAGTAAGAGGGTAAGTGCTACTTCCCTTTACTACCTCATGTTGGTGCACAGCTCAGGTCAATGTAGATCTTATTTAGGAGCAGATCCTACTCCCATTGAAATTAATGGACATTTTATCATTGACTTTAATGGAGTAGGATGAAGCCCATTTTGCTGTTGACTTCAGGGAAGCCCATATGTGCCTTTAGATCAAAGGTCCTAAAGTGCTATGCTCCAAAGGAATGAGATTAAATCAGAGACTGACCACTTTTAGGGGACACTGCAAACCCACTGCATGATAATGCTTACTAACAAAAATGAGGGGAGAAGAACGCGCGCGCATGCACGTGTGTGTAAGATTGTAACCAGGGAAGAGCAGAAGATTCATGAAACTCATTCTTCAGCTTTGTGAAGCATTTAGAGGCAATGATTGCTAGAGATATATTCCTTTTTTGAAAAGTCATGGATGATGGAAGAGATTCCATATGACAAAAAGGCATCTATAAAAAGGGGAGTAAGACAATGTGGGCAATTACACACCAATAAGTTTAACTTCAATACTGAGAAAGATAATGAAGCAAATAATTAAGCAATCAATTTGTAAATACCAAAAAGATAATAAGGTGATAAGTAACACACACCATGGATTTGTCAACAACTAAATGTTTCAAACCAACCTGATTGCTTCCTTTCACAGGGTAGCATGCTTTGTAGATGGTGGGGAACTGTTAGATGTTGTATAACCTGACTTATTTAGGCTTTTGATATTGTCTTGCATTACCTTCTCATAAACATATTAGAAAAATATTACCTAGAAAGAACTACTATAAGGTGAGTGCATAATAGGGTTGGAAAACAGTTCCCAGGGAGTAGTTATCAGTGGTTCACAGTCAAGCTGGAAGAGCATGTGAAGTGGTATCCTGCATGTATTGTTCTGTTCAATATCTTCATCAATGCTTTAGATAATAGCATAGAAAATACATTTATAAAGCTTGTAGACAATACCAATTTAGGAGGGACTGCATGTGCTTTGGAGGATAGGAGTAAAATTCAAGACGATCTGGACAAAATGGAGAAATTGTCTGAAATAAATAGGATGAAGTTCAGTAAGGACAAATGTAGAATACTCCACTTAAGAAGGAACAATCAGTTGCACACATACAAAATGGAAAATGACTGCTTAGGGTGGAGTACTGAAGAAAGGATACTAAGAGCTCATAGTGAATCACAAACTAAGTCAACAGTATAACATTGTTGCAAAAAAAGTATACATTATTCTGTGATGTATTAGCAGGAGAGTTGAAAGAACGTACAAGAAGTAATTGTAATTATTCCACTCTACTCCAGAATGGTACAGCTTCAGCCGGATATTGGGTGGCACTACATTTCAGGAAAATGTGAACAAATTAGATAAAGTACAAAGGAGAGCAAGGTTAAAGGTCTAGAAAGCATCACCTATGAGGAAAGACTGAAAAAAAATGGGTTTAGTCTTGAAAAGAAAGGCATAGTGAATTTCAAGTAACAAATAACACCAGCTGGAGCCCTTACTCAGAAACCTGGGAAAGACTAAATATATTTTCTGGGTAGCATTTTTTATAAGAAATACTTCCTCTCTTGAAGCAAAGATTTCATTGTACAAAACAAAACAAAATATCTTTATTGGGGAGAAAAAGAAAATACAGAATAAACTTGGAAAAGCCAAGTTTAATTAATCAACAAAGTATGTAAATAAGACATCCATCCTCTTGGCAATGGTCTTAAACTCAGTCCTCCACTGGCAGTGGGTGTGCAAACATCTCAGAGGTTGAGTGCATCAGGTATTAATCGTTTCTCATAACCCTGTATATTAGGAGAACAGGAAGTGAAGAACATCATATTCCACTTCAATTGAGAAGAGAATATAATCATCAGGCTTCTTGACCTAGAGCAAGCTGCTTGTGCAATTGCAGTCATAACTGACTATGAACAGAAACTTACAGTAAGATGTGTCACCAAAAACTTGTAAGTGTTTGAGTAAATCCTACTGAACCAAAAAAGTCATGGTTACACAAAAATAATAAAAACTATTCTGGGCAAGGCACCATCTTGGTTAAAAAAAAATAAGCAGTGGAATAAAGGGGAAATAAATGGTAAAAAATACAAATTACAAATTAAAAAGGTAGGACACTGATAAAGGAAGCTAAAGGATTCAATGACCTATCAATAGCTAATAGAGTTAAAGACAACAAGAAAACATTTTAAAAAATATATTAGGAACAAAACAAAACAAAAATAACCTAGGTCAGATATAGATCCATTCCTTGATACAGATGGTAAAATTGGAAATTTTGATTTAGAAAAGGCAGAGAGGTTTAATAGATAGATATTTTTATTCTGTGTTGGGAACTATATTCTGGATGAAAGAGAATGTTCACCATCTGTAAGGAAGTAGGATATGAGGCAGTATCTGCTAAAATTAAATATTTTCATATCACAAGCCCAGATATTTTACATCCAAGAGTCTTAAAGGGACTAGCAGAGGAACTCTCTGAACCACTTACGTTAATTTTTAACAAATGTTGGAAAACTGCAAAAATTCCAAAGGATTGGAGGGCTGCCAATGTTGTTCCAATATTTTAAAAGCATAAGAAGGCTAACCTAGGGAACTGTAGATGGTGGTAGCCTGATGCTGATTCTAGGTAAAATAATGGAATGATTAATTCAGGACTTTATCAATAAAAGATTTAGGTGTTAAAATTGTAATTAAAGCAATTTGTCAGGGTTTCATGAAAGGTATGTCTTGTCAAACAACCCTGGATTTTTTTGGTAGGGTGGGGTTGAACAGGATGACGGGTCTGGTTAATAAAGATAACTGTGCTGTTATAGCTTACTTGGGGTATGTCTACACTAGCAATTTAGGTCGGCTTAAGGACCCTTAAGTCTACCTAAATTACTCCATGTCTACACCTGCCTTTCATTAAGTCAACTTAAGAAATTCCTTAAGTTGACTTAATGAAAGCTTAAATCAACTTAATAACAACCGCCCATTAGGTCGACTTAAGCCTTAAGTTGACTCCTTAAATTGACATAAGGACAGTGTGGACAGGGAGTAACCCTTAAGTCGACTTACGGGCCGTTAGGTCAATTTAACAAAGTGGACTAAGTCGATTTAACTTTAAGTTGACTTAGTCCACTTTGTTAAGCCAACTTAATAAGGTAGACTTTAAATCGATTTAAAGTCAACCTTATTAAGTCGACTTAACAAAGTTGACTGAACTTTTTCTGGTGTAGACATATCCCTGGATTACTGCAAGGCAGCTGACTTGTACCACATGATGTTTTGATTAAAAATAATTTGTATTGTATGGGATTAACAGGGAATTCATTAGTGGAATTAAAAACTGGGTTGCTGACAGATGTCAAAACGTAGCTGTTATAGGGATTTATGAATGAGGGACTGTTTCTATCAGTGTCCATCACAAATTGGTTCTTGATCCAAGGTTATTTAATATTTTTATCAACCATATAAATGATGATAAAATATTTTTATTGGTAAGTTTTGCAGAAGACAAACAGATTGATGGGGTAATAAAGGATGATGAAGATAATCTACAGTTACACAGTGATTTGAATCACCTAGTTAAATAGTCACAATCCAATAAAATAGGCCACCTTCAGATCAATTTCCATGACTAAGTGATTGGGTCTGTGAAGACCTGCTCAGCCAATCAGGAAGTCAAACCAGTAAGATCACCCTGGCAAGGAGTATAGCGCTGAGTTGGAGGGAAGGGATTTCTCTCTGACTCAGCCTACTGAAGACACCATGGTAAGTAAGCAGTAGGCAATCAGCAGGAGATACCCAAAGTACTTAAAATACCTTGTGTCTCTCCCTTCAATTGCCAATGAACTTGCATTGAGATGTAGACCAGGGCAATGTATTTTAATGTAGTCAAATGCAAGGTAATGGAACCAAGAACGCGTTTTATTTACAAATGGGAGACACTACCTTGGAAAGCAATAACTTGAAGAAGGATTAGGGGTAATTGTAGATAATTGCCTCAATATGAGCTCTCAGTGAGATACTGTCCCAAAAATGGCTAGTGCAATCCTTGGATGACTAAAAAAAGCATATCTTGCAGAAGTAGGGATGTGATCTTTTGTTTTTAGGCAGCGTGGTTTAAAACTACCCTTAGAATGTTGTGTCCATTTCTCTTGTCCATACTTCAAGAAGGATGGTAGAATACTGGAATGAATTCAAAGAGGAACACAAAATTATCCGGGGGTGACTTGATCATGGTGTATTATAATTTAAACACGTAAAAGATACTCAAAAGTGAGGAGCTTTTCAGACTTGCTGACACAAGCATAACAGGATTCAATGGCTGGAAGCTGAAGTTGGATAAATTCAGCTTTGAAATAAGATAGAATTTCCTAATGGTGAGGATAAGTAAATATTGGAACAACTTACTAGGGCTGGTGGTGGATGTGGTATTGCTTGGATTCTTCTAAAGAGATGCTTCAATGTAGATTCTGGCCTGTGTGCATGGGTAGTTGGGATGGATGGTTGCAATGGTTCCTTCAGGTCTCAGAATCTGTGAATGAATGAATCTTCCTGTTCATCCCCTTCTTTCTTGGGCCATAGGGAAAACAAAATTGCATGCATTGCCCTCAACATGTTCATACCACTTGCAGCTCTACATGAAGACAACAACTATAATCTATTATTACACCTTGGGCCTTATTCAGTCACCTGGAGGGATCAGGAGGGAACTCCATCTGGGCCCTCCCACCCCCCAATACACAACTAGTCAGACATATTCTGTTGGGTTTTTTTCTTTCATTCAGACTATGAGAGATTGACCATGACTAGAGATGGGACAAGGTGGACCAATGCTCTGAGCAGGTACAGAAAATCCTCTTTCTAGATGCCTCATGCTTAGGATCAAACTGACTGTAAGACTTGGGGTAAAAAAGGAATACCCCCAACCCCCAGGTCACATTGGCAGAGACCTTGAGGGTTTTTACTTTTACTCTGCAGCAAGCGTGGATTACCTATCTTGGCTAAGCAATTCCCTGCCATTGCAGGGATCTTGGGCACTGGTGGCAACTGGGTCCCCCCGTTCTCTGCCTGTGGCACACAATCTTTTAGTCTCCTGTGGACTGACTTCAGTCTAACTAAAGTAATTGGGCTCTTAATACAGAGATATCTGAGTGAAATGTAAGGGCCTGTGCTATACAGGAGGTTGGATGGGATGATCTAATGATTCCTTCTAGCCTTAAATTCTCTGAAATTATTAAATACCATACCTCAGTTTCCCATCTGTAAAAAGTGGGGATAACACACAAAAAGGGTACCCTGAGGGATAAGCTACTTTAATAATTGTGAGTCCCATATCAATACTATGGTAATGAGGGCCATGTAAATACCTGCTCAGATTCAAATTATCACCCCTTCTCTTGTGATACTATAGAATTTTAAAGTTCCAAAGGGGTAGCTGTGTTAGTCTAGTTCAGCAAAACAAACAAGGAGTCCTGTGAAACTTTTAAACACTAACAAATTTATTTATCACATGAGCTTTCATGGGAGAAAACCCTGACAAAGTGGGATTTTCTCTCATGAAAGCTCATGCAATAAATAAATTTATTAGTCTTTAAAAGTGCCACAGGACTCCTTTTTTGTTTTATACAATTTTTAATTATTGTTAATTGATTTTGCACCTCATCTTTATGGCAATATATCCTATTATTTTAGTGTATTTTTTCTATTACTTAAGCAATCATTTTCCCCCCACACACTCAAAAATAATTAAATCTACTCAAATAACTATAATTATACATTTATAATAGCAAAGTCAAAACAAAAGCTTAAGCCATCTGGAAATGATCAAAATACTATATATTAATAATAATGCCATGTACTATATATAAGCAGTGTAACACACCTCTGACTATATATATATATATATATATATATATATATATATAGTCAGATGTTTATCTGTATATACCGATAGAGAGACAAGGACACTATTTTTTTCCCATAAAACTTTTCATTTAAATTCTGCTGCCATTGTTCTGGAATAAATTTGCTTGTCACAGAGACATGGGATTTTTATTTGATTCAATCTTATTGCATCATTAAAATATTGGCATTTTTTATGTTTTGCAAACATTTGTGGGCACACCATTAACCAACATGAAACAATGCAGTAACAAATGCCTGTTTTATGACTGCTGTCAGACTATATCTTGTCTAATGCTCTAACATTATCAGCAATCTAAACCTAAATTATCACAAACAAAAGTCTATGAAACACAATACACATACATAATCTCCAGGAGACCATGTACTGAAACATTAGAATTAAAGACTTGGGCTATCAATTCAGCCAAAAATGCAATTTTGCAGAGGAATTTTTTCACTCAGGCAACAAAAGGAAAAGAAAAGAAGTAGCAGGCTCTTATTGAAAAGAACACCAAACCCAAAGAAAATATAGTTGCTCTGGACATTTATGTACTATGAGAAGGAGAAAAAATGGTGAGAGAGAATTAAAAGAATAATTTGGGAAATGTGTGGCATTTGGTTTCTTATTACTTTTAATTGCAAATATTTTCTTGTTTAATTAAATTGTTCCATTACCAGTTTGTGATGTTCCCTGACAAGTCTTAACTTGGCCTGACAATTTCACTATGTCTGTATAGAAGCAGAAGAATCTGAAGGTTTAAATTAGGAAGACAAATGACTAACAACATATGGTTCATTGCAAACCGTGTGCAAATACTCTCCATGTTGCTGAAGAATGTAACTGATCAATGTGTGTCAGGAACACTAGATTTAGACTGTGATAAAGTACAAGGTGTTTTGTTGTGTAATTAAGCATAGTTGAAGCAGTCTGTAGTAAATATACACCAAGAATAAATTTATTTTTTTGCCTGACATTCACATTTGATCTATTGTTAAATTTCGATGTCTCCTTTATAAATCCTAGGAATGAACTGTCCTCCTTCCATCACCTCCCCCGTTGTCTTCTTTTTTTCAAAGGTGATGACAGAATCAATTTCATTGACTTAAAATGACAATATTAATCATAAGGGACTGTCAGAAGATAGAATGGTCATGTGTATAGGGAAAGAGACTTGGTAGAATACTTTGCCTATTATAGTTCCACTTTTTATTGTAGTCCTTGACAGCAGCAGTTTAAGGAGTAAAAAGAGTGCTCCAAAATCTGGGCACTATAGAGAGACAATGTGGAGAGGGGGGAAGAAAAGCAAACAAGTTTGAAAGAAAGTGTTCAGACTTTCAAATACATTCCTAATCAAACAACAAAAGAATTTTGATTAGGGAGATTCTAAAGTATGCCATTTACTTTCTATTGGAAGGGTGTTTTTTTGTGGGGCGGGGTTTGAGTTTTTCTTTCTGAATTAGAAAGATAAAATGCACACAATCCGCTACCTAAAATGGTTTTGAAATACAAAGGTTCAGTGTTTAGTTTACTTTTTTGATTAGAGATGTTAGTTTCAAGAACCCCAACTAACCTATGCTCTTGTTTATCCTGGTTTCATCTCCCCCTTCTTGCAGAGATTAGATCTCATCCATTAGAAGATATATACAATTTTTGTTCTCACTGCTTCCCCAGTTTTCCTACAAAAAAGATTTTCCACCTTGTGAGATCTATGTTCTTTGTCATCTGTTATAATGTTTAACTGAAAGTAATTTGTATTAGGGTGGTTTTCAGAAGTTTCATAAAATAAAGCAAAGCAAAACAAAACAACAAAAGACCCTTATAGTCAAGAGAAATCCTCTCCTCTCTTTTTCTGCAAAGAAAAAAGCAGAAGCTTTTATAAATTTACATTATATTTTGCAGCTCTTTTATTTAATAGCATTATAATATATTGGGTATCCTACCTCATTGTTCTTTCTGCCTATATTTATATTTTCTAAGATACAATAAAAATAATTTCATCTTAAAAAACCCCTTACTCTAGACTAGCCTGTGTAAGTCATTATTCTCATTTTATAGTATTCACAATCCATAGCACCAGGCTTTGGTATTACATACAGCCTATCTTTGAACATTTTAGATCTTTGCAATAATGTACAATTGTTTAATGCTTCCCTGTATTTCTATAATTGATATTTAATACCACCTTAAAATGAAGATGCTGTCATAGAATCAGATCCTCAACTGTGACAAATCAGCATAGCTTTACTGAATGGAGATACATACACTGATTTGATCTGACCTAAAATTTTATAATAACCTTAAAATTATACTAAGAAGGGGATGGTTCATAATAATCTGGTTTTGGTTAATCCTTTTTTTCAACAGCGCAATATAACTCAACTGATGCTCATTTCCCTAGTAGAACTAGAAGGATGGTATTTCTTAGTGTATCCCATAGGCCCAATTCTACTGACTTTACTTATGGAAGTATTACTGTCGAGTTCAATGGTACTAGTCTTTGACTAAGGACTGCTCATTTGAGCAATTTTTTTTAAGATGAAGTCCCATCTCAGTATTCTGTATTTTAAGTGGATGAGTATCTTACACTCTTTAGCAGATTACTTACACTGTCAAAACCAAAAGTGAGGTAGGAAGGGCAAAATAGGGTAATGTTTAATAGTGTATCATGCGGCTAGAATTCTTAAGGGCAGCATCATTTAGAAATTGGATACCAATGCAACAGTCTTGTGACAAAATATACAACAGAAATATTAAGCGGTTTAAGTTTTTCATTATAAATATTTTTAATTGAAATAGAAAGGAAATAGGGAAGAAATAGAGACCCTCGGAAGGCTACACAGACCAAATTAAGATTTCCGGTTGTAACAATGTAACAGTATCAAGCACAGTTGGTTAAAAAAGCCGGTCACTAAATAATTAAATAAAAATATTTAGCACAAATATAAATTTAAAATTTCTTTAAAATCATTCATCTTTCCTCTTTATTATATTTTTTTCAGCTTTTGCAGTTTACACAAAGCTAACGTTCTGTCCTTTCATGACAGTGTACAATTCCTTGTTAGAAACTTGTTAGTTTTTAAGGTGTCATAGGATTCTTGTTGATTTTGCTGTACACAGACTAACACGGCTACCCCTCTGGAGCTTATGCAATTCCTGTTGAGGTTAATCCAAGTTGCATATCTGATGAGAGAATGTCACCCTTTGTTTATTGTACTATTACATAATACTCCGATTATGTGCCAGTTTATGCAATTTTTGTTAGTCCTCTTTCTGCAATTGCAAGTGCTTTCCATAAGACCTCCTCAAGGATTGCTTAACCCTTTGTCAAGTTTCCTCTCCTGCACTACAAAAATCTTTGGATCTCCCAAGTACAGTACATGAACTGTGTTTGTCTTTCCAATTTCTTTCAAATACTTCTGAGCAATGCCATGTTAAATGTACAGGATTCTTCTTCCCCTGTTAGAATTCCAAATGGATCCGCAGTTTGTTTCTCCACACCTTTACACCTAAATTACGCTGGTGCTAGACACAAAGAAGAATCAGGATCCCCTACTTGGTGTCCAGCAAATTCCAAAGATGATTTTCTGTTTTAACTGAATGTTGTTTTTAGAGCTGGTTGCATTATTTTTGTGAACAGATTATTTTAGGCCATTTTTCTGTTTGCAAGTTGTCCCTGAGTATTTCAAGAATGTTACAAAGAATTTAAAAAATGTTTGGGGGTGAATAGTCTATTTGACCAAATTTTAGCCACTGGATTGCTTGAAAATTCTCTCTAGTGCATACTCATTCAGTAATCTGATATTTGGAATTCATCATTTGACCTGTATGATTGGTCCCAGAAATCACATGACATTGTTTCTGTTCCCTTTTTTGATGACCTAAACGTTCTAAATTCCTTTCACTAATCAAATTCTGTGTGGTCATGAACTGATTTTGTATTTCTTTATTAAGGTATTTTCTTCTTCCAGCTCAAAATTCTCTTTCCAAAACAACCCACAAACAAAATTTTCCTTGCATAGAGATTAATGGAAAAGTGAATATAAAAAAGGTGTGAATATGTTCAATCAAAATGTTTGAGAGAGGTTTTAGTCACTATTCACTCAGCACTATGCTTTTTAATATTACCAGAAATCATTCGTTTCCCCTTTCACTCCAGTTGTAATGGCTCCAGACCAAGAAAATTAAGAGAGAAAAGCTGCTTGTGCAGAAATGGGTAGGGAAGGTCCAATAGGTAGCTAAACTGGAATGAGCTTGCTGCATTAAGGTGAGGTAAGGGTGTTAGTGTGTGGGAAACCTACACTGTGGTTTTAGTACAAAGATGTGTTTTGTGCAAGCACCACATACTCTGGGATACAGAGGTGTTTGAACTGCACTGTGAATTTAGGATGGAGTCTTGCTCTGTAGCCTAATTTAGCTATCTAATATTCATTTTATATAATTTTCAGGATGATTTTTTGAAAGATTTGCATTTGTTACTTTTATACTATTGTGCAGAATGGTGATGGTGTATATGCCTCATGCGGTTCTCTGTTCACTAGACAGCCACTATCCACCATGTGGATTTTTTTTTAAATTACACATGGAAAATCTCAAAGTGACAACTACGAATGATGTGAGCAGGAAAGTCACCAATACTGTGAAATAACTACAAAGTGTCTATTAATCATCCCCGGCACAGAGAGATCTGTGACTTTTGACCTAATGGTCAAATTAAAGCTAAGTGACTCCATTATATTCTAACAAAATTGTAACAAAGGGGGTCTTTTGGATTTTGGTTCATGATGATATAATAGGTAATTGTGTTACCCTAAGACAAACAACACCCTTGGCTAGGTGATCAGTGAAAGAGACTAAATTTCATATTAGGAGTTGGGAAACAGGAAGTGTTATAGTTGGAATAAGTAGTGAAGGTCTCCCAGAGAGTTGAATGTAAGATTTTGGAGTTAGACATGGCTTTGCTGGCTTATCTTAAAAGGATCATTTAGGATACACTCTATGGAGAAAAACAGTAAAAATAATTCTCCTTAACTGTACATAGTAACTTTTCAGACCTAAGCAAAACAAATAAGGAGACCTGTGTGGCATTTATAAAGACTAACAAATTTATTAAGGCATCAGCTTGTGCACACAAAAGTGTATGCTTTAATAAATTTGTTAGTTTATTTCAGCCTGTGTGGCACTTATAAAGACTAACACAGCTACACTTCTGGAACTTGTCACCAGATCTAAGCAAGTATTTCTTAAAGTGTTCAGGGTCAATTATTTTCTCTCAGTTCTTGGGATTTGTTTTTTGTTTTAAATAATAACAACCTTAATGTGGCATGCATATCTTTCAACTGGTGATGTATTTTGCTAGTTTCAGTTCATTTGATTTTAAAATACATATATTTACACTTTGCTCTATTGGATTTCCATTTTATAAGGCACCATATTGGTATATTTTGTTACATTTTTTGTCTTTATAATGTAGGAAATTCTGGTTACTTTTGAAACTTGTATTTTGTGCCATGCAAATAGGAAAGTCTAGAATGAAAGAACCTTGTTATTAATTTTAAACAAACTCATTATGGGCAGTAGTGTGGTTTTTTTGGTTTTTTTTTTTTTGTTTTGTTTTCAGGGCTACAGTTGTTATATATGTATGGCTCTGCAAGGAGTTCACATTTTCTCTGGTTTGGCATTTTGAGTATTAGTCTCCAGAGTAAGTATGCAGTGTGATATCTCTGCTATGGAGATAAGATTATTCCTCTAGCGTAATACCCACGGAAATTCAGTTTGAGAAATACCAGAAATAGCAAATATCATTTAGCAATTCCTTAGAGTTCTCATTTGTCTAGTTTGGAATCAGGAAAAAGACAAAGATCAATTTGGTGTATTTTCTTTTCAATTTTTAAAACATAGGCATGATTGTATTTCCTTATCTTGAAAAAAATAATTCCTTTTAAACAGATGAAGCTTTGGTTAATTACTAATCTTTTTGTTTTTGCAAGACTCTTGGCTTTTAGCAGAAAAAAATCCAAATAATCTTTTTGAGAATCTTCTGAAGAACTATTCAATTTAAAGAAAGAAACGGTGTCTTAAAATTATTTCCATAATGCTGATTAATATTATACAGTACAAAACCAGGAGTCAAGCAGCTATAGTGAGATTTTAAGAGAATGTTTGAGAGAATACTATTTTATTTTTCTCCTCACTTCCAAATTCACCCACATACTCTCACCACAAAAAGGAAAAAAATGAGAGTGACAGGGGAATGGTGGGGTCTGGGGAAGGCGGGAATCCTCCCCCCCCACAAAAAAAAATCCTCAAGTTTTCTCCTAAAGTGACAGGCCACTCTATCACAATAATGTTCTATACAATTATGAAATTAGAGTGTCTTTCAAATTAATTTAAGATTCATTAACGTTGTGTAATTTTTGGAAATATAAATTACAATGACAACAGAGTCTTGTGGCACTTTTAAAGACTAACAGATTTATTAATCGCATGAGCTTTCGTGGGAGAAAATCCTACTTCGTCAGACGCGTC
>ML685898.1:2478615-2491151 GCA_007922175.1 Pelusios castaneus
TTTTTTTTTTCAATCAAAGCATATTGCAAAGAGAACAATTGCATTCTAACATGTTAAAAGTGTGATGCACAAGGAGGAAATAATTTTTGTAAGAAAGGAGGATGTTAATCAAACTTTAATCAAGCTTCTTTGTAAATGTTTATTTAGAAAGTATAAGCAGTTTTACAAATCATCACCATATAAGTACCAGAAACACAATATTAACAACTACAAAATAAAATATCATTTTTTGTTTGAGACACATTTTGCAGTGAAATAGAAAGTTATATTAGGCAGTATTAGAGAGAATGAACACATTATATGGTACAACTGGTCAGAGTTTTATACTGCAGCCTGAGTGTTTAATAAATATGCAAAGCAACTTTTTGTTATTTTGCAGACTCAAATTTTACTGGATGTCTTCTCCTTTCTCTCCCACCACAATCATAGGTTTTTCCAGTGGGACACATGATAGAGCCTGGTCTATATCTCTGATGAGATCTTCTATGATGCATAGTTCTTTCAGGAGCTAGCAGACCAACAGATGTTCCATAGTTTGTATTCCATCACAGTCACGTGTATCTGGATTGTTGGAATAGCCCCATTTCCATATATTTACTTTGGACTTGCCAACTGTTATTTGTCGGTTAAACATCTCCAGGTTGACCAATCCTTCTCCCTGATTGCAGAAAGACATTCAGCAAAGTCCATGTGCATTTTGATGACCTCGTCAAGTATCTTGAGCAGTGTGAACCACATTTCTGATCATGTAGCTGTTGGTGATATTTTAAGCAGTTCCATTGCCATTTTCTAGAAGTTAGTGTGCATTGGTTTGCAGTAACATTATAGTTTTGCGCTGACTTTCTTGGGTCATTGCTAAGTTTCCAGATAGTTATGCATGCTTCCGTTGGGTCTCTGGGTCATGTCTGTGCTCTCAAGATTGCTTGTCTTGTGCACTAAAATGCATCATTATGGCTCTGACTACAATGATGTCCTCAGTGAATGAGTCAGCCCCAAACTTCTGCTTGCATTTTGTGTATAGATCCGATTACTCAGATGTTAGTCCTGGCACATAATTTTTTTCTGCAGACTTTTGAAATATGCTTCTTTGAGATGGAGTGCACAGCACTGACAGACTGGTCGGAATCTCTGTTATTGGTTCAGCTTTTCTTACAATGGCAATCAAGTCATTGGTGAAGTCCTTCCATACAACTTTCTTCAAATTAAAGCAGCATCAGAATGGTGCTGAGTTTGGCATTAGGGCTGCATTGATCGGGATAGTGATGGGCCTGTGCTGCTAATGTGAAGTTGGACTCAAGAGCTAAGTCTACACTTGCTCAAATTAGTTCAAATTAGTTAGTTCGAACTAACTAATTTGAACTAATTTTAGTTAGTTCGAATTAGCTTAATTCGAACTAGCATGGCCACACTGGAATGTTAGTTCGAACTAAGCAAGCACTTGCTAAGAAATTAGTTCGAATTAACATGGCCACATTGGTTAATTCAAACTAGTTAATTTGAATTAACCCCTTAGTTTGAATACCCTATTCAAACTTATTAGTTCGAATTAAGGAAGCCCTTAATTCGAACTAACTAAAGCCTAGTGTAGCCATGGCTTTAGTATGTTTGAATTAAGCCTCCTTAATTCAAACTAACTTACCAGTGTAGACACAGCCAAGGGTTGTTACAAGAATCAGCTATGTGGTTGCAGAAAAAAAGCCATATCAGGGTTGTTTCCCTGTTTCCATCCATTGCTGTTGAAAGAACTGTGAAGCTTGAGGTTATCAATAAAGCTTACGTGATGTCCATCTGCCCATGATTCAGCTAGTTGCCCATTTTCATTAGTTGTGCTATAACTTCACTTGACACGGTGACTGTTAAAGTCATTGACAATCAGCTGCATTTTGTCATATTTGAGGTTATGTGGGCTAGCAAATTTGAACTGGTGGCAGGTTTGTAGACAGACGTAATGGCAATGCCAACAATGTCTCTAGCCAGGATTTCTAAGTCATCATCAGTCATAGATGCTGTGTTGATGGCAAGATCAGGTTTGATGAAAATGGCACTATCATGTTGCTCATGAGGTCTTTTGATGATCAAAGTCAACCTGAGTATCTATGGGCAGATGTGAATCCTTCTGTGTATCTTCTGGAGGCAATATTGTAATCAGTGCATATCTTTGCTATAAGATATGAGAGCACACGAGAGCCCTTCAACATTTGCTGTTATTATTGTCAGTGCTGGCCCTGATTAGGATTCTTTTGAACGACATTGACAATTTCACCGACTTTCCGGTACAGTCAGTCTGCCAGTTATGTTGACGACTGACATGATTAGCAGGCACATTTGTATCTTTTGATTATATTGTAGTCATAGGGGTTTAGCAGGATTCACAGATTCAGAAGATTTGATAGGTCACAATGTGAAAGCTTCTGAAATGCTGCCCTGGTGATTCATTGGGGACAGTTCTATTATTTGTACAGGTTGTACCATCTTTTTTATTTTACTTTTCCATTTATTCCATTTTTTCCATTTCCATTCCATTTATTCCTCTCTGAACAAATATTTTCTGCAAAAATGACCAAAATAATGTTTAAATTAAACATGAATGGAAAAGCTAGTTACAGGTACAGATGTTAAGGGAATATAGTAGGTGGCATGTATTACCCAACCCATATTTTAATTTAGAAATGAAAGTACAGTCTTTTATGCATGGGTATAATATTTGTGTTGTGAGACAGCAGGGCCAGATGGCAGCAGGAAGATCTTAGAAGGGAGATACATTAGCACCAGAATGATCTGGGTCATGGTCCCTACAGACTGATCAGGGGTTGCTTCAGGGTAATTAGCAGCACCTGACACCAATTAAAGCCTGGCTAGAGTCCTGGTAAGAACCCTTGTTCCTGCCAGAGGCAGGTAGAGAATAAGGTGAACTGTCAGTAGTGTGGAAGAAATGCTGTGGTCAATCAGAAGAACCAGACCAGAGCCATGAGAAAGGTACAAGAGAACAGAAAAGGGGAAATAGCTTATGGGAAAGAAGAGCAGTTGCAAGCAGTGTCAGCAGCGCATAGCTGCCATTCATAGGGCCCCTGAGCTTGGTCCCGGAGTAGAGGAAGGGCCCCAGCCACTTCCCTCTCTCCCCAACTGTGTACTATAGAGGCACTGACTGCTCAGAGAGAGGGAAAACAGAGGTTCCTCCAACCCCACATGAGAGCAAAGCATGGGACCCATCATAAGAGAGTGGACAATTTGCAACAGTGTACAAATACTTATTATGCTATATTGCCTTAGCCACATCATGGGTCACTGGGACTGAAGGCTGAGAACAACAGAAAACATAAAAATCTCAGCCCTGATCCCCTCCTCTAGGCCTCTCCCAGATGGAACTCTTTCAGTGTGGGGCTGCAATGCCATATTTCATTAGAGGATTAAAGCCATAAATAGTACATTTTCACCTCTCACATTCTAAGACAGTTTTGCCACTTTAATCTCACAGTTAATATGACAGTTTGGATTTTTTTCTCTTTTCCATTTTAGATCTATAAAAGCTTTCTTTAAGTTTAATTTTACCTACAGATTTTCAAGAACTCTAGAATGTGCAATTGTGATGTGGCCAGGGGAAGCATACCTCAAGCCAAAATTTTCTCATTTGGGCCCTACAATGGAGTACCTGAATCTCTACTTAGAAATACAGTGAGCAACTGCTGTGCTGCAGGTTGGCTACTAGTAGATAGGTGTGATACTGGGTGATCAAGGAGAGCTAACAACGGATATTGGAGAAAGTCTGGTCACTAGCTGCATTTGTCTCAGATAAGTTATTAACGAAGGCCCAATCCTGTTCCCATTGAATTCACTAGAAAATTTGCCATGCAATTTGTTTGGAAAAGGACTAGGTTCATAATTAAAAGGTAAGTTAACAAACATTGTCCATTCCGGAAAGAGTATATTATGTGCTGGAATTCCATGGCAGTACTAATCCTCATTTTTTTTCACTTTAGGATTCATTTTCACAAAATCAGTATCTTTAGTTGTATGGAAACATAAAGAAAAGTGTTTTTTTTTTTAAAAACCAATTTGCCACAAACCTTAAATAATTTGTTATGTTGAACATCACTAAAGCTGGTTGGCATATCAGACACTTTTCATTCAAGCTAAATGAGGGAACATTGAATGCCTGTTTGTTTAGAAACACTAGGGCTATGTCTACACTAGAAAACGTTAGGTCAACTTAAAGTTGACCTTATTAAGTTGACTTAACAAAGTGGTTACCCTGAACTTGGACTTAGTAAGTCGACCTAACTGCCCTTAAGTCGACTTAATAAAGTCGACTTAATGGTTAATCCATGTCCACACTGTGCTTAAGTCGACCTAAGGAGTCGACTTAAGGGGTAGGTCAACCTAACTGGTGGTTCTTACCAAGTCGACTTAAGCTTTCATTAAGTCGACTTATGGAATTTCTTAAGCGGACATAATGAAAGCCCAGTGTGGACGGGAAGTAATTTAAGCCGATTTAAGACTACTTAAGTCAACCTAAATTGCCAGTGTAGACATACTCTAGGAGCCACCATCCAAAACACAGTCTGCATGGAAGGCGACTCTGAATTCTGAACTATGTGGGTGGAGGAGGTTTTCTGGGGGCTGAAAGTAGATGCAGGGATGAGGAATTGATTTGATTGCAGCTGTGTCTGAGTATGTGCAAGAAGGGGAGAAACATCATAGAAGCACCCAGAGGGAGCAAATAACCCTGACAGCATGACCCTGAGAGAAAGCTAAGAGGAAGAACTTTTACATTAAGTGCTGACTGAGGAAAGCTTGGATTTTTGAGCAAAGAAACTATCTCCTGTTGTCCAATTTCTAGTGTGTTCAGGGAAACTGGACTTAATACATTTTATGTAAATAGACAGGACTGCATCAAAGAAATACCCAACTCCATTATTAGTTTCTCCTCTTACTGGAAAACAACCTTTTAGATCCCAAATATTAGCTAACCACTTGAGTCAAACAGTGGTAACAACATAATTATAACTGGAGAAGGATCTGAGGCCACCATCCAGATTTTGAACCCCTCCCACCTCTCCCAAAGTTTTAGAGGCCTCAGATATGGTTCAAACTCATGTCCAGCATTAAACCTTTTTTATATTATTTCAGCGGAATGGTGAGTGGTTTACTTGAACAAGTCATTCCTTGATAACACATGGGAATCATCTAAAAATATGAGAATGTATAGAGAGTTTATTAAATTGTAATGAAAAAATACAGTCCTTCCTTCCTTTTGCTTGGGCTGATGTATATAAAGAAAACTCAAGCCCAAGATGCAATGATCTTATTTTGAACATCCCCTTTTATCTTCAGCAATTCCAACCAGCTTGGTGGAATTGTAATTTTTTTAGGAAGCTTAGTGACCTGATTTTACCCTTAATGTGAATCAACAGGCAAATGACAGTGAAGTTATGATGTTGGAAAAGTACATGTTCATCAAAGTCAACTTCTGGTAAACAAATTGCTGAAACTCTATTAATCATATCAGTTTTATGTGCTTGTCTTACTCCCCGCCCCCAACACAATTTAGTAGAATCAGATGCTGTATCTTCCTTATGTCAGCACAATGGCATCTGTGTGATGAGAGACAAACCAATCTAGAACTGCTACATTATTGGAATGGTTTTCCTATATGGCTCATTGTCAGTGAGCCAAACAGTTACATGTCAGTGAAAGAGCATTGGACTATTTTCCATTATCATGCTTGCTTTTCAGTTGTGTTTATATTTTAAGACCCAACTTTCAAAAGCATCTTCTCAGTCTGCAGACTTATTCTCTTGCACACAAGCATATGTATGTGATTTTCTATGACTAGGATATTTATATGCCAAAATTGATAGGGGGGTTTCTTTGCATCCTTATTAGATGCAATTATTTTGCACATGTAAATACGGTTCACAAATCGGAGCTGTTCATATGCACAGAAGCACTTGTGGAAACTGGCATGTCCGTTTTACACTCTGAGTTCCCTTTTAGAATTTAGGTCTATGTTGTTGCAATTGATTCCAGATCCGCACATTTTCATTTTATGAAAATATTTTGGCCAAAATCAGAAAATAAATCTGTGCTTTTTCCATGCACTTCCACATTTTCCATTTTAAATGGGAAAAAAAAGGCTTAAATAGAACTTTGGGGTTAAAGCCCAAATGTACAACCATCTGTTTTCTCACTAACTTTACTTTTTCCAGCAGCTGTGGGGCTGCTCTGATTTTAAGTAGTTGCCAGGCCTATGTCTTCCATTTTACAGAACCACACACCTTTCAGACAGGTGCATGAGGATCAGAATAAGTCTCTCTCTCTCTCTCTCTCTCTCTCTCACTCACCCATTTACAAGGGGCGGCCTTGTATGACCTTTTTAACTTTGTCACATTAGGGCTAGAGACTTAGCTCTTAAGACTCCACACTAAAGAGTAATTTCACCAGACAGTGAACTTGTGAACTGTGGAAATGAACCTCTGCTGAAAGCAGTGTCCCAAGCATTAAAAATGTAATGGCTGGACAACTGCAAACAGCAAAGCTTATTTCACCTCACTCAGCAACACCAGGGCAGGTGGATGTGGGAAATCTCACAATAAATTTGAACATTGTGCAAATGCCAGGTGACCCCAAGATTTCCTGGCACATTCAGTTGTTCTAATGCGTATTAAGGCTGGTGCCAGTCCTCCATATCTCCAGTAGATGAACTGGCACTTTCCCCAAGTATTCGCTTGTTTAGTTTACAGTTCAAAGTAGGAAGTAAGGTTAATAAAACAGCAGTTTTAGCACTTAATGGAAAAATGTTTCTAATGTACAAGGGATGACCACTTCAAAGTTCCAGCATGGTGTCTTTTTAAGTGGAGAGGATCCATGTATTGTATACATGTATTGTATACATTTAAGTTTCTCCACTTCCTTTCATGCTGGCTTCTGAGAATGGTTGCCTATGATATTAATGGAAGTAGAGATGGGAAACTTTCAGATTCAGCAATGAGAAAAAAGAGCAAAGTTACATATTCCTGCTACATTGTGGATTTACTGAGTCAAAAGAGAAAATTGCTATGTAGTACAGTGCAGCTATCATAAGAGCACTGTGAGAAACAACAGGAACAACGCATTGGTAATGTAGCAGTATGAATACCAGTATAACTCATACTGTCTAATATTATATGATAGACTGTTTAATCCCAGAGTTCCTTTACAGGGCAATGTAAGATATTATGTTACCCGTTCCTGTATTTGTATTTTAAACAGAATATATGCATTTTAACCGCTGAAATATGAAAAGGCTATTTTTCCATACAAAGGAGTTTATTGTAGCTCATTTTAGCTAGAACTGTAGTTAAACAATTGCTTCCAGTTAGTACTTTTACATCATGCATACCAGAAGTATGACAGCTTTGGTATTAAAGAGTACTCTCCAAAAATGGTCACTTGATTTTTTTTAAAAAAAAAACAATCCATTTTTTAAGGAAAATAGAGTTTCATGTCCACGATTATAGAAATACTCATTTGCACCTACGCCACTTTACATTGTCAGAGCAATGGAAAGCAGCATGACTGCAAATGAGAATCTGTCCTTATATAGATAGCTCAGCTGAAGTGAAAAAAGATCATGATTCAGTTTAAAAAAAATATGACATTGTGTAATTATTATCCTAAAACTAATGTTAGTTAAAGAGCATCAAACGTCTTCATGCATCTGATGAGGTGGGTTGGAGCCCACGAAAGCTTATGCCCGAAGAAATTTGTTAATCTTTAAGGTGGCACAGGACTCCCAGGCTATGTCTACACTGGCAAGTTAGTTCGAATTAAGGAAGCTTAATTCGAATTAACTTAAGTCTTGGACACACTAGGCTTTCATTAGTTCGAATTAAGGGCTTCCTTAATTCGAACTAATAAATTCAATTATACTTTTTGAACTAAAGGTTAATTCAAACTAGTTAGTTCAAATTAACCCAATGTGGCCATGTTAGTTCGAACTAAGCGCTTAGTTCGAACTAACCGGCACATTGACCTTAATGCAATTGACTAATTCGAACTAAGCAAGTGCCATGCATGGCACTTGCTTAGTTCGAACTAGCATTCTAGTGGGGCCATGCTAGTTCGAATTAAGTTAATTCGAACTAACTAAAATTAGTTTGCATTAGTTAGTTTGAATTAACTAATTCGAATTAACTTCCGTAAGTGTAGACATAGCCTCATGGTACCCAGATTTAAAGAATTACAACAATCTGCTGTTTGGGTTTATCACTAGTGTCTTTTTGCCAGAAGTGATACAGAACATAAGCATGGACGGAGCTAAGAAATTATTTAGATAGAAAATAAAGTGTCACTTTTAAAAAAATTGTACAGTAAATGGAATTGGTGATCGGAACCCCAGGTACATTTCTGAAGGAAGCCCCCCTGCCAAAGCAACCATGGAAGCTGCGGATGGGGTTGTGGCATTGGGATGTTGGATGTTCCATCACTCATTTTCATCCCATCAGCATTCTGTATAATTTAAGTATTGTTAACTTTAAGCAACATTGACCTGTGGGGTCTGAAAAGTGCCCCTGGGGCATTTGAATAAAGTAGAATCCACTAACAGGCCACTACATCAGTCCATCTAAATCATTTACAATCAATCCCTGTTTGGGGAGGAGGTCTGTCTACTATCATCCGGTCCCATTCTTCCCTCACTGGCAGTACAAAAGAGACTAATGGTACATGAGTCATCATTAATCTCTTTGGCTTCTGGGTAGAGGAAAGATGGGGAGGAGCTAATGTAATAAACTCTTCTGGGCCTTCAAGGATTATAACCATCAAGTTTACTCAGTTGCCATTTCAAGCTCTCCTCTAAGCTGTTATTCATTTTACTAAGGATTGATGAAACTGCTGTGCTAATTTTCTCCATGGAAGTAGAGGAGATGATCTTTGCAGGTCTCAGGATTTAATCCTATGGGCACACCTTCAGACTTAAGGGAAGTCTCTATTACATATGCTCCATATGCAATTTAAATGCTCATAAATTTGGTAAATCAAAATCATTTTCAAACCAATAAATGTCTTCAATGAGGACATTGTCCAAGATAAGCTTAAAGTTTGAAACTCCAGCCATTTTTGCTCTATCCGTGCCTGAAAAATGTTTTTAAAACAGGAAAAATGTATTTTCTTACCCTGACTGAATCAAAAACAGCTGAAATGATTTTGTTCATTTTCCAGAAATGTTCACAGTTGTGCATAGATCAAGTCTGGAATTTTTTCAGCATGAATGTTTATGAAAGTAATGAATATGTGAAAACAGAACATAATGGAAACCATTTTATAATCTTACATAGCAGGGGGCTGGTGTGACAGGGCAACCCATAGATTGCTAGTTCTATTCTTAAAGATGTAGGAATGGTGTGTGCTCAGAAAGAGCATTTAGTGCCCAGAAATCACATTACAAGTTTCATATACCACTGTTGAGAAATGTCTCCCTGCTTTTACCTTTCTTATGGTTTCCTACATTCAGACGTCTTTAAAGAATTATATATTTAACCAAAAACTTTACTTGTATTCAAACAGACACAAAATCATGGAAACCTGATAGGCCTGAACACTGGTGTATAGGGACACTACAGAGAAGCAAAATGATTTTTATGCTTTGCTTTTTTACACAATGGATGTTGGGAATGTCAGGTGCCTTTTTTTAGGTAATAAAGATGAGGAACTATCACAGGCTATGTCTACACTTGTACTTTTAAGTCAACTTTAACTAAGTTGACTTGACTAAAATTAAAGTCGACTTGACTGAAAATTAAAGTCGACTTAAAGGGGAACTTACAAAGTCGACCTAGATCATCCATACTGGACGCTCTAGGTCGACTTTGTGGGGCTAGGGGAACCTAGGGTAGGTCCACGGGGGAAGGGGGGGCAACTCTTGCCCAATGCCAGGGGGCTCAGCCTTTGCCCCATTGTACCTAGGTCAACTTAGGGCTACCCCACGGCTACACTGGCTTAAGTCGACTCTAGGGAGTCGACTTAAGCCTTAGGTCTAATGGAAAGGACGTTTTATAAAGTCGACTTTTTATTTTCTTTAAGTCGACTAAAGCAAGCTGCTTAAGTCAACTTAAGAAAACTATGGTGTAGACGCAGGGTAAATTAAGTCGACTTAAGCTTGCTTAAGTCGACTTAATTTACCAGTGTAGATGCAGCCACAGTGTGGGACGTCAATATATGTGGGCCATGAACCTCTATGGGAGTTAGGTTCTTAAATACCTTTGACAATCTGGACTGCGGTGCCAGAGCAGATGATACTTATGAAGAAACAAGTTATCAGGACCAGATAGTATCCATCCAAGAGACATGGTGTGAACTTAAAAACAACATTATGGCTGGTCTGCTAGGGAAAACAAATACAATCATTAAAATGAGCTGCTTTATTGAAGGTACTAAGGGTTACCTGAAAATACCAGTAAGTCCTACATGAGTAACAGGTAGATTGGTTGATACTATAATTTAAAATAGTATTTTTAAACACCTAGGCAAACAAAATATGATAGGATAAGCCAACACAGCTTCTTCAATGGAACATCAGTCTATTAGAATTCTATGAGCCAATCAACAAAACAACAGATAAAGAACAATTGGCTGACTGTTTATTTAATTTCCAAAATAGCATTGACAAAGTCCCTCACAAGGGTCCCTGTGATTCCACTGTCAGAGCAATAAATTTGAAAAAAAATGGAGCTGTAAATTAACCTGCTAACACCACTCCTGCAAGTGGTGGAGCACAGAGGTTGAAATCTACAATATGAATTTAAGTTCCCGGTAGCCAGAGAGCAGCTTTTCCAGTTTTTCCTGTCTGCTACACCATAGCAACATAGCTCCTCCTCTGCCTGCAGCCCCGGAAAGTTTCCAACTAATTCCTCTCTTTGCATGCAGCTCTGTGCCTGTCTGTTGTGCCTGCAACAGAGAAACAGCAAGGAAAGTTCCAAAGGGGTAGCCATGTTAGTCTATTGCAGAAAAACAACAGAGTCCTGTGGCACTTTTAAAGACTAAAATTTATTTATTGAATGAGCTTTCGTGGGAGAAAATCCCACTTTGTCAGATGCTTTGAAGATGGGAAACTTACAGAATGGGAGGAAATTAAATGCAGAGGAGTGTATGACATAGGATCGGGTCAGGCTGTAACAGCAAATCAAAATAGGTGTTAGGATTCAAACACTGGGGAACAGCACTTAGAGGAAGGTGAGGTCAAATCACCTGTTGTAATGAGAGAAAAATCCGTAGTCCCTGTTTAACTCCAAGGCAACTGAGTCGAATTTGCATATAAATTCGAGTTCTGCAGTTTCTCTTTGAAGCTGTGATGTGTTATTCATCTGTTTCAACACAGCTATTAGTAAGTCGTCAATGGAGTGAATAGAGAGATTGAAGTGTTCCCCTATTGTTTTTTTAGTGTTGCAATTTCTGATGTCAGATTTGTGTCCATTTATTCTTTTGCACAGAGACTGTCCTGTTTGTCCAATATATAAGGCAGAGGGGCATTTCCGGCACATGATGGCATAAATCACATTGGTGGATGAGCAGGTGAACGAGCCCCTGGATGGAGTAGGTGACTTTATTTGGTCCTGTGAAAAACCTTTACCTGCTTTTTTTTTTTCCTTAGAGAAGAGAGGTGGGGGAATGAGTGGAGGATAAGTGAGTGAGCCCTGAGTGAGAAGCAAAGCACTCACATATATTAGAAACTGTTTTAAAGCCTGGTCCTTCTCTCACTGGACTGAAAGGCAAAACTTGCAGGAGTAAATTCTCAGCTTGTGTAAACTGACTTTAATGGAGCTATGACAGTTTACAACAGTTGATATTCTGCCCCTCCAGTTGTGTAGGATCAGGATCTAAAAGAGAAAGATTAGGAATAAATAAATAAATTCAACTTTCAATATGGTAAAATGTCAGCAGTGGAACATCCCTATCTTCCGTACTTGTCTGTGTGGGTTCCCCGACTGTGATGGGAGAAGGAGATGCCACACGCTTGGTTTAATCACAAAAACAATTTTCTTTTATTTGGGGTGCCCAGTGGGTGAACCCAGTAATTACTTGACAAGAATTGGCTATTCTAAGTTATTTTCAGCAGTAAAACACAAAACAGCAATTTGTACTTAGAAAGGCAGTCACTTAGGGGTGGCAGTTGAAAAACCAGTACAGTTATCTTAAAATCTTCAACAGAGATATTACTTAAGAACAATACGGTATTAAAACACTTAACAGTTAACTTTAACAGCAATCTTAAAACATCTAACAGAGGCAGAAAATTTAGGTACCTGACTGAAAAACACTGCAAGGTATTGCAGAGGGTGGTTTACATACATACCATAACCCAAGCACCACTGACCAGCAGCATGGACACCAGGAACATGGTATGAGACACGACACGAGCTAGCTTTCTTCGGGAGATTCGACCGTTGGGGTGATCAGCTCCAATGGTTAACACGTGAACCTCTTAACTCCATGTTGCTGAATACCCCTTTTTTATAGGACTTTCTAGTGTCTCCTCACACCAGGGGAGGGTCTTGGTTCCC
>ML685898.1:2491161-2546792 GCA_007922175.1 Pelusios castaneus
GGCCACCCATTGTCCCATCGGGCACTAACAGTCTGGTGTTTAATTTATTTATTAATCATAGGGAAAAGGCTGGTAGTAGTTAGGATGCAAATTTACAGATGACAAAAATTAATTAGGCTAACAGAGACTGGATTACAGTAAAGGAACCTAAGAAGGCTTGGTGAAAGTGTAGCATAATGGCATGTTAAATTCAAGGTTGACAAATGCATTGAAAGGAATAATATGAACTACTCATGCAGTTTAGTAGGTTCTAAATTTACTGTGCCATTCAGGAAAAGAGATCTGTGTGTAATAGTGGGCAACTAAATGAAGATCTCCTCTCAATTTGTTGTGGCAGTCAAAAAAAGTGAACAAAAAGTGCTGCAATAAATAAGGAAGAGGATAATAATAATACTGAAAATGTTACAATACTAGTATATATATCAATACTATGTCCTCATGTAGACTAGTATGTTCTGTTCTGGGTATTCTATCTGGTATCTGAGGCTATGTACACATGATCACATTAAAGCGCAACATGGCAATAATGCTATAAAAAACACATGACCTTTATTGCGGGAGAGTGCGTACACACATCGCTCTTTGCAATGCAACAGAATTCTTTGCAATATCGCGGTGTAGCGCAATGAATTCTGGGCACCTATCCCATAGTTCAATTTTCCCTGAATCGGCGCTTGGAATCCTGAGATGAAAGAAAGGAACGCAAAGCGCCATGGGTAAACTCTCAGTTTCCCATGGTGCACTGTGTTCCCCTTGCATCTTCCTCGTTGCCAATAGCAACTCACGCCTATTTTCAACAGTGCAGTGCCGCACTACTTGCAAGCAATCACAATTGTGACAGCATGGATCCTGCTCTAATCTCCACTGTCGCCTACAGCATTCTAAATACATCTTGGCTGGTTGCTCAGGACGCAATGAGCTCCGAATCAGACGAGGATGCTGAGGAGCAGGGGCTGATTGATGCCCTGCAGAGCAACAGCACCGCATTGCTCAGCTACTTCACCAATCATCTGCACATGGTGCAACGCCGTTTCTGGTCATGAGAGATGAGCACCGAGTGGTGGGATCGCATTGTTATGCAGCTGTGGGATGACGAGCAGTGGGTACAAAACTTTCGAATGCGGAAAGCAACCTTTTTGGAACTGTATTCAGAGTTGGCCCCTGCCCTGCGACATAAAGACACCAACATGAGGTCCGCCCTAACCGTGGAGAAGCGTGTTGTGATAGCTGTCTGGAAGATGGCGACTCCTGACTGCTACCGGTCGGTTGCAAACCAGTTTGGAGTCGGGAGGTTCACCGTCGGATTAGCCCTCTCATAAGTGTGCCGAGCCATCAATCGCGTTCTGCTATGGAGGAGGGTGACATTGGGCAATGTTCGTGAGATTGTGGACGGCTTTGCTGCCATGGGATTCCCTAACTGCGGGGGAGCAATAGACGGCACACATATCCCGATTTTGGCTCCAGACCATCTCGCGACCGAGTACATCAACAGGAAGGGCTACTTCTCCATGGTGCTGCAAGCACTTGTGGATCACAAGGGGCATTTTACACACATCAATGCTGGGTGGTCGGGAAAGGTGCATGATGCCCCCATTTTCAGGAACACTGGTCTGTACCAGAAGCTGCAAGGGGGTACCTTCTTCCCAGATCAAAAAATTACTGTGGGGGATGTGGAGATGCCCATAGTCATCCTCGGAGACCCAGCATACCCACTGATACCATGGCTCATGAAGCCGTACACCAGGAACCTAGATCGCAGCAAGGAGCGGTTCAATTACAGATTGAGCAGCTGCAGAATGACTGTAGAGTGTGCCTTCGACCGTTTAAAAGGGCGCTGGTGCTGTTTGTATGGGAGGATGGACTTGGACAAGGACAACATCCCTGCTGTAATTGTGGCGTGCTGTGTCCTTCATAACATTTGTGAAAATAGGGGAGATAAGTTTTCTCTGGGGTGGGCTATGGAGGCCCAGTGCCTCGAGGAAGCATACGAACAGCCAGCCAGTAGGAGTATTAGGGGGCGCCCAACGAGGAGCTGCTCGCATAAGGGAGGCACTCAGGGAGCATTTCAATGATGCCCTCCCATAGTTCCCTTCAAGGACGCATCAAGTGCACCTTATGAGATTTTCACTGTGTACAAATAAAGCCACTCTTCAAATATTTTGTTACTGTTTTTATTAAAAGATGAAAGGGGTGGTGGTGGTGGGAGGTGTTACAGGTGGGTATAGCTGCAGGTCTCTAAAAAGTAGCTCTGTGAGGGACTGGATGTTGCAGTATACCAGGGGGACGGGTGGCCTTCAAAGAAATGCTTTGAAGGACTACGGGGTGTGGGAGGCAGACACAGCTGAACTGTCTGGAGTGGAGCCCGTACATTAATCGCCTGGGTCTGCAAAGCAATCATGCTCTTGAACAGTTCTGTTTGCTCCTTCATGATGCTTATCAGTTCATCCCTGTGTTTCTGCCTCCTCTGTTGGGATTCCTCTCTCCAGGCTCGATTCTCCCTCGTGGATGCCTCTGTTGTTTTCATCAGCTCCTGAAACATATCCTCCCTGTTTCTTCGAGCACGCCGCCGAATGTTTCTCATGCGGTCAGCTGGGGTAGACACCGGCCTTGTGAAGGTTGCATCTAATAAAAAAAAGAATAATAAAGCTATTGTTTACACATAGCCTAGATAACCAATGTAAACTTCCAGTAGCACATTCCACTGGAAGGTACTGGGCAGTCAACATCCTATGCTTCGCTGAAGCGGACAAGGTACGTCTTAATAGAAAGCTTACTGGGGGCTAACATTCTGCCCCAGGGCACACGGAACCCGATATCTCTCTCCTCAGAGTGCCCCTGTCAGCTAGAATACATATCGTACATGCCACCGGATGCAAGCCAGGACCATATGCTGCTGCATTTTGTGCTGCCATGGTTCCCAGGGCTGTGCTTTGCAGCTGGAGAGGCCGAGTATCCTTACACGGGAGCATAGACACATACGGTCTCTCATCTAACCTGAGTAGGAGGCTCTGGAGGTACATTAAGGAAACCTTTAGTGACCTAAATACAGATGATTTTTTGACAATCACTGCTTGTGTTGATGCACTTCTAATGAATGCAGAGTAAAGAGCGTGCACAGCGGGGACCAAGACAGCAAGCACCCCCGCCCCGGACAATGATATTTTAGCAGGAACCATAGCTGCACGAAAGAGAAACTTACCTGAACCCCCCCCCCTCTGCCGCCTCAGAGGGCACGCTACAATTCATGTCTTGGGTGGACGTCTCAGCGGGGGTGCAGAAGAGCTCCTGGCTACACGCTATTGCGCTCTCCTCCAGGTCATCCTCCATCTCCTCCTCCTCATCGATCACATCCTCATCCTGCTCAGCTCTGGCATTCAGTGGATGATGGGGGGGACCGATGTGTCCACAGGACTCTTTGCAGTGGTTGTGGGGTCCCCACTGAGGATGACTTCGATCTCCTTGTAGTACCTGCATGTAGCAAGCGCTGATCCCGAATGGCGGTTTGCCTCCTTCGCTCGGTGATAGGTTATTCTTAGCTCATTCACCTTTGATGTGCACTGCACAGTGTCTCTATCATAACCTCTCTCTGACATGGCCCGAGAAATTATGCCATATATATCGTAATTTCGCCTGCTGCCGCGTAGCTGCGCCTGCACAGTAGACTCTCCCCAGATGCTGATCAGGTCCAGCACCTCTGCCGTGCTCCAAATGGGTGCGCGTCTTCCACGATGGGCAGCCATTGCTAGTGAAGATCAAAGTTGCACTCCACTCCACGAGGAAGAGAACAGGAAGTGAAACAGAGGAGAAATTCGAAAATCCCAGGAATCGAAACAGGGCGGGGACTGTTTCGTCACGGCCACAGAGCGGGTGGGGGAAAGACCAGAAAGGACGACTTTGGAACGCTGGGACACTTCCGGAGGCCAATCATTGCGCGGTAAGCATACACACGAGTTGAAAGGCGCAACAGCTGTTCTGCGTTAACTGCTACCACCCTCGTTGAGGTGATTTTTCTATTGCACTACAATAGGGCTGTTGATGCGCAACAGCCCTATTGCACGTCTGTACGCTGTTGTTGTTATCGTGTGGTAATGACTGTTAATGCGCGATAAAGTGATCGTGTGTACATGGCCTAAAATGCTATAGAAGAAATAGATGGATTCAAAGAAGGGTGAGGAAAATGATTAAAGAAATGGAAAGACTTAATCATGGTGAGTGTGAAATGATTGGACTGTTTAGAGAGGCGATAATGACAATGATATATATAATAATGAATGGTAAAGAGAAGGTGAACTGTGTTACTAGTTACCAGAAAAAGAGGATATTGAATAAAATTAAAAGGCAGCAAATTTAAAAGCAATAATAGGAAATTTTTTTGTACAACATATATTTAACTTGGGACTCATTGTCAAGGTTGCCTGTGATACTGGGGACAGGACTCAATGACCCTGTAGGCCCCTTCCAGTCCTATATTCCCATGTCACAAAATAGTACTAAGTTGAGAGTTTAGTACATCCAAAAAGTACTTGATTCTAATTATCTAAGTTAATATACTTCATAGGTACATTATATAGAATTAAACAAAAGAGATTGGGAGAGTCTATAAACTCTCATGTTTCTGAGCAAAAACCAACCAATACTTGAAAAAGTTAGGAAGAAAATTCCCAGATTGGTAGGTTGTCTCAATTGTCTACTTCAGAATTTCTTGCATCTTCCTTTAAAACATCTGGTATTGGCCATTGTTGGAGACAGGAAACTGAACTAGAAGGATCAATGGTCTAATCCAATGGCAGGTCCTATGGTCCTAAAATGATGATGTTGTCCAAAAAGGCCACTGCAACATTTCTACACCCTTTCAAGAACATGTCCATAAGCCCGTGGATCGTGGCTGCTGCCTCATGCAGAAAGAAATGCATTACAGTGAACCAAAATAAATAAACAGGTATACAGAAGGGTTTGTATTCCTTGGTATGGGTGCCATATATTCCGTCTAATATCCTTTCAAGAGATCAAGGGATATTGAGAAGCTCAGTTTAATTGTGGTGGTGATATGCAAAATGAAAGAGTGGCAGCCATTTGTCCCAATCTTCCCCGGTTTCTTCCAAAGATTTCTGTAATGTCATTTTATGTACATAGCCAAATCTTTCAAACAGCTTGTCTTTGATGATGTTAAGGTGACAACTTAGTACTCTGAATGGCCATTTCTGTATATAGGTGGGACCTCTGTATATGAAGAAGTACTATCCTTGTTATGTAAATGGGAAACTTGTAAGTGACTTGGCCAAGACTAAACAGGAAATTGGCAATTGAGTTCAGGTCTCCTGAAATCCACTGCACTAGCCTTTAGATCAGTGGTTTTCAAGTTTTTTTTCTTGGGACCCAGTTGAAAAAAATCATTTATGTCTGTGACCCAACAACTACATCTTTGAGCAATGAATTCCAGTCTTTTGGTGGCAGCAGCAGGGGGCGCCGTGACCCAGTGCCTGAACGTCTGTGATTCAGTGCTGTGTCCCAATACGTGGTTTGAAAACCATCACTCTTGATTGTCTAGCTTTAGATTGGTTCTTACACAATTTCCCTAATTCCACAAAGACTATGTCTACACTGGCAAGTTAGTTTGAATTAAGGAGGCTTAATTCGAACTAACTAAAGCCATGGCTACACTAGGCTTTAGTTAGTTTGAATTAAGGGCTTCCTTAATTCGAACTAATAAGTTTGAATAGGGTATTCGAACTAAGGGGTTAATTTGAACTAACTAGTTCGAATTAACCAATGTGGCTATGTTAATTCAAACTAATTTTTTAGTTCAAATTAACCGGCCATTGAAATGAATGGGGATCGTTAATTCGAACGAAGCAAGTGCTTGCTTAGTTCGAACTACCATTTCAGTGTGGCCATGCTAGTTTGAATTAAGCGAATTCGAACTAACTAAAATTAGTTTGAATTAGTTAGTTTGAACTAACTAATTCGAACTAATTTTAGCAAGTGTAGATGTAACCCATATGCCTCTCTTTGAGAGACCTACTGAGGGTGGGTTACTGTTGCTGGGCAGATTAGCTACCCACAACCAGAAACTTCTAGAAGCAGGGAGTGGTAGCATTTTTGAGCATGCTCCAGAGGATGCCCTGCTGGTGCGATTTGGTGTGGTCAGTCAGATCACATGAGAGCAGCAGTCTGTGCAGACAGCAGGCTAAAGCTGCCTTGAGAAGAGACCATGTGCTCAGTTTTCAGGAGAGAAGCTGAGCCAGGAGTGAACAAGATGTTTTCTCCCTCTAATGGAGTCATCTGCAACAGACTTTGCAGACATGCATATGGGACTGAGGGCTGGTTGCAAAGGAGAAGGAAGAGCCTGCATGGAATGCTACAGAAGATGCCTGCAAAGAAAGAAAGAAGAGGACAGCTATTTCTTGCCACTCAAGCCTCTACATTCAAACAAAGACTGTAGCTGAGAGTTGTTTTCTTAGGATGAGGTTTATTTAGTTAGTAGTTAATAAAGTTCATTGTTATGTTTGTTTTTAGTAGTATTTTAATGTGGGAGGATAACTCTGAGCAATCTTTGTTGTGAGTCCCATACAGACTGGATCCTGGGTCTCCAGCTGCTTTCTCCATAGGGATTGGGATTGATTTCTGTGAGACACTGGAGAAGTGCAATTAAATGAATTTTAGCCCACCCGAAGGTTACATAGCCAAAGATTTTCCCTTCTAGCTCTGGATATATGGGGTTGGGGGGGGGGGGGGAAGGGAGTTCCCTTTTTTTGTTTTTGAATATTAAATTTTTTCAACACTACGATATTGGAGCCTGAAGTTACGACAAATATTTCTGTAATTAGGAATATTTGTAATGGCATATTTGCATCTATATAGGATATATATTTTTTTCAATGGGATTAACTATTTTCCTTCTCATCCAAGAACATTATTAACTGATCTGGTTGATTTTGGCTTTTGGTAAAAATAAAATAAAATAAAGGTCTCTTTCTCTATCCCTCTTTATTGTTGTTTTCTGTTGTGCCGGGTATTCCAAATAAGAATATTCAAACTTACTTTCCCTTCTGAATTTAGTACAGTTTCAACATGACTGTTTCCTGTTTCCAATCTATTTTCTTTGTTTAGTGTTTTTTTGGCAGAATAGCCAGGAAATGAACCAGAGAGAAAATATATCATTTAAAAATCAATGTTATTGTAATAAATACTTTCTCTTTGTAGCCAACTTGATGTCAGGAAAATATGAAAAACAATTAACATTCAAGTGGTTAATCAATGTTACAATCAAATGCCTGAAAACACAGTAGTTCACATGTCAAGTTTTAGTGTAACTTAAGAGTTTATCTTGTCTTGTATTAAAAGAAAGATGTTTGGATTTTTGCAGCTGGAAAGTCTTTGAGAAGTGAAGAAGCTGCTTTTAGTGAAATTAAGTAAAATAGGCATAGCACAGAGATACTTATCTGATAGATAAGAACTCATTAGATCCTGACTTATCTCCTGTTATCCATTTTTATGATAACGTAAATCCATTCATTTTAGTGACTGTTGTAATATAGTGGAGATTCAAGTCCAGAATATTTTAGTTCAAAAAATAAAACAAATTAACTTTGACATTTTGATTAGAGCCTCTATAAAAAATGTAAAGCAATTAGCCAACTCAATCCACAATAGTGGTGGTTGAAATCCTGAAAAACCAGTATGCTTTAATGAATGCCTATGGGCTTTCTTTTGGCTCTTTTGCTTTGTACCAGGTCTGTTGTTTGGATCTGTGGCCAGACAGTGTATACTTTGAATAGCAGAAAAGTGCTGGCAAGGTTCAGGGTGAAAGCTCTGCAAATTGTGAGCTCACATCTGAGCTCTAGCATGGATTATAGGATCTCAAGTCATTAAAATGGAATGGTCTGTTTGCTGTTGGGAGAATGGAAACTATGTTTACTGTGCAGAACATTTGGAGGTTGGATTTCACTCTGGGCACCACAGGACTGTTCACATTTCAGAGTGACATATTCAGGAAAGGTGAACTGCTTTAGAAATTTTTTATTATCTCTGGCTATGTATACATTTGTAATTTTAAGTCGACTTTAACTAAGTCAACTTAACTAAGTCGACTTAGTTAAGTCGACTTAGTGAGTCTACACTTAAAATTAAAGTCGACTTTGGGGGGAACTTACAAAGTTGACCTAGAGCGTCCACACTGGATGCCTAGGTTGACTTCTAGGGGCTTAGGGGGACCTAGGGCAGGTCCACGGGGGCAGGGAGGTCACCCCTTGCCCAGTGCCACGGGGCTCAGCTTTTGCCCCATTGTACATAGGTACAATGGGGCAAAGGGGGGTCAGGGACCCTGACAGGGCATAGGAGCAGGGTGGGCAGGGCTCTGCCCTTCCCTGTGGGGGGGCATGCCAGGCTCCCCCTGTTCCCTCCCCCGGCAGGGAGGGCATTGGTGTAGTCCTCGGGTAGCCCTAAATCGACGTAGGGCTACCCCACGTCTATACTGGCTTAAGTCGACTCTAGGAAGTCGACTTAAGCACTAAATCATATTTAAAGGAAGTTTAATAAAGTTGATTTAATTTTAATTAAGTCGACTTTATTTTCTTTAAGTCGACTTAAGCAACTTACTTAAGTCGACTTAAGGAAACCGTAGTGTAGACGCAGGGTAAATTAAGTCGACTTAAGCAAGCTTAAGTCGACTTAATTTACAAGTGTAGACGCAGCCTCTGGGTGTACAGGTTTAGGTACACATCTATTCATAGGTGAGTAGGATAATTTAATCATTGCCCTGCAATTGCATACATAAGACAGATCAACGAGGTTAGATTACAGAGAGGTAAATACTTTCTCTGTACATTTTGTGTGTAACGATTCACAATTCGTGGAACCTTTACATACATTTTAGCAATACTACTTTAATTTTGTATCTGTCTTCAAATGCTTTGCCCATCAGTTACATCTGAAAGCCTCATTGTCAAATGGCATGCATTTGAACAGATGAACTGAGGTGTTGTACAGATTTTGAGAAGCACTGGCCAACTCTGTGCATCATGAAGGGAATGGTAAAACTCCCATTGATTTCCATTTCAGCAGAGGCAGGCTAATACTGAAAACTGCTGAAAACTCTATCTTAGGCATTCAGTAGTTAAGTTCTCCATTTTGCTAAGTAAGACAGGTACACCCGTGTAAAGTTGATAAAGGTGATTACACCTATTGAGTATACAATGTTAGAGGGAGATCAGAAAAATAAGTCTAATAACACAGAAATAATAGGTGAGTTCGACTACCTTCATATAAAGTAGTCATATATCTCATTAGAGCAAAGAACAGAAAAGTATTTTTTAATACCTTAAACAACAGCTTCTTACAACAGCTAACTCTGAAGCATAAATGACTTCAGGGCCTTAGTTAGAAAAGGGCCATAAGCTGGCTACAGTTGCCCAGCAGTGAATTCCTCTATACTGTTGTATACTGGTTCTTATATCATTCACATCACTATAGTAGCTGAGTGCATTCCAGTAGAGCATTGAGGGATAAAACCAACATCTACCATGTGTGGTTCATTCTCTTTGGCTATGTCTACACTGCCAAATTAGTTCGAATTAAGGAGGCTTAATTCGAACTAACTAAAGCCATGGCTACACTAGACCATTAGTTAGTTCGAATTAAGGGCTCCTTAATTCGAACTAATAAGTTCGAATAGGGTATTCGAACTAAGGGGTTCTATTTCTTACGAATTAACCAGCCATTGAAATGAACAGGGATTGTTAATTCAATCTAAGCAAGTGCTTGCTCAGTTCGAACTAACATTCCAGTGTGGCCATGCTAGTTCGAATTAAGCTAATTCGAACTAACTAAAATTAGTTCGAATTAGTTAGTTCGAACTCACTAATTCGAACTAATTTTAGTAAGTGTAGACATAGCCTTTGATATTATCTGATCAGGGAGAATTGTGTATGCCATGTAGCATTTTGTTTTGGTAGGCGTGTAAATGTAGGTTGTATCATAGACGTGTTCTAAATGAACATTACTTTTATATTCACACTTCACTCCAATGAAAGCTTTGAGTTCATTAACATAATTGTGTAAAACACTGAAAATTTTCATTGTATTGGGTGATTTTGTATCCCTTAAATTCATCTTTTATTCAAAAATCAACAACTGAACACGTTTTGCATCAAAAATGTGAAAATTCCCATTTTAATTTTGTATTTGAACTTTAAATCTGTCTTTCATTTGGGATAGACTCATTGGTGCATTGTTTGGTAAAACAGGCCTATTTTTGAGCTCATAAAACAATGAGAAATCAATGGGCTGGCTCATGTGCATAAAATCACACACACGGATGTTTGCAGGATCACTGCCTACTTTAATAATCTATATAATCATTTTATAAAATGGCTAAATACATAAAAAGAAGACACAAGCAAAAGAAAGTGAGATGCAAATTTCCCTTGTTCATGCACCCATTCTTTTGAAATATAAAAGCTAATGTTTTTCCCCTTGATTGTTGCAGGAAAGATGCCCAGAAAAATGTTTTTCTGCCCTTTCCTACATCTTATAGATCATGAACCAGATCCTCAGAGGGCATATAAATGGTTTCAACCAATTTACACTAGCTGAGGATCTGACCCTCTGCTTTTATTAATTGAAACAATAGGTTCATCCACTTGTACACTTCCCAGAGTCCACCCTGAATAATGACTGCAGGATTTGGCCCAACTGGCCTTTCAACTCTAAACTCCTACTGACTTCATTTGGAAATTGAATACACAGATGGATTGGGCTAATTTAATTGCTATGTATGCTAAACATTCCAAGAGGTCTTTTATAGCAGGTCTAAATATTAGGTGCCATCTTTACTGACAGGTATTTTTGGCATATTTCTAGCTTTCAACATGAGTAATAATTTCTGTTTTTCTAGTGAAGGTTTATTTTTATGGCTGTCTGGTGACGTTTGAAAACATTGTTTCTCAGCCATCATTCAAACCCTACCTTTGTCAAAAGAAAACAGACTCATCTAGCTAGCCTTGCCTTACTTCCCTTCCTTTGTACACTTACTACACAACCTCTAAAGACCTTTTATTCTTCCTTGGGTTTTCAGAACTGATATGCTTGGATTCTGATGCTCCTGCTGGTTTAAGGAAGAAATGCAACCCTAATAAATTATAATAAATGGTCAGTCTCAACAGGTCTTTGACCCTCAATCAGTAGGGGGTTATATGCAACACTTCATTTCCCCCTCTTTTAGCTTTAGCTGTTTCCCTTGCTGTTAGCTAGTGCCCTTGATTTATGGGTGGGCCACCAGCAGGACATCTCACCTGCAAAAATAGTTCACACTGTGTTGTTTATTGTACTAAGTAGGCTTCATGCTGTCTGAGGGTTTTTACAAGGGAAAGGAGCTGCTGTCAGACCTTCCATCATCTGAACAAAACTGGCACCACGTTCTCTCAAATTTCTTTATGAAATTTAGGAACAAGAAGCCAAAGTAAGTTAAAAGCCTGGCTTGATTTGTCTGATTTTCAGTTCAGTTTAAAAAAAAAAATAGAACCAAACAAAAGAAAAATTATGCCATAAAAATAAGCCATCCACTACTTTCTATAAGGAGAAAATGCAAAAGAGTCATAGTTTGCCATTTAAAGTAGTTAATTTTCTGATATTTTAAGCTAGTCCTCTCACATGACACATTTTCTTTCCTTAGGATTTAAAACAAAAATATTTGGGTCCCTGGGAAAAAGAAAAAGCCAGTATGAAGTTATGCAATTACAACAAAAATACATGATAGAAGCTTTAGTCATGTGTAACTACCAAAGAATGAACTTTACAAATAAAACAAAAATAATAAACAGATCAGTAGAGCTAGTTAGTGGTGTCGTTTTTTTCAGTGTTTCATACTGATCAGCTTTTCATGACAAGAATATACCCCACATTTTACCAGCACAGCATCCAATATAAAAACGGTGGGTTTACATCACTGGATGTTTACTTTACATTTCAACCCTCTTGAAGGTACTTGTATGCTACCAGAGTAGGTCCAGGTGCACTGGGTCTGGCAACAATCAATAAAAAGTGCAAAAGTGTGTCAACCTTTTGTTGGTGTGCTCACGAACAAAACAAATTAAAGCAGTAGGCAATACTAGTTTGTAATGGAAATGCCTGAGTAGCAGTTCCTAAAATATCTGCTTCTCTGTTTCTCTATAGCTTATTTAATACTTCTCTGGTGGTTTAACTCAGCTACAAAGACAGTTAATCTAACCTGAAGGGAAATCACTGAGGGTGCGTCTACACTGGCAACTTAGGTTGACTTAAGAAGGCTTAAGTTGACCTAAAAAAAGCCACGTCCACTCTGGGCTTTTATTAAGTCGACTTAAGCATTTCCTTAAGTCGACTTAAGGAAAGCTTAAATCGACTTAATAATACCACCTCTGAAGGTCGACTTAAGCCTTAAATTGACTCCTTAAATCAACTTAAAGACAGTGTGAATGGGGATTAGCACCTAAGTAGACCTTAAGTCGACTTAATAAGGTCGACACGGGGCTATGTCTACAGTAGAAAAGTTAAGTCGACCTCGTTAAGTTGACTTAATAAGGTCGACTTTAAAGTCGACCATATTAAGTCGACTTAACGAGGTCGACTTAACTTTTCTACTGTAGACATTGCCTGGGTTATTAAAAAGCTGGCAATAGCCATCTTGTAACTTACCATTGATGCAAATGGCATGATGTCTAACAGATAAGGGGACTACGATAACTGGGTTATCTCAATAACCTCCTAATCTTCAGCTCCTGAAACAATCCTTTGACTGTTCTAAATTGTACTTTGGGATTGATTCGGTGCTTGGCATCTCCAAGATCGGGGAGCCATAAAGGTGGCTTAAAGGCATCCTTGTAAACACCATTTCCAACTCCCTCTGTGAACTGTGCTGGTTGCTAAAATTTGGGTCTGTAGACCTGGGCCATAGAATCTAGGGCAGTCCTACCACAAGTTTTGTTAAATGCTATCTAATGAACTGCACTATCAAAATAGATCTGTTTTCATGCTTTTCATTTATATAATTATTGTGAAATGTTAATTATGTCTCAGCAGAGATTAATACTTGCATAACTTCTAGTGGAGTCAGGAATAGTCATGAAGATACATTTTGCATGATTCTTTGAGAGACCACCAGTGAGTGATATTGCGAGATGACATTATGACCTTTTTACTTGTCACTGCTTGCTATAGGTCCTGTTTCACTGCAGCTCTTCAGTTATGTTCCCTACCAATACCATTGTTGCTGTTGTATGCCTAATGGTGGGTTAGTTTCAGAGGTAAATTAATAAATCCTGTGCTAAATGTTTAAAGTTTCTGATTTCCCTGGGTTTTTTGTAGGTGTGTTGAGGTTGGCAAGGTGATCTCCCTATCCATCTAGAAGTAAGGTTGGAGCAGCAGGCAATTTCCTTCTGTGTAGTGAAAAGACCAGCTCTTCTTGGCCCATGGTGAAAGTTAGATTGGGGCATAAATTGGCCTTGAAAGAAGTCTTAGTATAGTTCATTTTATGTATCTAATTACAGGTGATTTGATTTTGATCCATCTCCTTAGCTAGGCTCCTGGCCCAATCCAGTGAGGCAGCATTATAGTAGAAGAAGGGGTTGGGCTAAAAAGTAGCATCTGATCCCTGCAATTAACTGTAGAAACTGAAGATATCACAGATACTAATTTACTCTGCAGGCAATTTGAGGTAGGTGAGTTACAATAGGACGTTCCATTAAAACACCTAATCTTTCAAGATCCATAACCTTTATTGTGCTTTGGGAGAATTGCCCTCATTAAATCTATTAGCAAACTGTCATGTTTTCCATCTACTGTAAAAGTCCCCACTGTCAATAAATAAAGTTTGTGTTTCTTTGAAAGGTGGCAAAAGAAAGCCCCTCAGCTCAGTCTGGGCTGGGCAGTGTAGAGGAAGGAAACATGCTGGGAGCTCCTGAAGAGGAACTGCACCAGTCCCCACTACAGAGCAGGCGCGGATTTGCCAACCTTGGAGGGGAGCAACCACTACTGGCAGACTATCCGGAGGCAGAGGCCCAGGAACTCTCAGCCACCAGGGAACTTCAAGACCCCGAAGGAGACTGAGCAGAGGAGGGGTAAGACTGGAGCTCCAGGAACAGACCACGTCAACTATTCAGGTAGGAAGTAGCCCAGGGGACCTAAAAGGGGGGGAAACAGGTGTGGTGTGCCCTCAAGCCAGTGTATTTTAGTGTGGATCCCTACAGGCTTGGTGCTGTACCCGCGGCATCAATAGGACCCTGGGCTGGGGCTTGGTGGAGCAGGTGGGCCTGAGCCCCCCTACCCTTCACCTGGATGGGTGCCTTCATAATTGACCCTGGCTGCTGGGCCGTACTACTCTGACCACAGGGAGTGAATAGACTGGCCGCTAGGCCATGTTTCCCTGATCCCGAAGGGCGGAGCACTGATTTTGTGGGTTGCAGAGACACCCTCCCTGCTTGAGCCCTTGAACTTTCCCCATCTGGGGCACATGGGAGGACTTAGCCTGCGACAAGGATTATAACAGAAAAAGGAGAGTAAAATTGCCATCTTCCAACTTCTCTAATTAAAGATTTGCTTTCACCTAAACACTCCTCTGACATAGGGAACACTAATGCCATTTCCAAAAGGCTCACTGTGGCAGGAAGATGCTTTTAGAAAAGTTCATTCCCTGCTGATCAACATTTCCAGTATAGTGTGATTAAATCTGGAAGATCTTATTTACTCCAGGGGAAGATACATCCAGGAAGGTGATCTTAGCAAAGCATAGAAAGGTTTAGTGATATGGATCGAAAATTGCCACTGACATTCTGAATGGGTGGGCTCCCCAGTTATCAAAGATGCCGGATTACTTTGTAGTATGATGTGTGTTATTCCTATTCTGCTCTCTTTGCCCCTTCCAAAAGTAGAAAAGTAGGTGCAGCACCTGCCCCAATGCATTTTTTAAAAGGGTAAACAAAACATAGTAGAAATAAATGTTCCTTTAAAACTCTACTGGCTGGGGGACTAAGTGATGTTATTGCATTAGTGAACTAGACTTTGATCTCTGTAGACCTGATTTTAAATCCTGGCTCATAGTATGTCAGTAACTGAGAATACATTTGTTGACCTAATCCGAGATGCCAAGGGATTTTCCACATCAAAAATAGCCGCACAATTTGGCATAATTGGCAGACTCTGCTCAGGAGCAGCCAAGGAATGAGGGATGTTGGCAGAGCTGTGTGAGAAGTTTACATAGCACCTACATACATTATGTCTTGTTCTGTTATGTAATAATTATAGTCATGTTATTACTCTTTCACTTCCATGAATTACAATTTTAAACATACACAATAATCAACCACCTGAAGAATCTAATATACGTTAGTAACATTTGGTGAAGTTTGCCCACCAAATTCAAACATGATTCATTTGCATTTTAGGAAGAACACATTAATGTTGATTAAGACTTTCTCTTCTTTATGACCATTCACTTAACTTTGTTAGTGTTAGGAACAAAATACGTGTCCTGTACTCTAACTACCTGGTTTTTTGATGGGTGTTCCGTAGCTCCATGTAAAATATTTGCATCAAACTGTCTATACTTGCTCAAACTGAGCCTTAATTTCAAAAGGTCAATGCATCTGCACACCTCAGTTCATGTATGCAACAGCTTGGCAAATATGGATTAAGACAGAGACATTCAAGAAAGTGGAAAACGCTTTTCACCTAGGGGATCAAATGGTTGTGTTGGTATTTTGGCATATTTTGAGTGTTGTTATTGTCTCCTTTTTGACCTGCCCAATAACCACATCACCCTCATCTCTCATCCATACAAATTGCTAAGATTATCTTCTACTTTGACAGTGTCACTTTTCTTTTTGAAACCATCCATTGGTCTCTGTTGTCCATAACATCCAGTTCAAACTTTTCATCCTCTCTTTCAAAGCCTTTCCACACATATGTCTCCTTGTACTTATTTGCTTATCCATTTATACTCTTCTTCCTCAATCATCTCTTTGGTTTCTTTCATGGAGCCTCTTACACATGGAATGCTCTCCAGCAATGAAAGTGTAAAGCCACTAACCTGCCTTCCTCCAAATCCCTGCTGATGATTGGCTTCTGCTACGATGCTATGCAAGAACAACCAATAACGATGGTTAGGTTGAATGGAATTTGGAGATTGCAGACATATTTTTGTTTTTCTTTTATAAATAAATTACCAAGAACTCCCTCCCTCTACCCCCATATCCCTTTGCATTCTTTGGAGCCATCAAGTTGTGCACATAGCTAACTCATGTATCTGCACTTGGCAACCCTTAACTGGTCCAAATGGGCATATCTTCATTGACGCCAGCCAGAACTTGGCACCTTCTTTTTGCCATTCTTCACACATTTATTCCTTTTATTTATTATCCTCCTCTGATTTATTCCATTCACTTGTGTCTTGCCTTACATTATATTGAAAATTCTTTGGGTTCATAATCATATCACATTTGGGTCTGTAACCCATGGGGTGATCTCCCTCTATGTTTGCATAGTGCCTATCACAATAGGAACCTGTCACTTTTTCATCAGAGAATTCAAAATCCATCTTTTTCATCAAAGAATTCAAAATCCAAGCAGCTCTGCAAATAAAGAATAAGAATAAAGGTTGTATCTCTTCTGCCATTTGCCTCAGTTCTTATGTTGTCAGATCATTACAAGATATAAGATATGTTTTCATCCCAGGAGTGGCTGTCTGTTCATGTGGTTAAGAAAATGACAACATAGAATAGCATAAGTGGCCGATAATAACACCTGTAATCAGACCTATATAGATAGAACCTTGCATCATTGTGGAATCTCGGTGGACACAAATGTCTATCAGGGCAGTTCCACCTGGAGAACCTGGGATTTATTTTAAAATGTTTAAAACTGAGCCACATGAAGATTAAAAGTGGCCAGTCATATTATTAGGAATGAAAAGTTTATTTATGAAGAAGGCATTTTTATCTTTTTTCACTTCAGTGTTGATTTTAGCCCCTTGGAAGTTTGAGAATGAAATTGGCTTCATTCCTTCCATTGTTTGTTACTGTGTCTGAATGCTCGGCTGCCAAGAATGATTTTTTTAAAAAGGAAAATATTAATACTTAGCTCTTATGGAGCATTTTTTAGCTATAGATTTCAAAGTTCTTCACTGAGGATGGAAAGTAAAATTACCCCCATTTTAAAATGCTATCCTCCTCTGCCACTGAAATAACACCTGTTTATACTAGCTGAAAGTTTTTTCCTTAATGTATAATAATTTTTATAATATTTTGCTTATTCTTCTCTAGATTTGGCTCTCAAGCAACAAAGTTGACCAGAAAATCTGGGATATATTCCATCTTTTTCTTATTTTGTCTGTGTTTAGCAGGCTGAGAAAGATGAAAGGAACCATAGCTTTAATGTTTCCTTTCTGTATATTGAATCATGAAAATTACTCCATTTTTTTCACTCATTTAGCATTGTGGTTAAAGATTATTAGAAAATGGGAACTATTCTAATGCAAACTGTTCTTCTTTTTGTTAAAATATTTCTAAATTTGAAAATTGTCATCCAAATCTATAGCTGCTCAAAAAATGGGATGGATTTTTTTCATGAAAAATTTCTCAAAAATGTGCGTTTGTTTTTATATACTCTTTTAAATTTAAAATTCAATATTTTTGACCAGCTCTATTGTGAGTTGATTTACATGTGACTTTATATTACCGGAAAATGTCTTATGCAATGATGCAGTATTGCAGTATATTTCTGCTTATATTTTTATTATCTCTACAGCACTCAGTTTTTACATTTATTATGCCCAATTAAGTAAATAAGCGCAAGGTATACATGTGGTCTGCACATATTAATGCATGATCACAGAGTTCTCTTATAGCTGCAACGAAACTAATGACGTAGTATGTGAAGAATTTTCTGTGTCTTGTTTTATTATTTAAGTTCGACACTGTACAGTTGTGGCTATAGAGTAAGTACCAAATTGTGATTAAACAGCTGTGCACATAAATCAACTGAATGACTGAATTTGACATCATTAAATATATGAAATATATCATGAATCAGATGTGTGTAAGTGGTTGGGAAATTATTTCCCCAGCAAAAATGCTTGCTTGACAAAAGGAAAAAAAATGCTGCTACTGAAATATATTAAAAACACACAAACTTCAACACAGCACTAAAGACTTAAGAAGGAAAACTAAATCCTTAACCTTCAGAAACACTGCCTATTAATTAGGTTACCTTTTTTCATTTTGCAAAGCACACAGCATAGAATTGTCTCATTTATCTTTGTTTCCTGTCTTTTTATCTTTGTGGCAAATGATATTGGAAAAGGCAATTGAAAAAGTTCCCATTCTACCACTTACCCCACCCCCCAGGTCTAGTGTATGCTATCATTTCCTATAATTCCTCAAAGATAATAGCAGCATGCAGTTCTGGAGCCTGACTGGCAGGTAGCCATCTCCAGCTCAGCATTGTGCAAAGGGTTGTGTTCGTACTTGTCAGTCATTGCTTGGCAATTTATAGCTAAGATGTTTTTTTTTTCTCTTCCCACTACTGTAGGAATTTGTGATCTATAGGATGGAAAATCCACAGCATGCATATTAGTTAACAGAAGGTTTAAACTATAGTTTAAATCTGGACACAAATCTTCAGACCTCAGAGGACATAATGGGTTTTAATTCATTTAAACTGACTAGCCTTGGCTTAACTACTCTACAGTTGTGAGCCTTTGTTATTTAGAATATCTATTATGCTCTATCAGCCTTTAGTAGAAAAGGAGAAACATACTTCCAAATATTTTTCTTTTTTAAAATTTACAGCCAAAAATGTAGTTTTATTATATGCTTACTACTGTGACACTTTTTGTTACAATACTTGGACAAAATACATTTAATCCGACAGAATTCTAAAAAATAGACTATGACTCTGAGGATGTAATGGAAATATAGTGTAATATGTTGATGGATAACTAGGAAAAAATCCACAATAAAATATAAAGTAGGGCACATAATAATACAATAGGAATGAATAAAGTAAGCCAGAAACTTGCATAGACCTTTCCTTTTAGATCAAGTAATTGTTTAACATAAAACCATCAGATTACATCTGAATATTGAGAAAGATGACATCAAGGTTGGTAAACCTAAAATTTCACATACTTTTCTTATATCATAAAAAATCAAATCAAGGACCAGTCAAATTATGTTGATAAAATTCAAAATACATCATGGCTTGAAGTTCAATAGGCTTCGTATCAATTAGATTTGAAGCAGAAAATAAAATATAGTGACAGAAAGAACAGTCACAGAACAAACACATGAGCTCATCTTTCCAGGTTACCCTGAGTTTTATGCTCCTCCATCTATGGACAATTACTGTTCACAGGAATCCTTCTAGAATTCTCTAGTAATAAGTCTAATCCAAACATGTTAACTAAAACCAAAACCTCAAATAGTCTCAAAGCATATGAAGAAGAGTCCAGTTCTCAAAACAAGGTTCTAGCATGCATTGGGTCCCTAGCAAGATTGTAGTTAAAAGATTTTTCGGTCTTTTCCAGAGTTTAGGGAAATAGGGTCTATTCTGAGGGCCTGTCCTGAGACTGTGTGAAGGTTGTTGCAGGTCACCTATGGAGAAAACCTGGTCTCTTCCTCCATTACCACAACATTAATGTCATTGAGTTAAATGGAACTAAATGTGCAAGTACGGCTACTTGTGTGCACAAAAACTTTTTTGGAGGAACAAGCCCTGAATGTAAACATCCACCAGACAATCCAACGTTTCAGACTTTTTGGCTTCTACTTCCCTGATGGATCTGTTTGAATTGCTGGTATACACAAGGGTATTTTTTCTGAAGGCTTGGCTTCATGGTTATATTTTAGCCCTTATATATTACTAAATGTTGCAGACCATTTTAAATCTCTTTGCAGCTTGCAGCAAGCCAAATAAATATCTTGAACTGGAAGCTGACCAAGTTCCTTAATTATCCCAGAGTGCAAAGGGAACTAATCTTAGCTAGATAGATCAGGTAGAATTTCTAAGACACCTATCATATGTAGGTAGTTCTCTTGAATTGGAAGTTGACCAAGTTCCTTAAATGTCCCATAGTGCCAAAGATAACTTATCTTTACTATGTCCAACATACCTAAATATTATTATTATTCACCAACTCATGAAAAAACAAAAGCTATATTAATGGTTCCAGTGCAAACACAGCTGCTAGTTACACAATATTAATGCACTCATGTCATTTCAGAGTACACTACAACCTTCACATTTCATCACGCTGCAGGGTGCTGTCCAAGCAAATTCAGTTAATAGAATAATGTGGAGTCTACAAAAATGTTGGAAGTCTCTTTTGAGCATTGAGAGCACAGAAGTCTGCTAAGGCAGCCTTTGATAGTAATTCCTTCGTTACCTTAGTAGCTCATCCTTTATCATATGCTAAGCAATACAATGACACTTGAGACATTGTTTCCAACTATGAGTACAGAATTCTTACCAGGTTCAGTCAGTGCTGAATTCTTACTTGAAAAACACATTCACATATTATACATCCATATTACACATCTGCCCTTTAAATTTATGCCTTTCCAGGTCAGATTTAGAGACAAGTTGAAGAGGATTATTTGGCAACTATATTCTTTGTCTCTCTCCCTAACCCAGCACAAGAAGTTTGGATGGAAGCTGACTGAACAATTAAAATAAACCCCAAGCCTGTGGGTGAAATATCTTCCACAGTGCCTTGCCACTACAGATTTAGCTATATGCTATTTTCTGTTTTTAAGGAGCAGCAGAAAGAGGGAGATTAATTAGGATATCACAATTTATGGGTTTATTTTGTTCTCATTTCTTCCTTTTATCATTTGCCATGTTCTTGTTTTATGTTGTGTCCTGCATGGGATATTTCATACAAAATGTCTGTTGGACATCTGAGGCAGTTTTCATTGACTTAGTAGCTAAAATGTTAATAAACCGCCCTGCTTTATTTCAGGTATAATGTGGGGTAGTTTAATCAATGGTGTATCAGTATACTGAACAGATTATATTATATTATATTATATTCCTGAACTCATCCAAAGAGTACAGATATTGAAAATGAGGGGAAAGATTCTGATCTGTTTATATGATTGTAAAGCAAAAGTCCATTGATTTGGACTTGTTCTGGACTTTTACTGGTATAATTTATGGCCTCAGATTCCAAATGGATAACAAATTTGAAAAAATGTAACTGAACAAACTGGGATGAGAACATATTGTTTATAGAAGTGTCTTCTATTCAAGACAATGTTGTTAGAGCTGAGTGAATCTTTCAAACTATTTTACAGATTTTCATTCGCTATGTTAAACAAATTTGCTTTGACTGTGTTCACGGTCTGTGAATGCTAGAGCAAGCTAGTTTGCTGGCAGGAATGCTTCTAGAAACAGTAAACAAATCAAGTGTTATTTTTCTGAAATTCCAATAATGAATCCATTGAAAAAGCTGTAAACCACTTGTTGATATTTTGAAGCCAGAAAAGGAGGGAGTATTCATCTAATATATGGTTCGCATCAAATTCCAATTATTTGAACATTATAAACTCCAGGGTAATTTGTTATGTTATTTTCCACAAAAGAGTTTGAAACAGTTACAGCATTATTGTATTTCTAAAAGTAATAATCATTCTTGGCTGGAGAGAGATTCCATTAAATCTATGGCAAATATCTTCTTAATAAAAAACATGAATTTTTATTTGAATCAGTAGGAACATTATTAAGGGGCTTACGCTAGCACTAGTTTATACTTAATAGCATATCAAATCAGAGTATTATACAATTATTTATGTATGTATTTTATATGCTTGCATGTCCATGTATTGAGATCAAATACTGTCTCTTACAATAGGCTCTACTTGATTGTATTATGTTCTATACATTATAAAAATAAACAAGGTGTATAGTCATTATTCAGTTTTTTAAATTTTCCCTCTTCAAAAAGCAAAAACTAAGAAAATCACAGAAAATATTGTCCTATTTGAAAATCAAACACTACTAACATTAGTCAAAAATTTTCCATCAAAATTGGGAACTAGATTGAGATACAGGAGACCAGTAGGTGCGTCTGAAGGCATTAGGTCTGCTTAAGGCCAGGTCTACATTGCAGACCTGTGTCAGTATAACTACATTACTCTGGGGTGTGAAAAACCCCTGAACGATATAGTTATACCAACCTAACCCCCTCCATCCTCTGTAGACAGTGCTATGTCGATGGACAAGGATCTCCTGTTGATATAGCTACCATCTCTTGGAAAGGCTGATTAACTACACTGATGGGAGAAGCTCTCCCATTGGTATAAGAGCATCTTTCCTAAAGCACTACAATGGCCTGTCCGCGCTGGTGTAGCTATGCTGCTGTAGCACCGTACATGAAGACAAGCCTTAAATTATGATTAGAAGACAGTGCGGACTTTAGGCAAGATAAATATGGGTGTAGACTGTTGGTTATTTTAAAATTCTTTTTGTCTTTGTTCCTATTGTTACTGTCTGATTGAAGAAGGTTGTCTGATTTCTGTACACTAATGGTCACAGAGACCCCTGAAGGGAAGAAACTCAGATGTCTAAACTTAGTCCTTATCCTTCAGGGAAAGAAGGCTGGATACACAAAGTTCTGTTGTTGAGGGCGTGGTCCAAAAGTGGGAGAATTATACAATTCCACTCTACCCCAAGATGGCTAAAGACACAGGACTGACTCTTGAGGAGTTGTATTCAGAGAGACCAAAAAAGGAACACAAGATGCACTGTCTTCCATCCCCAAGACAGCAGACCATTGTGCATTATGGGAGATTTAGGGGTTCTGATCTATAGAGGTGTCAAGGAAAAAACGTAAATCTCTTAAGTGTGATTAGCAAGCCTTTACTGATAGCACAATACGGGAGCGCTCACGGGGAGAGAACAAAGAAAATCTCCAACCTGTGACGTAGCAACAACTTCTCTTATAGACTTTAGTTCATGTTACAGGAATCAAATACAGTTTCTGATAGGTTAAAAAGGCTCTCCTCCTCAGATGCACTTCACTCCACCCTGGTAACAACGATTTGAGCTTATGGAGACCGTTTTCAGACAGGAAGATAAGAAAAACAAAACAAATCCAGAAACAGCCAGAGCTCAAGGCTGAGAAACAGACAGAGACAGCAAAAACATTTTCAATCCCCAAAAACAATTATCAGAGCCCCCCTGCTACACCCTTTTACAGAGGAGAATGAGAGTTTGAGGCACACAAACTAAAACTCCCATATGGCACCATATAATATTTCCAAATACAAGTAGTATGATATTCCATGGAACCTGTCTTCATTTTCTGACTACAGAGGAGGAGAATGCACACACTACAATCACAGTCTATGTCTACACTTGCTAAGTCAAGTCTGTTAAGTTGACTTAACAAGGTCAACTTTAAGTCGATTTAAAGTTGACCTTGTTAAGTCGACTTAACAGAGCCTGTAGTGTAGACATACCCATCTACACTGGCTTTAAGTCATTTAAGTTGACTGAATAAGGTCGACTTAAGCCTTAAGTCAACCTTCAGAGGCGGTGTTATTAAGTTGATTTAAGGAAGTGCTTAAGTCAACTTAACAAGCGCCCAGTGTGGATGCAGAGTTCTGTAGGTCCACTTAAGCGTCCTTAGGTCAACCTAAGGCACTAGTGTAGATTCACCCACAGATTCTGCCCATCCCTCCCCATACCAAATAAATAACAAATCTTTTATTTTCATTTGCAGGTACAACAAGGCAATGTAAAATTCTTTAGCCATTTTTGCAGTTATTTTTTCCTGATAGGAGGAATACCCATGCAAAAAGATCCTCTTATGCTTTGTAAAGTAACACATATGATCTCTCTGTTATGATTTTATATTACTGAACTGATGATGATAAAACATGATTTTTTTTATTATATTGTAGGAAATATACTCCCTCCTTCAGAATTCAGTCCCTGACCACCTGTGATCATCAGTAAAGTCCTGATGACACTGCTAATTAATAATAGCAAGGCCCTGTGTTTTGGTGCCCTGGTCAGTTTGAAAGTGGGTAGCATTCTACCTATCTACATTCTCCCATTGTGTCCATTGGATAGTATATTATTCATTTTCTGTTCTAAACTATTGCACAGTATAGTGCTTGTCAACATTTGCCGTAATCTGGACCCATGTTACAAAGCGAAAAATATTCAGGACCTACCCTTAATAGTTTCCCATTAAATCAAAAGAAAGGGCCAATGCTGTAACCCGTAAATAGTGTGTTATATGCTGTTAAACAGCTGCTTTGTTCCATTATATTTCAGTGGTACATGAAGTGATTCACCATTTATCATCGACCTGCCTACTGGGCTTTTTGGTGACTCAGTCAACCAACATGTGTAAGGTGTTTCAGCAGTACAAGTATCATTAATTATTATAGTCTGTTGGGTAAATTCATCCGGAAGTAAGTAGTTGCACCTGCTTACTCCAAACTGAATACAGCACATCTAAGGGGATGTCTGTCCTGCAGCTGGTCAGGAACCTGCCTGCCCAGGTTGGCAAACTTGTGCTAGTAGGGCTTGAGTTAGCTCTCTTAAAAAAGTTAGCTGAGTGGATATGGCAGCTCTGGCGGAGAGTCAGACTAGTCTAAGTTCAAGTCCAGCTGGTATCCTAGTCTTGAACTTGAATAGCTATCCCAAGTTTCTGCCAGAGCTGCAAAGTCTACTGCTGCTATTTTTTAGTGCACTAACTCAAGCTCACTAGCATGACTCTGCCATGCAGACTTTGCTTAATGTGTAATGAAAGAGGTGCAGCTGGAGGGAGTAAAAAAAGCTGGGATAGTAGCAGGAGATTGTGGTTATGTCCTGGCAATCAGGATCAGGGGAGAGGTCACCAGCAGATGAAGACTTCTGAGGGTTGGGAATGGGAGAAAAGGAGAAGATAATTGTAATGCAAGATGAAATAGGGTTAAAGAAAGCAGAATATGGGAGAGCGCACAATGGAAGGAGAGGAGATGATGATGATGATGATGATGATGAGTAAAGGAAGAAGTGACATAAAAGAAGGAAATATGGGAGGAGATAAAGGAGAAAAAAGAGCACTGTGCATAGTAAGAAGAGCAAGTATTGATGTGGACACATGTGAAAGAAAGGTGTATAGAACATTGCTAATGTCACTGGGGTGAGGAACTTATGAAGGCTGCATGATCAGGTTCTCTGAAGAGATCTTTTGAGGCACTTCGTTGGCACTTTTCATTTCAAGATTAACAAGGTGCTTTACAAATATTAGCCTCACAACATCTATATTGTAAAATGTTTAGTGAGAGAATATTGTCGTCCACTACTGAAAGACAAAACAAAAAAGGAGTCCTGCAGCACTTTCAAAGACTAACAAATTGATTTATTGCACAAACTTTTGTGGGTTTAGCACCACTTCTTCAGATGCATGAACTGGAAACTGCAGTATGTAAGATACTGCAGTTTCCATTTCATGCATGTGAAAAAATGGGATTATATCCACAAAACTTATGTGATAAATAAATTTGTTAGTCTTTGAAACTACCACAGGCCTATTTGTTCATTTTACTGAAATAGGGTACCACGGCTACCCCTCTGAACATTGAAAGACAGTTAACTCTGGCCAGGATGTTTGACAGTGCAAAGCAATCATATGTGGCTAATAGTTTGGCAGAGAAAAATATCACACCCTCCAAAAAGAAAAAGCCAAGGGATTTAAAATGTTAGTAGCAAAATAATGTTATTTGCACTGATTTGGCATTCAGTGGATGTAATTTATTTATAGGTGAGGTGATAAACAGCAGGTAAATATCTAAAAGGAGAGATATACAAGACTTTTATATTATGTCCCTCTTGGTGGCCTTTCCTGCTACTTCCTATTTCTACGTGTAGATTATACACACCTACCCTTGTTAACTGACCACTTTTCACCCAAAGTATAACCTCATGTCACCTTCAAATTTTGCCCTAATGGGCGTTGATTATAATGAAGATAAACCAGGGTTGAGACTAACAAACATATTTATATATGTTTAAGTTCCAGCAAAGTAGCCGTTTTAATCTAGTTCAACAAAACAAACAAGGAGTCCTGTGGCACTATATTAGTGGACATATAAAACGTTTAAATGGAAGGGATACATTTATTTAGGTATAGGATGAGGATGTACCACTCTTTTTCTGTATCTGCATGAATGCAGGAGCTCATTTGAAAACTGATTGTCCAGCATTCTGACTTATTTTTTATCAATACCATTTATGCAATCATCTGTATTGAACTTGAAGAGATTAGATGTTCTTGTTATCCTGTAAATGTCCGGTCCCTCTTTGAATCCTGACTTCAACAACATCCTGTGACAATTGTTTTGTTTCAGAGCATATAGAGAAATAGATGAAAATATAAAATACTCTTGCTAACACTACTTTATTTCTTAGAATTCAGAATGCATTAGAACCACTCCCCTCACCACCACCCTCAAAAAACTCCATGAAGGGACAAAGCAGGCTGCTCCCTATAAAAGGGAAACATAAGTCCCCCCACCTTATTGTAGCCTGGCTATCTGCAAACTGCCTGGCCTCTTACACTTTTCTACTGAGACAACACTACACATCCCCACCATCCCGCACTCTTAAAATGATAATTTGTAATTCCAGTAGAGTCTTGAGTAGCAAAAACCTTAGTTTAATTATTTGTTGTGTGAAAAAGTATTTCCTCATAAAAGTTAAATATATTGTAGTCATAGATTGATAAATAATAGTATACAACTGCTATACATTGTTTTCCTTTCTCTTTATTCTTTTTAATGGGATTTGCTTTTAAACTTTAACTACATTTTTTGAGACTGAATGTAACTGTGCCATGTGGTAGTCTCCCAGATGTGCACAGTTTGATTTCTCACTGCAAAAAATCCATATCTTACAATATTAGCATGAAAATTTTAAAGCATCAATACTAATTCTTTTTAAAGCTGTGACATTGTTTAAGGACCATAGTCACTGGAAGTATTTTAATTGATTTTACTGAGCATAATATATTTTAAAATATATTTTAAAAAGGCATTGATAGTTTGCTCCTTATTTACTCCTGCTTATATACGATGCAGCTGTTGATATCAGAGGCTATGTCTACACTTGTTAATTTAAGTCAACTTTGCTAAGTCGACTTAGTGCGTCTACACTATAAAATTAAGTCTCCACTTGATGCTTAAGTCGACTGGCAGGGGCTAGGAGGACTAGGAGTGGTGCATGATGGGAAGTGTGGCATGTGGCAGTCAGGAAGTGCTCCCCATCCCCCGGCCGGTCCCATAAAAGAGGAAGTGAGCTCGGCACCTTCCCCATTGTGCCTGGCAAAATGGAGGCTGAACAGATCAGGGACTGGGCTCTTCTTCTCCTGTGAATTGTCAGGCAGCTGCACAACACTTGCCAGCTACTGATCAGGCTGATTCTCTTCTGGAGCAGGCTTCGCTGGCAAGCCGCCAGCATGGAGGCAGACACCAGCCTGCCCGCCACCTTGCTGCCCCAGCAAGCTGCTGCACTCACCCGAGTGCATGCCGTGCCTCGTCGCCTCTGGGCTCGTGCAGTCAGCACTGACTGGTGGGAGCAAGTCGTCCTGACCACCTGGGATGATGCACAATGGCTGCAGAACTTCAGGATAAGCAAGCAGGCCTTCCTCGAGCTGATCTGTGAGCTCAACCCGGTTCTCCAGCGGGTGGACACCCGGCTTCGACCCGCCCTGCCCGTCGACAAGAGAGTGGCCATAGCACTGTGGAAGCTGGCAACCCCAGACTCCTACTGCTCCATCAGCCAGCAGTTCAGCATCGGGAAGGCCACCATGGGGACCGCTGTCGTGCAGGGCGATCAACCACGTCCTGCTAGCCCAACTCGTCACCCCAGGCAACTTGCATGACCTCCTCGATGGCCTCGCCGGGCTGGGCTTCCCGAACTGTGTGGGCATTGTCCGCAGTGGGTAAAGGATGGGAGAAGGAAGGCTCCTGGAAACTTAAAGTGGTGGCCAAAAATAATAAACTTTATTAGTCCCCTCTTTGGGACGCAAAGGGTTAACAGTGGGGCTGCTTGCTGGACTAAACTCAGAAGTCAGCTTCACAGATAACAAGATAGCCCCAGGTGATTATTCACAGTTTAGCATATCATGAGTTACACAGAAATAAACCTTTAGAATAAATCCTCCTCTTGGACTCTTTTGATAATTCAGAGATAAAGTATAACAAGACAGAGTTCAATACATAAACAATAAACATAATAATAATCCCCAAACCTACACCAATTGTAATATCTTGGGTTAAAACTGAGGTAGAAGAGTTATTCACATTCAATCATGAGGAGTAAACGTGGGGGGGTAATTCGGGTTCACATACGTACCATGACTATCAGGCAGGTGATTAACAACAGCATAACGTCTCAAGGCGGAGGTTGAAATCGACTCGGGCCGGCACTCTCGGGGGAACTCCTACTGCAGGGTGATCAGGCCTAGCAGTTAACTCGAGGAGACTCTCACCTTGCTCCATGCGGCATGGAAGCTTTTATTGCCCAGGCCATGGCTTTCTGCTGAGGGCTGTGATTGGCCAGATTTCGCTGCAGCAGGAATTTTGAGGCGAGGGTCTGCCCGGTTCCTCCTGTCCTTATTTGTGCAAAGGAATTTTCACCAGCTCTCTAGGTTCCGGGTCAGAGCCTTCTACACCCCTGGGGGGGGGGGCAGAGCAGCCATGATTGACTTGCCCTCCAGCACATGGGCGAGGGGGATGACCCACCCCTTTGGGAGCTGGCTGAGAGCGAATCAGGGTCCGAATAAAGCATGTTGATAGTCACAAGCCTAGCAGCCAGGAGTTCTCTACGTGCAATAAAGCATGTTGATAGTCACAAGCCTAGCAGCCATGAGTTCTTTACCTGACCTGGGGGGGCAGTATCTGGTATGTGACCTGGGGACAGTATCTGATAAACAATTTCTGTACGTGACCTGAGGATAAACAGTTTCTATGTCTGTATATCACAAGGGAGGTGGCGGCCAGTTTATGGGATGCTCATAACAGCACCTTAACAGGCATTATGGATGCCACCCAAGTACCCATTCAAGCCTCGGAACACCGTGCCAGGGACTACATTAATTGCAAGGGGTATTACTTTGTGGTCCTGCAGGCCCTGGTGGACCACCGTGGGATCTTTCAAAATATCTCTGTCGGCTGGCCTGGGAAGGCGCACGACGCGAGGATCCTGAGGAACTCTGCCCTCTACAGGCACATACAGGTGGGCACCTTCTTCCCCCACCACATCAACACCATTGGGGATGTGCAGGTGCCCCTCCTGATCGAGGGAGATACTGCTTACCCCTTGCACCCCTGGCTTATGAAGCCGTACACGGGCTGCCTTGACAACAGCGGGGACCTCTTTAACCAGATGCTCAACTGGTGCCACAGCATCATTGAGAGAGCCTTTGGATGCCTGAAGACCTGCTGGAGGGCCCTCCTGACCCGCCTGCAGCTCGGAGAGAGCAACCTGCCGGAGGTTGTCAGCGCATGCTGCTGCCTCCACAACCTCTGTGAGCTGTGGGGGGAAAGGGTCCCCCATGTCTGGGAAGCCGAGGCTGAGGGGCTCGCCACAGACTACAAGCAGCCCGAGGATGCCCTGCCCTGGACTGAGCGAGCTCATCGGCAAGCGCAGACCATTAGAGATGGGCTGAGGGCCCACTTTGCCAGTGAGGCCTGCTGAGGGCTTGGCCTGCTCCCAGGCCCCGTCAGCTCCACCACCCACCCATGCCTGCCCCCTCACCCCCACACACCCATCTCCCCCAGCCCCCAAACCAATTAAAAAAACCAGGGAAACATATATTGGGGTACAGGCTGTTCATTTAGGGGGATAATGGGGGTTGGGAGTTGTGGGGTTTAGGCAGCTTGGGGGGAGTGAAGATGGTCGAGGGGAGACCGGAAAGTTGGGGGAAGGGGTCTGAGTCAGTGGCCTTCAAGAGGTGGGTCCCTGGCCTGCTGGCGTCCACCCTGGGTCCTGGGCCACCACCAAGGAGAGCAACTTCTGGGCGCAGGACAGGGTCCTGGGGGAAAAGGCTCTCCTCCAGCTGCTCCATGGCCTGTGTCTGCCGCTTGAGGAGGGTGAGCATCCACTTGAGCAGCCGCTGCTCGACCCTCCAGTGGCCATCATCCTGGTCCTCCCGCTCATGTGGATCAGGTCCTCCAGGATCTCATCCTGTGAATGCCGCCACCTCCTCCGACTCTGGATCGAGCCTGCTGGGACACCAGGAGTGCCAGGTGCCAAAGGCGCAGGAGCTGCTGGGAAGAAGTAAAGAAGAGGGTCCCTCCCATTAGCTCGTGTGGTGTGCTGCCTGAGAGCAGTTGCTGTCCCCTGACCATGCCCCGGTTTCCCACTCCCTGTCCTTTGGCATAGGGACCCCTTGGTACACACCAGCACGCTGTGTTGCCCAGGTTGGGTGCAGTGCCCACAGTGGTAGGCTGCAGGCAGCCCTGCCTCGGGGGGTCTCTCCTGAGGCCACGTGCCAGTGGTGTCAGGTGCATGCTGTGTGGCCTTGGTGCTCCTGCCCATGGTCCCCCCACCCCAACTCCAGATACACCACTGCACTGCTAGCCTCGGGGTTCCCCCTACCACACAGCCCCCAGCCCCTCTGCCCCTGCCCCAACTCTGAACTTCGGGGGGGGGGGAGAGAGGGCGGCAGGGTTCTGTCCTGCCCTGTGATTGGCCAGAGCAGGCTTCCTGTCCCAGGAACCCTGGGAGGGAGGTCAGGGAGAGGAGAAGGGAGCCCTGAAGGCCATTTAACTCAATTTAGGGCTAATCCGCGTCTACACTGGCTTAAGTCAACTTAATAAAGTCAACTTAAGCGCTAGTTCGAATTAAAACGAGGTGTTATTAATTCAAAATAACTTTTCCTTAATTCGACTTAAGGAGCAGCTTAAGTTGAATTAAGGAAAGCCCAGTGTGGACGCGGAGTAAATTAAGTCGATTTAAACTTCTTTAAGTTGACTTAATTTGTAAGTGTAGACACACCCAGAGAGTGGAAATGGTGGGATTTATTTGTATAAGATTTTGGGGGCATGACTTCTAGGAAAGCATATTGGAATTGGTTGACTAAAACTCATATCATTTTCTTAATAAAAAGTATCTAATAAGTAGCCAACAACTTTGTGTGAAGGCAATTTAAAACAATGTGTTGAAGCGTTTGGATTTGGTTCTACTCTCATTGAATTAGTGGGAATTTTGCCATTGACTTCAGTGGGAGCAGGTTCAGTCCTGCTAACCTTTTGGATGTTGAAAATAGGTTTAAATAACAGTAATTTAAATGTTTTTATCTTTGTGTCCACTACCACAACACAGACTTTGCAGTAAGATTGAGTCAAATTTATCAAAAGTATAAAAGTGGAAGTATAACAGTTATGTTTTATTTTTCTGGTTTAAAAGAAAAAGCATTTTCTTGTTAACTTTATTTTTCTCCTTACCGAGCATTCCAGTATATGTTTTTAAGTGAAAATGAAACTAAAATTTACTATATTTTAAAAACCTTGTATATTTCTGTCACTCCAAAGGGAAGTATTGTATTTATGTTGTTACCCTGGTTTCATTATATGTCCCATTCAATCTTAAATCAAAAATGATTTTATCATATGTACTGTAACACTCACTTACAGAATCACAGGGATTTAGTAGGACATTGCAAGTAGCAATTCCAGCGCACACAGGCAGAATTAACCTTACGGCTAATTCGAAAGGTCAGTTCAACAACATCATAATATACAAGACAACAATTTAGCATTGCGATAAAGATATAGAACCATCTACTGAGGCAGGTGCTATCTGTAGTGATCAATAGTTTGAAATTTAGTGCCATATTCCAAATTCAATGCCCCACTGTGCACATGTGTGAGGGGACCATGGCCAACCAAAGGACAATCAAATTCTAATCGAGTATTGATAAAAAGATCTCACAGACAGGTGAGAGGGGGAAGGGAAGAGGATCGGGCTTCAACAGGCCAAGACTGGGCTGCATCAGTAAGAGTGTTGCCAGCAGATCAAGGGATATGATTATTCCCCTCTATTCGACACTGATGAGGCCACATCTGGAATATTGTGTCCAGTTTTGGGCTCCTCAGTACAGAAAGGATGTGGACACATTAGAAAGAGTCCAGCGAAGAGCAACGGATATGATTAGGGGGCTGGGACACATAACTTATGAGGAGAGACTGAAATAACTAGGCTTATTTAGTCTGCAGAAGAGAAGACTGAGGGGGGGATTTGATAGCAACCTTCAACTACTTGAAGGGGTGCTCCAAAGAGGAGGGAGCTAGGTTAATCTCAGTGGTGACAGAGGACAGAACAAGGAGCAATGGTTTCAAGTTGCAGCAGAGGAGGTTTAGGTTGGATATTAGGAAAAACTATCTCACTAGGGGTGCGTCTACACTGGCAATTTAGGTCGACCTAAGAAGGCTTAAGTCGACCTATACAAAGCTATGTCCACACTGGGCTTTTATTAAGTCTACTTAAGCACTTCCTTAAGTCGACTTAATAACAGCTTAAGTTGACTTAATAACACCACCTCTGAAGGTCGATTTAAGCTTTAAATTGACTTCTTAAGTCGACTTAAAGCCAGTATGGCCGGGGAATAGCACTAAGTTGACCTTATTAAGTCGACTTAAAGCCAGTGTGGATGGCTATGTCTACTTTTAAGTCAACTTAACAAGGTCAACTTAAGTCAACTTAAAGTGGACCTTGTTAAGTCGACTTAACAGAGTTGACTTAACAAACGTAGCCATAGCCTAGGAGGGTGGTGAAGCACTGGAATGGGTTACCTAAGGAGGGGTGGAATCTTCATCTTTGGACTTTTAAGGCCCAGTTTGACAAAACCGTGGCTAGGATGATTTAGTGGGAGTAGTCTTGCTTTTAGTAGTGGGTTGGACTAGATGATCTCATGAGGTCCCTTCCAGCCCTAATATTCAATGATTCTAAGATAAGTCATACTATTAGAACACCTGGTCTTGTCACCCGTGCAGCCAAAATATGCTGTTTCCACTATCTTTCAGATCTTGTATGCTGGGAATGAAGTGTGGGAAGGAAGAGAGTGGGAAGGGATTTGCTCATTTATGAATAAATAAGAAAAAGGCCAATGAGATTTAGGAAAAAAAAGCTTCACTAAGAGACAATTCCTTCAGATTAGTTGTGAGGCCATACTTTGAGATAACAAAGGAAGATTATCTAAAGCAAACATACAGATATTATATGGGGGGTGAGGGGGAATCAACTAACACCACACAGCTTTATTGACCTGGTTGAGTATTAGTTTGCCTGGACATGCATTAGTATGAGCAAACACATATCCATTTATCTTCAATCATATATTTATTGATTTGCTATTTTATTAGGTTAAAGTATTATATCAGTTTAGGCACTCACTTTTATTGGCATATACTGGTGTAAACAATACTGGTTCTAGCAAAGACACAGTGGAACAATGAAATATAAATGATGAATACTTTGAATAAGAACTCATTTATTTAAAATTGGATTTTGTTTTTGATAACATTTCCTGAGGGCCTTGATTATGGTTAGATAGACATATAAGATGGTAATTCATTAACTTATAAAGCTCCCATCACCATAGTACCTGAAACTCCAAGGCGGTGGTGGTAAGAAAGGCTTGACACCAGGTTAAGAAAAACAGTATGAAAATAACTTAATAAAATTTCATTTTGTCCCCAACATTAGAATTGATAGGTCCTTAACAGAATTCATTACAAAGAGGAACAAAAGTTGTTTTGTGGTTTCCGCAACTTAGGGCTCATATTATAATTGATGCAGAATTGTATAACCTGAATTTTTCTCATTTGAAGTGTTCATAGAAATACAGGCAGCATTATGATGGAAAAAATGACTTGTTTTATAAGAAACATTTCTAACAGATCCTCATACATGTAATCATGCTTCATTTCATATTCTGAAAAAAACAACTGCAGCCCAGGCAGAAAGACACTAATGTTAACTGAAATCAGTCCTGCCATCTATACAAATGTTAATAATTCATAATCACCACTCACTCAGGGAGAGGTCATTAAGGTAAATAAGGACTGCAGGGTTTGTCCTCTACTTTCTGTTTTTGGTTCTATGGCTGATCTCAGTCTTAATTATGCTGTTGTCACTGTAATATTCTACACAGTTTAATTAGATAGTAGGCCTGATTCTCTACTTCTCACGCAATCAGGAGTTGCTACATTTGGATATTTTGACTGAGTGAGGTCTCTGAGACTAAGATCAATGATAAATGCCTATTAAATGAACAGCATTATATAAATGATTATTATGAATGACTGTTGATGATTTTTGTACACTTTGAGACCTGACATGAGATTTTTTTTTAAAAAAAAATCATGATTGTAAAAAGAAATCTTTGAATACCCATGTGATCTTATCAGTTTCTCTAAATAAAGGTGGCCAATTAAATTAAGTAAAATAAAATGTTCATAGAAGAAAAGAAAGTACAAAATATAATTGAATAAAAAAAGCATTATCTGTGAAAACCACGCCACCCAGTCTCTCCAAAAACCCAATGTATTCACTAGTTTATTTTTTTTAAGTGAAAACTATTAATTCACTCGTTAATTTTCTAGAACTGAATTCAGTGCAGGACCTTTTTATTGATGAATTATCACCAAACTATGGAGACACTATCACTATGGCACTATCATAGAGACTTTTATCCAAATCCCATATTCAAGTTGATCATGTATATTCTTAAACCTGCTTTTGCTGAAATAAACATCTTTCATTCATACCAATATACATACAATTTTGTGTATATTGATGCATGTTCAACTGAACTAATGCATATTTTACCAAATCAAGGAAACTGTGTGACATCGAATGCTTATTTCCTCCTCTGTAGATTCACAACCTCCACAAAGTGTCAGGTACTGTAAGCACATTATTGCCTCATTTTTCAGCACAAGAGCTGGGTCTTGTTGCTCCTCCCACTCCTTTTGAGGAGGGCAGCCTGTCTGATTTTGGCTCTCTGGCAAAAAGCCTGAGCTCATTGATTACAGATCGCTGTTAATAAAGAGCATTTGTAATGCAGCGGTGGTGATACAATCTCCACACGCCAGTTCATGATGGCCCTTCAGTCTCCACAATTAAGTCGTCCAGCAGGCATGCCCCCTGTTGCAGCTGCTCTGTCAATCTCATTTTGTAGTACAAATGATCTTAGACCCAGTGTTTGACATGGGGTTTTAACACCAAAGAAGGCAATTCTGTAACTTCAAATGAGCCTAATTGGTTGTGCGCTCAGGCGTTCACTCAAGCTGCTTCAGTCCATCAGAGAGAGATTTCCAACTAATTGAACAGCTCAGAAGAAAAAGAACCACAGAAATCACAATGCTCTGAGCCATTGGAGAGGGTTTTTTTTCCCCCTGATAAAAAGCCTTCAAAATAAGATTTTTTTTTTTTTTTTAATCAGCCACCTGTCAATCTAGAAAGAAGCCTCACTGGTACAGAAACTCTCAATGAGCTATGGCCAAAAAATCAGTGGTTGTTAATAGCAGGGTCCACAGGCACAGATGCATTTTGTTCTATAAAAAAACTAAGGCTGTGTCTACAAGGTAGGCATCCCTCTCTACTTGGGATACTCAGCCACAAACCCTCTCCTGGGGTACATCCACACTGGAGCCTTAGGTCAACTTAAGGATGGTGACGTAGACGTGCAGACCACTCCGTCCACACTGAGTGCTTAAGTCAACTTAAGGAAAATAAAGTCAACTTAATTAAAACTAATTGAACAGCTCAGAAGAAAAAGAATCACAGAAATCACAATGCTCTGAGCCATTGGAGAGGGTTTTCTTTTTCCTGATTAAAAAGCCTTAAAAATAAGATTTTTTTTTTTTTTAATCAGCCACCTGTCAATCTAGAAAGAAGCCTCCCTGGTACAGAAACTCTCAATGAGCTATGGCCAAAAAATCAGTGGTTATTAATAGCAGGGTCCACAGGCACAGATGCATTTTGTTCTATATAAAAAAACTAAATTTCTAACTGCTTGGATTGCAGAAGTATTTTGCCTAGACTGGAAAGTTTTTGAGTGATGTATAGCAAATGCAAGCCTTAGGCCTGATCTCTGACTTCACTTATTTAAGCGGTCAACTGAACACAATGAGATTACTTTGATGAGCAAAATTATTGACTGATGTAAGCATTTGCAGGCTCAGACTCTATGAAAGCAAATAGTCACAAATATTTTGATTTTCTTATTTTTCTTATTTTTAACACAGTTGAGTTTAAATTAATATGTTTGCTGGGTTAAATCACAGGGCCTTTTTCTCCACTCTAGTATACCAGTTTTACGCTCGTGTAACTCCATTGAAGTTAATTCCCATTCAAGCGCAGTTCACAAAAGCTTTGCCTTGCAGTGTTCTCCTGCTTGCAAATGGCATGTATGATAATGTAATGCATTTTCCATGAGCAATTTATAACCATAATTTATGCCAAAATTTGTTGACTGCTCTCCAAGGGGTGGAACACCTTTGAATAGAAGGCAAAAAAGGGGGGGAGGGGAACGGGGGGGGGGAGGTAGGGAGCAGGGAGAAACATCAATCAATAAATGCTAATTATGCTAATTTACAATTTTTTCTCTTTTAAAAATATGGAAAAGCTAAGGATACATTTCTGCTCCCACCAGCAGTAAGAGTTCAGAATTTCATTTCAGTAGGCTTGTTCCTGGGAAGAGCATGGTACCTTAGCCCCAGTCCAGGAAAATACTTATGTATATGCTTAATTTTAAGCATGTGAGTAATCCCATTGACTCCAATCACAAAGTTACCATGACAATTATTGTAATAGCACCTAGAGGCCTCAAGAATCTGGGGCCCACTGAGCTATGCACTTAGACAATATAATCAACCAAAGAGTCTGGCCCCAGAGTTTGTAATCCAAACAAATTAGATTGTAAATCTGCCAACATTTTGCAACTGGACACACTATCAAGTCTGTAGGAATGACTTTCTGTAGAACTAAGGCCAAATAATGTAGAAGGATGGTTCAATGGTTAGGGTACTAGTCTAGGCTACAGGGCTATGTCTACACTTGTTAATTTAAGTCGGTTTTAACTAAGTCAACTTAACTAAGTCGACTTTAAGTCGACTTAGTTAAGTCGACTTAGTGTGTTTAAACGTGAAATTAAAGTCGACTTAAAGGGGAACTTAGAAAGTTGACCTAGAGCAGTGGTCGGCAAACCGCGGCTCGCGAGCCACAAGTGGCTCTTTAGCCCCTTGAATTTGGCTCTTCCAGGTGCGGGCCTTGTTCCCTTTAATTGCAGACTGCTGCTGCGGCCGGGCTGGGGAGATTCAAATCTCCCGCCCTGAGCATGCTCAGACAGAGCGTGCTCAGGGTGGGAGCGGCCTGGCCGAGAAGCGGCTCTGCCGGCCGTCCCTGCAGCTGCAAGCCTCCAGCCAGGTAAGGAGGCTGGGAAGGGGCTGGAGGGAGGCCTGGAGAGGGGTGGGGGGCAGTGTTCCCTCTAAGCTGCGTGGGCGCGCGCCGCACAGCAGTGAGGGACCCCCGCGCAGCCCGGCAGCCCCCGCTGCTCCCTCCAACACCCGGGGCCGCGGCTTTGCCGCGGCACACCTGCCCTGCGCCCTGCCTCTGGGCTGGCCTTCCCTGCCCCCAGGGTGGGACAGGCAGGCTCAGGAGCGCGGGCCTGTCTGCCTGCCCCACACAGCTGGGGCAGCGGGGTGGCTGCGGCAGCGGCGGGATCCCGGGCTCCCACCCCCCCAACCGCCTCGACTTCCCGGGGCTGAGGCCGGGGCCGGGATCAGCCTCCAGGGCTGGGGCTGGGGCTGGGGCCGGGGCCGGGGCCCGGGGCTGGGGCCGGGGCCGGGGCCGGGATCAGCCTCCGGGGCTGGGGTCTGCTTCTCCCCCCCCCCCACCGGCGGCTTCCCAGGGCCGCGGTAGGGTCCTCCCCCGCCGGCGGCCTTGCCTTGTTTTCTTTCTTTCTTTTTCTTCCTTCTCTTCCTTCCTTCTTTCTCTCCCTTCCTTCTCTCTTTTTTCTTTCTCCCTTTTTCTTTCCTTCTTTCTCTCCTTTGCTTTCCTTCTTTTTTCTTTCTTCCTCTTTCTCTTCCTTTCTTTTTTTCCTTCTTTGTCTTTTTTCTTTCCTTCTCTTCTTTCCTTCCTTTTCCTTCTCTTCCTTCTTTTTTCTTTCTTTCCTCTTCCTTCCTCCTTCTTTCTCTTCCTGTTTCCTCTTCTTTCCTTCTTTCTCTCTTTCTTTGCTTCCTTCTTTTCTTTCTCTTCCTTCTCTTTTTTCTTTCCTTCTTTCCTCTCTCTTTCTTTGCTTCCTTCTTTCCTTTCTCTTCCTTCTCTTTTTTCTTTCTTTCCTTCCTTTCTCTTCCTTCTCTTCTTTCCTTCCTTTCTCTTCCTTCTCTTCTTTCCTTCCCCTTTCTTCTTCTTCTTTTTTTTCCTTCTTTCTCTCCCTTCCTTCTCTTTTTTCCTTCTTTGCCTTTCCCTTCTCTTCTCTCTTCTCTTGTCTTGTCTGCCTTTTCTTTTCTCTGCCTGCCTGCCTGCCTTTCTCTTCTCTCTTCTCTTGTCTGCCTGCCTGCCTGCCTTTTCCTCCTCTCTTCTTCTCTCTTCTCTCTTCTCTTGCCTGCCTGCCTGCCTTTTTCTCTTCTCTTGCCTGCCTGCCTGCCTTTTTCTCTTGTCTTCTCTTGCCTGCCTGCCTGCCTTTTTCTCTTGTCTTCCCTGCCTCTTCCCTGCCTCTTCCCTGCCCTGCCTCTTCCCTGCCTTTTTTTTTTCTTTTTCTCTTCGTCTTTTACACAAATACGGGAAACGTTGTGGAGTGAAAGAAGATGTAGTGTCGAGAATTGAGAAAGGTATGTTGAGATGGTTAGGAATACCCTTATTAAGTTAATAACAATGTACCTTCCTATATATTTTAAGTTTAAAAAATTTGGTTCTCAAAAGAAATTTCAATCGCTGTTTTGTTGATATTTGGCTCAGTTGACTAATAAGTTTGCCCACCACTGAACTAGAGCATCCACACTGGATGCCTAGGTCAACTTCTAGGGGGGACATAGGGGAGGACCACGGGGGCACGGGGGGCACCCCTTGCCCAATGCCAGGGGCTCAGCCTTTGCCCCATTGTACATAGGTACAATGGGGCAAAGGGGGACAGGAACCCTGGCAGGGCATAGGGGCAGGGTGGGCAGGGCTCTGCCCTGCCAGGGGGGGGCATGCCAGGCTCCCCCGGTGCCCCCCCCCCCAGCAGGGAGGGCATTGGTGTAGCCCTGAGGTAGCCCTAAGTTGACTTAGGACTACCCCACGTCTACACTGGCTTAAGTTGACTCTAGGGAGTCAACTTAAGCCTTAGGTCTAATAGGAAGGTGATGTTATAAAGTTGACTTAATTTTAATTAAGTCGACTTTCTTTTCCTTAAGTCGACTTAAGCAAGCTGCTTAAGAAACTTAAGGAAAGTGTAGTGTAGACGCAGGGTAACTTAAGGAAAGTGTAGTGTAGACGCAGGTTAAATTAAGTCGACTTAAGCAAGCTTAAGATGACTTAATTTACCAGTGTAGATGCAGCCTAGGAGACTAGGGGTCAAATCTCTGTTGCACCACAGGCTTCCTTTATGGTCTCGGGCAACTGACTTATGCTCAGATCCTCAAAGGCATTTAGGCATGGCTTGCTAGGCATTGCACAATCTAACCCTGGCTGCAGCTGGCTACCTAGTGGAATCTTCAGCCCCAAACTAGGTGCCCAGGTTCCCTATACTATCTATGGAGAGAATAAGGCAGCCAAGAAAAAGATCTTCAGCAGTGAAAGACCAAGGAGAGGGGTATGGCACCTAAGTAGATGACCTTCTGCATCTCATTGACTGGCCAAGGTAGGCATCCCTCTCTACTTGGGATACTCAGCCACAAACCCTCTCCTGGGGTACGTACACACTGGAGCCTTAGGTCAACTTAAGGATGGTGCAGTAGACGTGAAGACCACTCGGTCCACACTGGGTGCTTATTAGGTCGACTTAAGTGCTTCCTTAAATTGACCTAATAACACCACCTCTTACGGTCGACCTAAGGCTTAAATTTACCTTATTAAGTTGATTTAAGCCAGTGTAGATGGGGGATAGCCCTTAAGTCGACCTAATTGGCCTCCAGGCCCCCTCGCAGAGTTCCTGGCCACTCCTCTGTCAACCTAGCATCTGCCAGTGTGGACGCAGGGCTGTGGATTCTCTAAGTCAACTTAACAACATCGACTTAAAGACCTTGGTTAAGTCGACTTAACAGTGCCTCCAGTTTAGATGTACCCCTGGAGTTAGGCACCTATGCCAGGTCAGTAGCTGAAATATTCTGTACCCTCGCAGCTTAAAACAGTCTGTCTCCTGCTCATGCTCAATACTGCCCCCAACATACTGGTGGCCTGTTTGTGTTCTGCCTGCTGTGGGGCCTGACAAGTATTAGTTCTTAAGCATATTCCAAACATACCTACAGGATCACATTCTGCTGATGGAGTTGGCATTGTCCTGCCTAGCTTGAGAATCCTGTTCTGGGGCTTTGGCTTGAATGAGGGCATAAAATGTTTACTAACTGTGGAGCAGTATCAGGGTTTAGGCATATTTGCAAATGTTAAGAGGTGGAAACTTAAGTGCCTAGGGGACTTAGATGCCTGTGGTTGGGCAGCAGCTGAGCAGTGATTCTGAAAGTGTCACTGATGCCTAAATGGTGGACTTAGGTCCTTAAAAGGAAGATAGTCACCTAAATACTTTTGAGGGTATTGACATTAACCTCTCTGTGCCTCAGTTCTTCAGCTGTAAAATGTGAATAGCACTTCCCTATCTGATGGGGAGTTGGGCGTATGCATACTATAAAGATTGTGAAGTGCTCAAATATTATTGTAATAGGGGCTAACTGAACACCATACATTTTAAAACAAAGTGACTGAAGATATAAAGAACATGAATAGAACATTTCTGATCTGCCAAAATATTTGAGTTGCCAACAGGAAAAAGTAAAAACAAGAAAACATGTTTCAAAGATCAGGCTTCAGATTTATTCCATGTCCTTAAAAATCCAACATAGCCTAAAATGACCAAATAACTCCACCCTGAAAGCATTTGTTCGGGAGCATCAGGCTTGCTACCCTGATCAGTCTCATTGATTTAAAAGCTTGTTAGTGCTTGCAGGATTAGGTCCTAAAATGGCAATTTACCCCCCAACAGAACAGGATCCTATTAGCTCACTGCAGGAAACAAGTAACTCACTGAAGCTGGAGAGAGATACTTGTATCTTATAGGTAGGCAGTAATAAATATTTGGCTTTTCATGTTCAGTACATTGGTGAAATATTAAATGAAACCCATGGTTCTGAACTTTTTGGCTGATGTCTCACGATTCTGATACATCCTGCCATTTTATGGGCTTACTGCCATTTCCCCCGAAATCAACAGCAAAACTCCCATAGATGTCAATGGCAGCAGGATTATAAAGTATATCGTCAGCCAGACTGACTTCTTTGGGTTACTGTGAAAGGCAAGAAAAACTTCAGATCTCATTGTTTCCACTAATGTATTATTCTGGCGTCAAAATGTGACACACAGAACCTTAAAATTCAAGCATATGTAACAGTTTTGTACTAATTTAAACTTTGTTAGCAAAGTGAAATCATTATACTTTAGGAACATTCACGAATTTTCATTAAATTTTCATAAAGGCTGTATCACAAGTAAATTACACTTGAACAATAGCTTTTCCTAGAATCTGAGGAATGTTAGTATAGTTAGAATGCTTAATGCACAGATATTCTATATTAAAGATTCCTGTGGTACTATTAAAGACTAACAGATTTATTTATCGCATGAGCTTTCGTGGGAGAAAATCCCACTTCATCAGACGCTTTGAAGATAGGAATGTTACAGAGTGGGAGGAAATTAAATGCAGGGGAGTGATTTAATTTCCTCCCACTCTGTAACTTTTCTATCTTCAAAGCGTCTGACAAAGTGGGATTTTCTCCCACGAAAGCTCATGCGATAAATAAATCTGTTAGTCTTTAATAGCGCCACAGGACTCTGTTGTCTTTCCACAATAGACTAACACGGCTACCCCTTTGAAATTTGACTATATTAAAGATTGTAATTGCTGAGTCCTCATTGGATCCCCGAGCACATGGGTCTGCAACCTCCTTCTGGCTCCAGGCTCTGTGTCCCCTCCTGCCACTGGGAAGCACTGTGGACAGCCTATGCCAGGCTCCAGGCAACCCCACTATCAGGGGGACCCTGCAGAAAGCCCACTCCTGGTTCTGTGCTCCCTCCCTCTAGGGGACCATGCAGCAGGTGTCTTGGTTCAGCTCACCCAGCCTGGAGGCTACACTCATTGCAGCTCACAAAACACTTGGTTATTGAAGGAATTTTTTAAAAGGTCTCTTTTTATTTTTTGGGTTGCCAACCCCTGCCTAGCAGCAGGGAGATGTTGTAACCACAGGTTTCCCTGCTGCTGAACTCAGCAAACAAGCTGCCCATGGGATTCCAGATGTTTCTGTTTTATTTAGGGCAATGGACTGCCCAGGATCAAATGCCAACATGTCTGAGATATAGAAGCCTCCCCTTAACGCTAAGAACAAGGCACTACTAACCCTGTAGCTCTACAAAAAAATTGATGTTGAGTCCTACAGGGCAGGCGAACCAAACAGATTTCTGTGGTCAACTTCCTTGGCCAATTTTATTTCCAAAAATCTCATATTAATTTACACATATTGTAAATCTATTTCTAAAACAGCTTCTAGAAAAAAACAGCTGTACTCATTTGAGACTGAGAACAGGCTGAATCAGTCTGAGCCCTGATTCATGCACATGGTGTATCTTAGAAATGATAGCAACAGGAGAATGCCAAAGGTTGTGGGGGATGGTTTCAGGCAAAGGGAGTGGGTGATTTCTGGAGAGGAACACTGATGGTAGCTAATTGAGGTAAAGAGGACTGAAATAATGGACAGTCTGCCAAAGAAAGAAAAGGCAAGGGCTGGTAAAGATAGTCATCAGGTGTTTAGCCTGATGAAGTTCATTGTCTACCCTGTTTACTTTTGTATTCAGCCTTAATGTCCATTTGGAGCCCACACAGCCAGGGGCTTTGTTGAAATAATAAAGCCTTCATGTGAAATGTATTGACAGAATCAGAACTTCACACAAATGTTCCTTTCACAGTGGATACAAAATCTTAACACATGTAGGTTTCAAGAACTGTGCCATGGAAAGAATTGAATGGCCTGAGGTTCTCACACTGCAGTTCTAAAGATACTCTAATCTGTGCTTAATACAGCATCCTGCAGTGACAACTGTTTAACTGGTTGATGTCTAAAATGATTTTCTTTCTCTGAAACACTAGGTCATTCTGCCAGCAGCTTAATTTTCTACCTCAGATCCAATGGAAATGTGGTAATAGAGAATCAGTTAGTACTGTGAATTAGGAACCACACGTGTAAAAGTTCTTTCTTAATTCTGGGTATATTTTGCATATATGCAGTGAGAGATAGAAAAAGTAGTAAATAATGTATAATATTTCTGTAGTTGCATTTCATAAAATATTCAGAATGACTGGTAAAATAAATATTTATTATTTGATAAGTGTGTAGTGGATTAGTTTAACTGTGCACTTCTAGTGAGGGTTTTGATATTAAATAAGAGATAGGAAAGGATAAAATCAAACAAAAACATTCTGCAATGTTAGCAGGCAGTCTTGAATTCAATGAACACTGTGTGATACCAGCGCCTCTCAAAATCAGGCCTCAGATGTCTCAAGCCGGGAATGGAAAAATCTATGGATTGCAAAGTCAGAGACAACTTTTGAAATTTTGTCTATAATAAACAAGGGTAATATTTCTTATGCCCCACAGTTCTGCAAGTTCCCCTGGTAATGGTGCACCTGTGACATATATGAGAGGCACATTTCTGAGGTGAATGTAGGATAGCTCCCTCTCCCCCACCCTTGTGCAGGACGGAGTTAATCTCTGCATTGCTCCACCCAAGGTTTGTATCAAGGGCTGTAGCTTATTACTTTTGGTCATAGGCAAGTTAGCAACCACTACCTTATCACATGAGTATCCCATACACTGCTTTCAGAGTTGAAGAGACAATTCCATTCTTCCAATCTCCATTACAGGGGCTTTGCTCCCAAATTGCATTCAAAATCTCCAAGGAAATATGTTTTATTTTGACCTTTCAAAGTCCCAGCCCCTTACATTCCTTAATCCTCCAGTCCATTCAAGATGTTTTTAATATTAGTTGATTATAATTTGGTGGCTATTTTGTTAGTTTGTTGATCATGGCTAATTTTTACAGTCCCTTCACACATGTGCAGATGCATCCTGTGATGGGGCAAAGGAGCCCTTTAAAATTGAAAAAAGAAGATTTGGGGTCACATTACCCCATGTGAGATGTTGTATCTGAAAGACTAACCTAGGGGATGAAGGAAAGGACTGCTGAGAAAGAAAAGAAATGGTCTTCATGGGCCTGTTTGTAGTTTGGGGAAGCCTAAGCTATTGACACCGTCTATGTTAGAGAAATTTACCCTGCTACAATAGATAAGGTAGAAGCAAAGGGGGTTGGTACTCTACAACAAAGACGCCTGCTTTAGAGTTACAGACTATCAGTATAGCCCATATAAAATGGATTAAACACTGGTTACTAATATATCTGAAAAAGTAACTGGAAATGAGAAATCTTCAGTCAGTGAAGTTCTTTATCATAGGTTGCTTCAGGGATCTGCTCTTGGTCAAATACTATTCATTATTTCAATGATCTGGAAGAACATTGTTGATAAAATTTGCAGATGATACAAGAATTGATCAATTCTACAGAGTGATCTGGACCTCTTGGTAAGGTAGGCTCATTTGGACAGTATGCATTTTATTTAGAGCTGTACAGAAGACAGAAGTTCCGTTTCACAACAGATTTTGAAATTTAGCTTAATTCTAAATAGGAACAACCCCCTCCAAATTCTGAAAAGCTCCACAAAGGAAAATGCCAGTATTCTTTTAATTTCAGGTTGATCAAAAAGTTTTGTTTCATTTCAATTTTGACTTTTAAAGTTTGTATGATAGAATATATGATATACAATTGAAATTCTGAAACAAAAAGTAATTTCAAAATGAAATACTGAAACGGGAAAATGAAATTCTAGCAAAATTGACCTGATTTCATGAAGTGTTTTGATTTCAAAGGCATCGCATATTCCCATGGAATATTGTTCCTTCTGACCAGCTCTAGTTTTATCACAGCCTGATGCCAGGCACCTAGAAACAAAGAATGTTGTTGATCCCACTTACAAGGAAGGAGATAGTATTCTGGAATGCAATGAAACTGAGAGGGATTTGGGGGTCCCGGTGAATAACTAACAACTGAACATGAGCTCCCAGTAAGATGCTGTAATTAAAAGGACAAAAATCCTTGGATTCAAATATGATGTAGGAGCATGAAGGTGGTACTGGCTCTGTGGATGGAATTAGTGGGGCAATTACTGGAATACAGCACCAGTTCTAGAGGCTACATTTCAAAAAGGATAATGGAAATGGTTCAGAAAGAGCTGTAAGAATAACTCAAGATTGACAAAACATGTCTTATAGTGAGAACATCAAGAAGCTGTATCAAAGAGCAGGTTAAGAGGACTTCATTGCAGACTACAAGCATCTATGTTTGAAAGAGATTTCTGTTAGCAGGCAGCTCTTCATTCTAGCAGAAAAAGGCATAAAAAGCTGAAGCTACACAGAAATGAGGTACCAATTCTTAACAGTGAGGGAAATTAATCACTAGGGATATGATGGATTCCCTGTCACTGGAAGTTTTTAACTCAAGGTTGAATATCTTTTTAAAAGATATACTATAGCATAAATAGAAGTTATGGGCTCGATGCCAAAATTAAGAGGTTAGACTTAGTGAACACAATTGCTCCTTGTGGCCTTAAAATCTATGGCTATGTCTACACTTGCAAGTTAGTTCAAATTAAGGAAGCTTAATTCGAACTAACTTAAGCCTTGGACTCACTAGGCTTTCATTAGTTTGAATTAAGGGCTTCCTTAATTCACACTAATGAATTCGATTATACCTTTCGAACTAACCCTTAATTCGAATTAGTTAGTTCGAATTAAGTCAATGTGGCCATATTAGTTTGAATGAACTGCTTAGTTCGAACTAACCGGCACATTGAGATTAATGCAGTTGACTAATTCGAACTAAGCAAGTGCCATGCATGGCACTTGCTTAGTTTGAACTAAAATTCCAGTGGGGCCATGCTAGTTCGAATTAAGTTAATTCAACCTAACTAAAATTAGTTTGAATTAGTTAGTTTGAATTAACTAATTCAAACTAACTTCCGTAAGTGTAGACATAGCCTATGACTCTTGTGACTTTCCAGCAGGTTGTGGCAGGTGTAAACAGAGTCACATTACATTTGTCCTGTTTTTCCCTCTTTTAGACCTGTATCATACAAGAGAATCAATGTGGGGAAGACCAGTTTGCCTACGCAGAGCCCCAGTGAAGTAAGGAGAGTTTCTTGCAGTTAATAAAGTTCTCTGTGAGTAAGGAGTTTTCCCAGATGGCTCTCATTGCAGGACTGGAGCTTTAGATATTCCCAGCCCAAGAGTTGGTCTAGGTAGTTACTCATTGATGCTGGCAGATTTACTGGAGGTTTTTTTCTTTATAATCAGCTTCTTCCTAATAACTCACAGAAATAGCACCAAACCACCAAAGGACTGGAAGTTGGGACTCTTGGATTCTGTTCCCAGCTGCAACATTAACTTGCTGCAACAGCCTCATCGAAGATATCACTGCCTGCTATCGAAAAACAGCTGCCTTGGCAACTGTTTCTCTTCATCTCCAAATTGCATTAGTATACACTGCTCCTTTTAATCACTAGCTAGTGTAGCGTGGTCTAGTCTTTCTCCTGTTCAAAACTTGGGCATTGTATCTGAGAGACCTCTAGTCCAAAGCTTAAGTATTACAATAACACCTCTGCCATAATGGTATTGCTACAGCATTAGATATTTTTCTCCCAGGAAACACTGGGTCATCTTTTTTATGGCAACTAATTGATTCCTACAGCTGGACTTACTCATCAGTTTTAATCCCTTTAGGTATAGTGAGCAAGGTGGCCTTGCCAGGCACTTCTGCTGTGCTATCAGTTTAATGCAGCATCCCACAGCTGGTTTGTCTTTTTGATGTGGTTGTAATGGATTAGGTCAGAGGGGAGCTGGTTGACCATTTCATAACACTGAACTAGTGATATGTAAAGCCCTCATAGAATGAGGACTCATGCTTGATTTCAGCTGTTCACTTTCTGTTTGTTCTAATATCCTTTCAAATTGAGTGACAGGGTTTGGAGACACGGCAAGAGGAAAGGGTGTTAAGAGGTTTACAATAGTATCTCTCTTTTCTAGGAGCAGCATTAACAAGAAAAGACCACGTTCCTGGCACAGTCCCATAGTGGACATTAATCTCAGCCCTCCAGAATGGTAAGAAAATGGACTGAGGATCACCAAAGACTCAGTGACCAGAGGAGCCAGGCCCCTGAATTAGTTTTTAATCTTTCACCTAGAGTGACCACATTGAACCCACTATGGGCCACTATAAGAGAGAAGTGTCCTGTTAGAAATTACCAGTTATGGCTACTGTTCTTAATCTTTTGATTAAAAACACATTTCCAATTCTTTTCTTACTACATAATGATTTTTATAATTTTTTGCATAAAGGATGAGTGATCATTTGTATACCACTTCAGGGACAGGTTTCCATTACAAACTCCTGGCAAAGGTCTATTAGCATTTCTTGAGAGACTGGTGAGGTAAAGGAACTCAGAATTTGAAGTTGATTGGGGGCAAGTCTTGTACAGTCTGACTGTGACTTTCTTTTCCCTCATTTTTGTGTCTGATACCACTAATGTTGATGTTGTTCTTGCCACTTGGCATAGTTCCTCTTCCTTGGAACCTCCTGATATTTGCTTTCCTAGTTTTGCTCTGCCTAACTTTTTGGTGACTAGCAATGGAAACTTATCTTTGCCACCTAACTTCTGCCCTAATGCAAAGTTATTTATTGCTTCTGTCCCCCAATCCAGTTCATATATGACTAGGGAGGGGAAATAAAGCACTATGGCTATGTCTACACTAGCAAATTAAGTCGACTTAAGGAAGCTTAAGTCAACTTAAACAAAGCCTCGTCCACACCTGGTTTTCATTAAGTTGACTTAAGCAGTTCCTTAAGTCGACTTAATAACTACCACTCTTTAGGTTGACTTAACAATTAATCGATTCGTTAAGTCGACCTAAAGATGGTGTGGCCGCCCTAAGTCGACTTATTCTACAAGTCGACCTAGGGCGCAGGTCCCGGCGAGGTCCTGGCAAAAAGGGAGCCGCGGCTCCTTTCTCCCCAGAACCAGCATGGGAGAAACATTATTCTCACCCCCTCTCTCTGAGCAATTACTTGATTGCCCAAAATAACACTGAAAGAGATTTTCAGGCTTCACTATTTAGGATCAAATGTTCAAATCCACATACAATGGTAGATGTTCAGATGAATGCAAAGGTAAACTCCCATAAGTTGGGCAACTTGGGTGTGCAAGTTAATATTTGCATATGCTAGTTTACATAGTCAAATACAATTGTTTCTTGAGTTAGGGCAGATTCTATGAAAGGAACTTTAAAAATTAGCGTTTACTTTTCATGGACAGGTAGTATTTTGTTATGATGCTACGCATTATAATTACATAGAAAACTGAATGTGTTTAGGTTTTTAAATCAAAATTGAAAAGGTTTTGAGTTGATGCTGACTTTAATTGTGATCAACTTATAAAACATGATGGCACTTTTGTAAAGGGTATAATGAATGTATGATCCTATTAACCCCAGTTGTCCTTTAATCCATGTAACATTAAAAGGAAATGATCAGTGGTTATGAGCCATACTTTCCACACTTTCATTTTTTTAGTTTTATTAATATTTATTATATTCCCTTTCCTTATAGTGGTTGCTAACAATATAGTTAGCGATATAGTTCTTTATATGGGTTTCTTCCATGGATTGCTAGCAATATAGTTGCTATAGCAACTATATATGTTGTTGAAATAATGAAAGCCACAGCAAGCTCTCCTGCAGTGATGCTCATGCTGACAAGCTCAACTACTATTGTCTTTCTCCAGTGTTCGCCATTACTTACAAGAATGACCCATTTAACAGGATACCTAAGATTGCCACTAATTACTTCAGAAATAGACTAATATAAGCAAGACAGCTAAACCTTTTTGTGTCTTTAGGCTAACTGTCCAGTATTATTTTAAAATATGAAACAATTTTCTATACTGTAAATACAATTATTTAGCATTAGAAACATTTAAACTATGCACTTACAATATTTAAAATAAAAGAGAGTTTAGGTTGTTAAATACAAATTAAATCAAGTTTAGTCTATTTACATATAATTTCTTTTTAACTAATGTCATTGGCTATGTCCACACCTAAAAATGCTAAGTCGACTTAGTTAAGTTGACTTAACTAAGTCAAATTAGCACGTCCGCACCAGAAGCCTAAGTCAACCTAGCATGTCCATGCAGGCAGTTGCTAGGTCGATTTAGGAGAGGTGCATCATGGGAAGTGTGCCAACATGGAACCTGAGAAGGGCCCAATCTCCCACCCAACTCAATAAAAGAAGAAGTGAGCTCAGCATCCTCCAGTGTGCCTGGCAGCTCGAGGAGGTCATGGACCACACTTTGTTCATACAACTTGTCAGGACGGTGCTCAACACTTGGTTTGCTGTGCCCAGCGCTCTCTTCACGTGGATCACAGTCTTCTTGGACCCCGAAAGTACAGAGGCAGACAGTAGCACCACCACCATGCTGGCTCAGCAAGCTGCCACACTGACAGTGCCCCCTGTGCCCAGGGGTTAAAGTATAATTTGATGGGCCCCGGAACCCTCCTAATCTCTGGGCCCCCTTCCCGTATTGTCTGGGCCCCCTTCATGTACGTGTGGGCCCCAGCCCAGGTAGGCATTTGCAACCACTTCTCAGTACCACATGCATCGGTTATCGCTCCATAAAATTATTTATAATTTTATATGGGATTTATGTCTATCGCAATTATCACAAACTAGCAAGCACTGCATAACACAAGACCCTCAGATCGTCCCCCTCCCCTGACTTATTAACTCAAGTATGATGATGAAATCTCATGCAATAAATAAATTTGTTAGTTTTTAAAAGTGCCACAGGACTCCTTGTTTGTTTTGCTGAACTAGACTAACACAGTTACGCCTTTGGAACTTATTTCCCATATGGTTTCCATTGGTCTTATCCCTGGTGGGAACTTTCCTAAAAAATGCTAACATACACAATTTACACATACACAAGTTAACATACACAAGGCTATAATGTCCAAGGCTATAATGAAGACTTCAAGAATATATGACTTCTGTAGCATTGCCAATAGCTTGGGTGCTGGTTGAAGTACTTGGAAATATGTTACTTATACATAGATAGAAAAGGGACGATGGCATTAAAATCACCTGCTGTGTGCGCCACAATCAGTGTGAGCTGCAGGGGAAAAGGGTCCCCCACTTCTGGGAGGCTGAAGTCCAGTGCCTTGCCAGCCAGCTTGAGCAACCCGACGCTGTGCCCCTGACGCAGTGAACCCAGCGGCGAGCGGTCTTCATCTGGTACGCGCTCAAGGACCAGTTCCTCACAGAGGAGCGTTGAGGGGTGGCCCTGCTACCAGGCACCCTCACTTGTTCATGCCCAACCCCCACCCACCCATGCCTGCCCCCCCACCTTTCCCCCCAGTTCCCAAACCAATAAAAAGAACAAGACCCGAAATAACAGTGTACATGGGTTTTATTTACAGGGGAACCAGGGCTTGGGAGTTCGGGGGGAGTTAGGGGGTTTCAGGGGTGGGAGCAGCAAGGCTTGGGGGGAAGGAGGGGTCTGGGGGGCAGGAGGGTCAGGGTGGGGGGGCCAGTGCTACTGCCCTGGGGGAGGTGGGTCCCAGGCCTGCACACAGCCACCACTGGTCCTGGGGAGCCAGTGAGGAGGGACGGTGGGATCCAGGGCAGCAGCAGCCTCGGCCTGCCGAGGGTGCCAGTGCTCCTCCAGGCGCTTGAGGCTGGCTGCCTGGCGCTGCAGGGCGAGGCTCTGGTGCTCCACCAGATCCAGCAGGTGCTGGAGCATCCCCTGACCAGCCCTCTGGTGGGCAGTGACCTGCTGCCGCCAGGCCTCCAGGTGCACCTCTGACTCCTCGGAGATCTGGACCAGGTCCCCAAGGTGCTCGTCCCGCGAGCGCGGCATCCTCCTCCTCCTCCTCCTCCTCCGCCTGGTCGCGTCTGGTGAGTGATGCATAGCAAGGGCACCGGAGGTGCTGGAGAGAAGCAGAGAACAGAGTTCCTCCCATTATCTAGCTTGCTAGTGCAGTGTGCAGCCTGACAGCAGCTGCTGTGCCCTGACTGTCCCTCTGCTTCCCCATCCTTGTCCTTTGGGACAGGGCCCCCTAGGGACATGCCACCATGCTGTGCTGCCCAGATCGGGTGCAGTGCCCACAGTGACAAGCTGCAGGCAGCCCTGCCCCAGGGGTGTCTCCTGAGGCCACGTGCTAGCAGTGTCGGGCGCATGCTGTCTGGCCTTCATGCACCCACCTATGGTCTTCCCACCCATCTCCCAACATGCCCCTGCACTGTTCAGGTCTGGTTCCCCCCACCACACAGCCCCCGGCCCCTCTGCCCCGTGGCAGGGCCTCCATGCCTCCCCCATGACCGGGACCCTGCCTGTCCCTGGGCCATGTCGCCCCACAGTGCCTGTCCCACAGCCATGCCCATCCCTGCCTGCGGGGGGGGGGAGGGAAAGAGGAAGGGAGCATGCACTGTCAAGGGCTGCAGATGTCTGGCGCTCTGTCCCCTCACCCTGGTGGTGCTCAGCGAGAGGACCCTGCTCCTCCTTCTGCTCCTGCGAAGCCTGGCCCTCTGCTGGGCCAGGGATCAGCTCCTGGCTGGTTCCAGACTCCGGGGCTCATAGGGTGCCCTCCTGGTGAGTGGTCTTGCCCGTCTCCAGCACCACATCATCATCCTCTGAGTCCTCCTCCTGGTCATCATCCAGGGAGGGGGTCTCAGTGGAACCAATGATGTGGGCTGGGAGACCAATGCTCTCTCCCCCCAGAAAGGAATCGAGCTGCTCAAAATAAGGGCAGCCAGTGGTGGGGGCTCCCCCCCATCTGCAGCCTGTCCTCCTGGAGCCTGATAGCACTGCCAGAGATCCCTTATTTTCACCCGAACCTGCTGGGTGTTGTGGGTGTGGCCCTTGGCAACCAGGGCCCAGGAGATAGTGGCATAAACCTCCTGGTTGCGGTGGCTGCTCCGCAACTGGGAGAGCATTGCCTTGTCTCCCCAGATGGCAAGGAGGGGGTGGAGCTCTTCGTGGGTCCAGGCTGGGGCCCTCCGTCGCTGCTGGCAACTGCTGCTCTCCTGAGACATCTTGCCAATATGGTAGTCCTGGCCAGCTCTGAAGGCCAGGATGGGCAGGGCTTTGTCCTGCCTGTGGTACCCCAGGGTGGGCTCTTCCTGGAGTCAACATCCCTGGGAGGAAGGTCAGGATGCCAGTTAGGTCGACCTAGCCAATTAGGTCGACCTAATAAATTCACACCAGGTTTAAGTCGACCTAATAAGGTCGACTTAAGTGTTAGGTTGACCTAACAGGCGGGCTTTATTAAGTCGACTTAAGGAAGCCCTTAAGTCGACTTAATGAAAGCCTGGTGTGGACAGGTACTAAGTTAGGTCGACTTAAGCCTCCTTAAGTCAACCTAATTTGCAAGTGTAGACATAGCCATTGTGTGCTGCTGTACCACTTGTGCTTGATCTCAACAGGTTTATGCAATTACGCACCACGAGACAGGCTCACTGCCTGGAGGAGAGACCTCCAAGAACTATGGAGGTGTAGCAGGAAGTGGTTCTGGTCATTCAATCGGTGGCACTTTTGTCTTTGGGGTCTTATACATACTACAGTGTTATCGCGTAATAACAAGGGAAGCATACACACACACAAATGCTCCTTGTTGCATGACAACAGCCTTGTTGTTGTGCAACGATAAAACCACCTGCATGAGAGGAATAGCAATCATTGCACAATGGTTGTTCCATAGTAGAGTGAGTATGTACATTGACAAAGATTTATTGTGCATTAAGTAGCCTCCGAAACTGTCCTAGCATTTCAATCCTGTCCTCTCTGGTATTCTGCTTGCACTCTGCTGCTCTGATGTGACTAGCCCCTCCCTCTTGTGAGTCCTGGGAATTTTTGAATTTTTCCCCTGTTGTCACTTCCTGTTTGTTTGGCGTGGAGCGCAGCTGTGTTTTCAAGAAGCAATGGCGGCTCAACGCAACAAACGCTCTCCTGTCTGGACCACAGCCGAGGTGCTAGACCAGTTCACCATCTGCAGGCACAGCTACGTGGCAGCAGGTGGAATTTCGACATATATGGCCAGATTTCTCAGGCCATGTCAGAGAAAGTGTGTTAGAGGGACATGCTGCAGAGCAGATCAAAGGTGAAGGAGCTGAGGATAAGTTATCTCAGATCCAGGGATGCAAACCGGTGCTCTGGGTCAGCGTCAGCTACATACTGATTTTACAAGGACCTGGAAGGCATCCTCTGCGGTGATCAGGGGTTAAAGTAAGGGGGAACGCACTGGAACACTGTTCCGGGGCCCACAAATTTCAGGGGCCAGCGTTCCGGGGCCCCTAAAAATAGAACAATGGAGGGGAACGGCGGGCCAGTGCATTCCCCCCTTACTTTAAGCGCCACCGTCTTGTGCTTCCCCTCCAGGCTCTAGGACTCCCCGAGTGGCAAGGCAAGCAGGAGCAGCAGCGTGGTCAGTAGCTGCAGCAGCAGGTGGAGAGCGCATGGCACGGGGCTGCCGGATTGGCTGGAAGCAGAGCGAGCAGGAGGATCAAATAATGTGACTCTCCCCCCCCCGCTCACGACCAATCTGGCAGTCCCATGCCATGCGCTCTCCACCCACCACCGCAGCTACTGACCACTCTGCTGCTCCTGCTTGCCCTCCTGCTCAGGGAGTCCGAGAGCCCGGAGGGGAAGCACAAGGCGCTGCGCCAGCCAGAGGTGGTGGACATGGTGACCCGGAGACCAGGGGTGGGAATCATAGAATAATAGGGTTGGAAGGGACCTCACGAGGTCATCTAGTCCAACCCCCTGCTAAAAAGCAGGACCACTTCCCCTAAATTACCCCAGCCAGGGTTTTGTCTAACCGAGCCTTAAAAATCTCCAAAGATGGAGATTCTACCACCTCCCTAGATAGCCCATTCCAATGCTTCACCACCCTCCTAGTGAGAAAGTTTTTCCTAATATCCAACCTTCACCGCCCCAGCTGTAATTTGAAACCATTGCTCCTTGTTCTGTCCTCTGTTACCCTCGAGAACAGACTAGCTCCCTCCTCTTTCGAGCAACCCTTCAAGTAGTTGAAGGTTGCTATCAAATCTCCCCTCAGTCTTCTCTTCTGTAGACTAAATAAGCCTAGTTCCTTCAGTCTCTCCTCATAAGTCATGTGCCCCAGCCCCCTAATCATTTTTGTTGCCCTCCACTGGACTCTTTCTAATTTGTCCACATCCTTTCTGTAGTGGGGAGCCCAAAACTGGACACAGTATTCCAGATGCGGCCTGACCAGTGTCGCATAGAGGGGAATTATCACATCCCTCGATCTGCTGACAATACTCCTACTGATGCAGCGTAATATGCCATTGGCCTTTTTGGCAACAAGGGCACACTGTTGGCTCATATTCATCTTCCCGTCCACCATAACTCCCAGGTCCTTTTCTACAGCGCTGCTACTTAGCTGATCGGTCCCCAGCCTGTAGCAGTGCATGGGATTTTTCCGTCCTAAGTGCAGGACTTTGCACTTGTCTTTGTTGAACCTCATGAGGTTTCTTTCAGCCCAGTGTTCCAATTTGTCCAAGTCTCTCTGGATCCTGTCCCTGCCCTCCAGAGTATCTACCATTCCCCCCAACTTGGTGTCATCCGCAAACTTACTGAGCACGCAGTCTATTCCATCATCAAGATCATTAATGAAGATGTTGAATAGAACCGGCCCCAGGACCGAACCCTGGGGCACTCCACTCGTTACCGGTTGCCAACCAGACATTGAGCCATTGATTCCTACCCGCTGAGCCCGTTGATCTAACCAGTTTTCGATCCACCTTACGGTCCACTTGTCCAACCCATACTTCCTTAACTTGCCGACGAGAATGCTGTGGGAAACCGTATCAAAAGCCTTGCTAAAGTCAAGGTATACCACGTCAACGGCTCTTCCCGCATCCACAAATCCAGTCATCTCATCATAGAAGGAAATCAGGTTGGTCAGGCACGATTTGCCCTTGGTGAATCCATGTTGACTGTTCCTGATCACTCTATTTTCCTCCAAGTGTTTCAGGATGGATTCCTTGAGGATCTGCTCCATGATTTTCCCAGGGATTGAGGTGAGGCTGACCGGTCTGTAGTTCCCCGGATCCTCCTTTTTCCCTTTCTTAAAGATAGGTACTATATTTGCCTTTTTCCAATCCTCCGGGACCACCCCCGTTCGCCACGAGTTCTCAAAGATAATGGCCAGCGGCTCTGCAATCACTTCCCC
>ML685898.1:2548488-2632683 GCA_007922175.1 Pelusios castaneus
CGGTCATAGCAGCACACCAGACTGGATTTGGGGAGCAGCCTGTCACAAGCTCTCCTTACCAAGTTAGCCAGTCTGCTTCCAAATACGCTCTTCCCCTTCCTGGATAGGTGGAGTCCATCTCTGCCTAGCAGTCCTTCTTCCTGGAACAGCACCCCATGGTCAAGGAAGCCAAAGCCCTCCCGGTAACACCATCTCCGCAGCCAGGCATTCACCTCCAGGATGCATCTGTCTCTGCTCGGGCCCCTACCCTTGACCGGAAGGATCAAGGAGAACACCACCTGTGCACCGAACTCCTTCACCCGTGCTCCCAGAGCCCTGTAGTCACCTTTGATCTGCAGAGGGTCACCTCTCGCAGTATCATTGATTTCCACATGGATGAGTAGCATGGGGTAGTAGTCAGAGGGATGGATTATTCTCGACAATCCCTCCATAACGTCTCGGATACGGGCGCCTGGCAGGCAGCATACCTCCCGAGAGGCCTTATCTGGGTGACAGATGGGTGCCTCCGTCCCCCTCAGAAGAGAGTCCCCAACCACCACAACCCGATGTTTTCTCCTGGGTGTGATGGTTGTGATCCTCCCAACCTCAGGGGTGCATGGCTTCTCCTCTTCCATCTCATCTCCCGTCTGTAGTGCTGCGAATGGAGGGGTCTGGAGCAGCATGAGTTGCTGGAACAAGGGGTCATGATGAGGGGGGTGGGGAGGGATGGAGGGAGGGAGTTAGGGGACTGGAGGGGGCATGGGGTCAAGGAGACTGGGTAGGGATAGCTCCAGCCAGGTTAGGCGGGGGGTGAGAGAGAGGATCGGGGAAGAGCCCCGGGCTGGGTGGGGTGGGTGGGAAAGGGGCCCTGGCAGGCGAGAGGCGCAGGGAAGGGGCTGGGGCAGTCAGGCAAGGGGCCCTGGGGGGTGAGAGGATTGGCAGGGAAGGGGAGGCGGGGAGCTGGCGAATGGAGGGTGGGTTGAGAGGATCGGGAAAGGGGCCCAGGGGGGCTTGGGGTCCGGGGACCACTGGGTGGCAGCAGAGGTAAATCTTAAACCAGGCTTGTCCAACCTGCGGCCCGTGGACTGGACTCCGGCCCGCCAAGGGTTTTCATCCGGCCCACTGAGCACTGCCACAGGAGCCTGGGCGCGGATTGGGGAGAGGATCTGCCAGCATGTGTGGAGACAGGGAAGGGCAGGAGGGGTTGATGGGAGGGAAGGAATTACCACGCGTGAGGGGAAAAGCCGGGAAGGAGCCATGAGGGGACAGAGAAGGGGGACTTGGGAGAGGAAAGGAGCTGCGTGGGGGAAAGCAAAGGGAGCGGGGTGGGGAGAGGAGAGGAGCTGCCGTGCATGGGGACAGAGAACGGGGGGAGATTGGGGAGAGGAGCCTGCCTGGAGAAAGGAAAGGGGAGGGGAAAGAAGCCCAGGGAAGGGAAGGGAGGGGAGAGGAGCCTGCATGGGGTAAGGGGAAGGAGGGTATGGGGAGCACAGCAGTCAAGGAGAAGGGGAGAGAAGAGGATCTCATCTGAGGTAAGGGGGGAGGGGAGAAGGAGGTGAGGAGCAGAGGAAGTAGAGAGAAAGGAGCAGGGGTTAAAGTAAGCCGGAACACACCAGAATGCCATTCCTGGGCCCTCAAAATTTTTGGGCCAGCGTTCCGGGCCCCAGGAACCCAGAAAACTCCAGCAGAATGTCTGTTCCACTCTGCCCTGCAAGCAGGCTGCTGCTCAGCTGGGAGTAGTGGCTGCCAGCAGGGCTGGGGAGTTTTCAAATTTCCTACCCTGAGCATGCTCCGAAAGAGCATGTTCAGGGCGGGAGCAGCCTCTTGGCCAGCCGGACAACTCTGCAGCTCTCCAGCCAGGTAAGTTAGGAGGGCCAGGCAAGGAGAGCGCTGGGGACCTGAGACCGGGAAGGCCGGCTAGGCTGGGGAGCTGATGGGGGCTGGGTGGGCCGGGGAGCCAATGAGAAACTGGGGGGTCAGGGAACGGGGGCCGGGAAAGAGGCAGGCCAGGAAGCTGATGGGGAAATGGGGGGGAGGGGTCAGGGAACGGGAGCCAGTGGGGACCGGGAGGGTAGAGGAGCTGCGGCCGGTGAGCCAGAGCCAGGGAGCTGCCGGGCAATGGGGAATGGGGGGCCCAGAGAGCGCCCGGGCCAGACAAGACTCGGGTTCAGGGTCTCTAAGAGGGACTGGAGGTGTGGGGGTTGGTTCCCCTGGGAGGCTCCGTGCTGGGGGGCCCGGCCAGCCTGCCTCCTGCCCAGTCCCGGAGTGCAGCTGGGAGCCGAGCTATGGCTGCTCACTTCCCCTCATGGCCTGGGGATGCATGTGTAACCCATATGCCTAAAAAGGCTATCTCTGAGAGACCTGCTGAGGGTGGGTTACTGTTGTTGGGCAGATTAGTGACCCACAACTGGAAACAACTGGAAACTTCCAGTAGCAGGGAGTGGTAGCAATTTGAGCATGCTCCACAGTGTACCCTGCTGGTGTGATCAGTCAGATGACTGGAGAGCAGCAGCCTGAGCAGACAGCAGGCAGGAGCTGCCTTGAGGGGAGACCATGTGCTCAGTGTTCTGGAGAGGAGCTGAGCCAGGAGTGAACAAGATGTTTTCTCCATGTAAAGGAGTCATTTGCACCAGACCTTGCAGACATGCATATGGGACTGAGGGCTGGTTGCAGAGAAGAAGAGAAAGCCTGCATGTAATGCTACAGAGGATCCCAGCAAAGAAAGAAGAGGACAGCTATTTCTGGCCACTCAAGCTTCCACACTGGAACAGAGACTGTAGCTGAGAGTTGGGTGAACTCCACACAGACTTTGGGACTCTTGGGTATCTTTCATGCAAGGGATTGTTCTTGGTTAATTGTAGTTTGTTTTCTTAGGATAAGGTTCATTTAGTTAGTAGTTAATAAAGTTCATTGTTATGTTTAATGTAGTAGTATTTTAATGTGTGAGTGTAGCTCTGAGCAAGCTTCGCTGTGAGTCCTGTACAGACTGGATCCTGGGTCTCCAGCTGCTTTTCTCCACAGGGGTTGGGGTGTATTTCTGTGGGGCACTGGAGAAGGGCACTTTAATTAATTTTAGCCCACCTGAAGGTTACACATGCAGCCCTTTCTTTCTCTTCTTTCTTTCCTTTTTTTCTTTCCTTTTTTTTTTTTTTTTAAACCTATAAAATTAATTTTAATTAAAAGCCTTTCTAAAATTAAATTTCAATTAAAATTAATTCAAATTCAATTAATTGAAATTAAACCCAATCAATTTTAAATACAATCATTTTAATTCAATTAATTTATTTTTAATTAACTAAACTGACATCCCTTCAAGGTTTTAAAATCTGTATTTTGGTCCCTCAACCAAAAAGGTTAGGAACTACTGATTTATAATGTAAAATTTTAAGTGTGTTCATTTGCTTATTCTTTGTATTTCTACTGCTACTGTTATCTTGGGGGAGAGGAGGGGTGGGCAGGAGAGTCCTGTGGCACTTTTAAAGACTAACAAATGTAGTTGTTAATTTGTACATTTGTTAGTCTTTAAGTGCCATAGGATTCCTTGTTTGTTTGGTTGATATAGACTAACACAGCTACCCCTTTGGATCTTGAATGGAAGTAATTCTAAAAGTAAATGTGTGTTTTCTTCAGGCCCCTAGAAAGATGTCATAAGGCTACCCAGCAGTGCTGTCTCTAGTTCTAATAATAACCCCTCGTATGAAAGGATTTCAGTGACACCGTCTTCAGGCCAATATCCTGTCCTCATGTGGTCCTCGTGGAGATTTAAGTTAGAGACCCCTGTCCTAGATAAAGATATTAGGTTAGCATGTGCTTTACAGCTTTTATTTGGTTTGTGGTCACTCACCAACCAGACCTTATTACTTACAGCAGTTAAATGGTGTTGATATGGGTTGTGTTTTGCATACCAATGTTGTCTGTGCTCACACAATAGACCATACATCTGTGGAGATGAAACATAGTTTGTGTTCTAGTGTAATTTCTCAGCAATATCAAATTTCTGTTTTAATTGGTGAGAGTACTAGTTTAAGTGCTTGAGAGAGTTGGCTGACTGTGCGAGTGGTCTGGAAGTCCATCTTAATAGGATTGGATGTGTACTTGATGTATGTTGGGTTGCCTCTAGTTGTATTAGTTGTTTGGCAGTCATATGCAGCCCTCCATAGCCACTTCTTGAAATAAATCAGCTGATTTCTCACTAGAAGGGAAAGCTAAAGCAAAATTTGCTGGCAAAAAACCTGGATAACTTGGGTCTCATGCTTGATGCTCTGGAGGAACTTGCAGACCTGTCCTTGGTGTTGCAAAAATCTGATGTAACGTTATCTACAGCAAGTAAGTTGATAAGTGGACAAGTTCAGGTGTTTATAGCACACAGAGTTCTACTAAGAGGCTTGTGAAGTGATTGCTGAGTTTGCTTTAAAGGTGTATGTGTAAACATGTTGGTGAATGCTGGCAAGCAAATTGAAATTTCTAAATGTCATTTTTACCAGACCTTAGCGGACTTTATGAATGCTAAATTGTTGCCAAACTCAGAAAAATGTCTAAGCAGTGTTGTTGAAGCACTTGACCCATCATGTTTCACTATAGAGCTGTCACCGGAATTTGGTGAAAGTGACATAAAATTTTTGTGTTCCAAGTTTGGCATTGCATTTATTAAGTGAAATGTGCATATCAGGACTATAAAGATCACAATACTTATTGTGTCATGCAGTGTTTGCTAGTTTGTGACAATAATTGATATAGACATAAATGCCATATCAAATTATAAATATGTTTATGGAGTGATAACCGAGACATAGGGTACTGAAAGGTAGTTGTATATAGGGCTGCGACCCGCACATGCATGTAGGGGGCCTGGACAACATGGGAAGGGGGCCCAGAGACTAGGAGGGTTCAGGGGCCCATCAAATTATACTTTACCCACGGGAGAGGAGGGGATCCCACACACTGTGGCATGGCACAGCAGGGGCCAAGGAAGGAGTCGGGAAGCCGATAGAGCTAGGGAAGGTAAGTGGTCAGGGAGCCCAAAGAGCAGAGGCTGCAAAGCCATGGAAGGGGAGCCCATGGGGAAGGGTCAGAAAGCCTACACAGCACAGGGCCAGGGAGGGGTGGAATAGCCCACAGGGCATGGAGCAGGAGAAAGGGATCAGGGAGCAAGCAAGTGTTGGGGGAGGAAGGGAAGTAATAGGGGTCCCATCACCAGGCCGCACTGCTTCTTTCCCTTTCCCTACCCCACCACACTCCCTTGTGTCCTGACCTCTGCCTTCCCCTGCTATGTCCCAATGCTCCCCCTTGCCACCTGAAATGGACATTCCTTGCCCTCAGCTTGATCTACCACCCCCCAGCCCTCCCTTGCAGAGCCGGCCCTGCTTCCCACACTTTTCCCTGTCACCCCACATGGCCAACCTTGTCCTCCCCTGCCCTGTAATATTCCCTTGCCACCTCACCCTGGCCATTACCATCCATTCCCTACCCTGCTTCCCACACTCTCCCTTGCTGCCCCACATAGTTATCCCTGACGTCCCATGCTCCCCTGGCATCCCACCCCACCCTCTCCTGTCAGCTCTGCCCTGCCCCGCTCCCTGCTCCCCGCACGGCCTCTCCATGTCCTCCCCTTTCCTGCCTCTCCTACCATCTGTACGCACTGATGTTTCCTGAAAAAGAATAAGCGAGCCCTATACAATTTTTCACAAAATATGGTTTAATTAAGTGAAAACTTGTTGTGTACAGTTGTGAAAGTGACACTTACATGCCAGTTACTGTAGGGAGGATGGGTATTATTTAGGTATGAAATGTAAGTTTCTGGTTTTACAGAACCAATCTGAATTTGTAAACTGGTGTTTATTTTTTTACTGTTTACATTTTATGAATAGTAAGATCAATTTCTATTATGCCTTATCTCTTCGAAATTTGCTCATCAGCCCTCCGAGTGAGAGAAGTGTTACAATGTGGCTCTTCACTCAAAAAGGTTGGACACCCCTTTATTATATTATCATCTAGATATGCTCGTGTTTGTCTATAGACAAAGATTACAACACAAAAATTGTCATTTTTATAACTACTTTTGCATTATACTTGCTTGGGTGCACTAACATCACAGCGCACACATTTGAACTCTGGGTCAAAAAAATTGCACAAAAGAAATATTTTGCGCACACAGCCTACCAAAAATTAGAGGGAACATTGGTAGGGGCTGGTGGGAGCTGGGTAGTGGTGAAGGGGACTATGAAGGGCTGGAGTGGGTACCGGGTGGGGGGCAGGGGAGGGATGGAGGGGGCTAGGGAGGTGTGGAGGGAGTTGTGGGGGCTGAAAGGGGGTGGAGTGAAGACAGGGAGCTGGGGGGTGGGGGCTTGGAGGCAAGGAGCTTAGGGAATGGGGGTGGGGGCTGAGGAGGACATGGGGAAAGAGGGGTCTGATGTGGCCACTAGTGGACAAGATTGGGGTGATGTTGTGAATTTGAGGCTGTGCTTCATTTGTGAGGAAAGAGCTGATGGGGCTCAACAGTTTGTTTTGCACTCGTAACTGGGGCTCACACATGCATGAAGGGGACCTGGACCATATGGGAAGGGGGCCCAGAGATTAGGAGGGTTCTGGGGCCCGTCAAATTATACTTTAAGCACTGGCGGTGATCCCACATCCACTCCCAAGACTCCAGTGGATACGTTGGCGCCCCCGCAGCCAATGGGTACCAGAGCAGACCAGGACGAGGATGTGAACCATGACTGCGCACACGCCTGCAGCTTATGGTCCTGGCTTATATCCGCTTGCATGGAGGACATGCATTCTAGCTTGCAGGGGCACTCTAAGGAGCGAGATATCAGCTTCCATAGCCATGTCCTGTGGAGAATGTTGCCCCAAATTACTGTTATTCTTCAGATTGCACTTTTGTATTTTACTCACCCAAACAATCCTTCTCTGTATCCCTGTAATGCTGATCAGAGCACCGTTCCTGGCACCCATCAACAACCTACCTTCTGCAGATCAGTCAGGGAACCAGAGGATGCACAGTGTGTTGTGCACATTAGAATGTGCTTCTCAAAGTTTAACAACAGGTCTTTGACGAATGTGAGAACAATAGCCTTACTCATTATGTTTCAGTTTTCCTAGAAATGACCTTTGTGAGCCAGTGGTCTATACAAGCTGTTCGGCTGAGACAGATAAGAAAGTGGTCTCGCCAAAGCAAGGAGGATATGTTTCAGGAGCTCATGCAATCCACCAATGCTGCAAGAAGGGAAACTAGACTTTGGAGAGAGGAAAAAAGGCGGGACTGTAAAGAGAACTTTTTGAGGAGGCAGAAACAAAGGATGACTTGATAAGCATATTGGAGGAGCAAACAGAACTGCTAAAGACCATGGTTGGTTTGCAGCTGCAGCTGTTTCAGGCCCATCCACCCCTTCAGACACAGCACCAGTTTATGTCTCCCTCCCACCCAGACTCCCACGAAGCATTTCTACAAAGGCCCAGGCCCCTCCTGGAACAATGTAACATCCACACTTTCAAACAGCTATGGGATCAAGCCCCACACTTACACGCACCTATAACACTGTTCATAGTCCCCCACAGTGACCGCATGTTGAATGTTTGGTGCCTATTTTTTTTCCTATTAATAAAAGTTAAGCTCATATTGTGCACAGTGTCTTTATTCATACAGAGCCAAGATTTGTTATCTCATGTACAGTCTTGATTCATTTAATCACAAGAAACTCCCCCCTCTCCCCCACCAGTTGCTGCAGTGCCCTATGTGTTCTCGTTACTGAAATGCTCCCTCAAGTGCTTCTCTTATACGGACAGTTCCCCATTGTGCCCCCCAATACTCCCAGAGTCTGGCTGTTTGTACACACCCGACAGGCACTCAGCATCAGCAGCCCACCCTGGGGAAAATTTCTCTCTCCTACTTTCACGAAGATTATGAAGGACACAGCATGCCACGATCATGGCTGGAATATGTCCTCATTCAAGTCCAGCCTCCCATACAAACAGCACCAGCGCCCCTTTAAACGGCAGAGGGCACACTACACTGTCATTCTGCTCCTACTTGACCTATAATTGAATCGCTCCTTGCTGGGATCCAAATTACCGGTGTAGGGCTTCCTGAGCCATGGCGTCAGTGGGTAGGCTGGGTTTCCTAGGATCACTATGGACATCTCCATATCCCAACACTAATTTTTTCATCCGGGAATAAGGTCCCCACTTGCAACTTCTGGTTCAGCCCCCGTGTTCCTGAAAATATGAGCATCATGCACTTTTCCAGACCACTTAGTATTGATATCTGTGAAACGGCCCCAGTGATCCACAAGTGCCTGCAGCACCATGGAGAAGTAGCTCTTCCTATTTATGTACTCAGTCACGAGATGGTTGGGAGCCAAAATAGGGATATGTGTGCCATCTTTTGCCCTTCCACAGTTAAGGAATCCCGTGGCTGCAAATCCGTCCACAATTTCATGCACATTGTCCAATGTCACTGTCCTCCATAGCAGAATGCAATTGACGGCTCGGCACACTTGTGACAGCGCTAACCCAACAGTGGACCTGCTGACTCCAAAGTGATTTGCGACCGACTAGTAGCAGTCTGGAGTTGCCAGCTTCCACACAGCAATTGCAACACATTTCTCCACCGTGAGGGCAGCTCTCAATTTGGTGTCCTTGAATCGCAGGGCAGGGGCAAACTCTGCACAAAGTTTCATGAAGGTTGCTTTATGCATTTGAAAGTTCTGTAGCCATTGTTCATCACCCCACACCTGCATAACGATGTGGTCCCACCACTCGGTGTGTGGCTCTTGTGCCCAAAAGTGCCAGTGCACCATGTGCAGATGCTTCGTGAAAGAACTCAGCAATGCAGCACTGTTGTTCTGCCTGGCATTCAGCAGTTCCAGGTCCTCCACTTCCTGGTCTGATTTGGAGCTCAATGAGTTCTATGCGACCGCTGAGATGTATTCATAATGCTGAAGGCGACTGTGGAAATAAGAGCTGGATCCATGTTGTTGGAATTGGGAATTCCGAGAATTAATGCAGTAGTGTTGAAAAAGGGCACGAGTTGCTACTAGCAACATGAATGCTGACAGAAGAACACAATGCACCATGGGAACCTGAGAATTTACCCACGGTGCTCAGCACCCCTCTCCTTCATCCCAGGGTTCCTAGCGCTGGGTCCTGCCGAGTGGGAGAGGTGCCCACAATTCAATGCTCCTTCTGGCGAAAATGCAAAGAATAGTGGGTATGCCTTTCTGTTATAAAGCAGTGTGTACACGTTCCCGCACTATAAAAATCACATGACCATTAAAGTGCAATGAGCTTGCTGCTCAATGATTTCCTAGTGTTTACATGGCCTAAATCATTACTGAAACAATGCCTCAACATGATTTCAGTGAGCACTTTGGCTATGTCTACACTAGAAAAAGTTAGGTCAACTTTGTTAAGTTGACTTAATAAGGTCGACGTTAAGTCACCTTAAAGTCGACCTTATTAAGTTGACTTAACAAGGTGGTTACTCTGAACAGGGACTTAGTAAGTCGACCTAACTGCCCTTAAATTGACTTAATAAAGTCAAATTAAGGGTTAAACCATGTCCACACTGTGCTTAAGTCGACTTAAAGGGTTGACTTAAGGGTTAGGTCGACCTAACTGGTGGTTCTTACTAAGTTGACTTAAACTTTCATTAAGTCAACTTAAGGAATTTCTTAAGTTGACTTAATGAAAGCCCAGTGTGGATGGTCGATTTAAGGCTACTTAAGTCAAGCTAAATTGCCAATGTAGACATACCCTTTGATACTGGAGGAGCTTTTAAATAAAATGGAGAACTAAGCTCTTAACCGGTGGTCCCCAACCAGTAGATCACAATCTACTTCTGAAGGGCAGTTGCCAGTGAAACCTATGAACATAGTGCCATCTGCTGGTGAAAGGTTGGAGACCACTGTAACCATTTGTGGTAATTAAAGATCCCATGACACATTTTACTCTCGTTTTTGCAAAACTACATAAGGTTTCTGAAGTCATTCACTGTGTTGAATTTGTTTAATGAGTATCATGGATCTGTTGCCCTCAGTTAAAGGATATAATTCTAATTGCTGCATGGAAGCATTCCTGGACCATAGAATTCACATCACTGTACTGTGCTGTCTGAGCAATCATCTCCAAAGACTTGGCTGATAATGGTTATATATTTATAATCATTCATAACTCTCTAAGAAACAATTTACTAGTGCATGGAAATCCAGACTTTCCTTTTTAACTTTTTCAAGTGAGGTTGTCAAATCTGTATATTTCACGGTGACAATTTATGGGATTAAATGCCTGGGCTTGTAAATTATCTACATGTTTGAACTTGCTTGGAGCCAAGGAAAATACATTCTATACTGTGGACAGTAAACCTTTTTCAGTATAGTTTGGTAAGTATTTTATGGAATGGAGAGGTCTATGGAGCTGAAATAAACATACCTTTTAGCATACAGGTGGTGACATTAAATGTTAAATCATTTTTTACCTTTATTTTTCTTTCATTTTAAAATGTAGAACATTTGTTAAACATTTTATACAATAAAAATTAAGAGGAATATCAGTTTTAAGATTGCAGCTCTACTTTAGATTGATTATTATGACAACTATAGTATAATATTTCCAATATATATTATTTTGAATTTTATTTACATTACAAATAAGGCTTAATTTGAACTACACTAATTGTGATATGTATCCAAAGCTTTTTAAAAAATACACTATGTTCCAACTGATCTAGCAGACTATTTGAACATTTTTCAAAATCCTTTCTTATGTGAAGTGCATATATCTCAGAATACAAACAATATATGATGGGTACATGCAATACTTTCTTTTATTATATAAAACAAATAATAGTACATATGTCTGCTTTATTTTCTCCACTTGTGGGTGAATATAGTTTTGATTTCTTCCTTCAAATTAGGTGAATATTTTCATAACATCAGGTTGCTAGGGTAAAAAATAGGAAAAGACTAGTCTTGTGGTGATGTGAATGCTTGGAAGGAAGGACCCCTGAGTTCTGTTCCTTTTTTGCCTTTGACTCACTGTGTGACCAAGGGAAAGTCTCTTCATTAGTGCCTCAGTTTTGCTTTCTGTAAAATGGGGATAGTAATGATATCTTACATTAACTCACAAGTGACAAATAGTCTAATATGTAATAGGGACCATAGGATGAAAAATGTGAGTGCAGGAAATAGTCCAAGATGGATGAAGAAAATGCTGAGGTTAGTTATCAGTTGTCCAGAGTGAGAACTTTTTCCATTTCAGAGAATAACATTTAAATATGAAATAGTTTTCTATAATATAATCAGATCTTCTGTAAGACAGGCTGGGTCAGAGTCAGCCAGTATCTTGTGATCCAAGTCATAATGAGTGATTTGAGACTACCATTAAGGGCAATTCCACCTTTATAGGTAAAGCAATCTAACAACACTGAAGCTAAGGAGGTTTTTGAGAGTTCCAAGGGACATGTGTGCCAATATTGTCTGGCCCAAGGCTGATTATGACCTACACGCTATCTCATCATATTTTTTCTGACCACTAGGGGAACTAGTGTGATTGTTAGAAAGACCTAAAGGAGTCCTTTGTTCTAGGGCATAGAACAATAGGAATAGTTTCTGAGTTTCTGTTCATTTCTGCTACAGGAGAAAACTGAGGTTTCATAGCATTTGTTATTGCTTGTTGTAAAGAACTCTACTGATGAACTATTCTCTTCTCGACTAATACATACACTAAATCCTGTTTCAAAGACTGTTTATGCTGGTCTTGTATTCTGTGAATAAGTCTGTCTGCTAACATGCTTTCATATTCCCCCATACAGGGAGATTGCCCCCATTGTGTCACTCATATTCACATTCAAAAGGTCTTGTTGGGATCCTTGACTTCTTTGGGATATTCAAGTAAAAGATTTGTTTTAATCTGTTCTTGGCAAGGCAGTTTCAACTTTTCCTTTTGGATCTGATCTTTGCCACAGTAGCACATGCCCAGTCAGACTGCTCTGAAATAAACTTTTTGGGGGCTGCATTACAAGAGCAATCAGGAACTTTTGTTGGTGCAAAATACAACTGCCAGTTTGCAAGCCGAACTTCTTTCAGAAAGCACATTAGAGCAGAATTCTGCAGTATTTTTCAGCTATATGTTTATTGTTGGCCAGTGGGAACTGTTGTTCCATATCTTCTTAGGTCCTGGCAAGCTCCCTCCTCTCGTGGCATCACAACAGTTAAAATCAGCTGAAGAGCTTGATCAGACAATCTCATGGTTGAATGAGATGGCATTAATGGCAGACTTGCACACATGTGCAATATCTGTTCGTTTAGCCCAGATCCTACAAACTAGCACATGCTATATAGTAGGCATTAACTTTTCCTTAAGTCAATTTAAGGAAATACTTAAGTCGAGTTAAGGAAAGCCCAGTGTGGACGCGGAATAGTTTAAGTCAACTTAAGCCTCCTTAAATTGACTTAATTTGTAAGTGTAGATGCACCCTGAGTGAGCCTGGAAGATATATATTTAATCAAACACAAATTGTTGGGCTTAATACAAGGATAATAAGTGAAATTTAATGGCCTGTGATATACAGGAGGTCAGACTGGGTTTTCTAATGGTACCTCCTGGCCTTACATAATATGAGTCTATAAATATAAGTAGTAGTAGAAAAAAGCATCCTAGGATTTAATCAGAATTTTTCCACTCCATAAAGAGTTAACACTGACTATTTAAAAATAAAAATTGACATTACAACTTCCATAAGGGACAAATCCTTAGGCTTCCCCTTTAGTTTTTACACAGACTTTCATTTTGATCCATTCCTGCTAAAGGACTGAATGAAAACTGTGTGACAGATTCTTCCACCCTTACTCATAATAAGTAGGAGGAGTAGAAAATGGAAGTAGTCATGGAGTAAATTACTGTTCAAGGGTTTTAGTTAATAAGGGTGGCAGAATCTGGTCCAGAATATGGACATCAGAATCTGACTGTAAGTATACTTAAAGTGTAATAAAATCCTACTTTATTTGATTGATTTTATCTCTGAATAACTTCCAGTATATTCTCTCCAGTCTGATAACTCTGCCCTTCTGATGATTCTCAGGGCTAATTTGAATTCTTTGGGTGAAATATAATTCAGAATACTATGCTAATTCATAGATTACAGCCCAGAATTACAGAGGAATCATTTGTAAATATTTTACTATCTAAGCATGTTCTTTTAATTTTATCAGTGGGTAAGGTGTACTTCAAGGGTTAATCATATGCTTTTTCTTTTTACTATCTTCTTTCAGAGTTTTATCGAGATTTTCATGGCCATTTAAATGGTTGACTTTATCTCTTAAGGAATTGATTTATTTGCGGGAAGTTCTTTCTTACAGATACTGTTTTAACATATTTATATTAAAAGCAGCTCACATAAAACAACATTACAATGTTTTACATTATAATTTCCCTATAAATTTCCTTTTTCCTCAATCAGATCACATGAAAGAAAGACTCTGTGTTTGGTATTATCATTTTTCCTGAACCTGCTTGACATTCCAGAGACGTCAGGCTTCCAAGGAATACATCTTTGATAGTCTGCCTAATGTCTGTGTTTCACAAGGGAGCTAAGCTGAGCAAGGATTTGTGGGTTTTAGTTCTAGAAATGGTATAAAGAAATAGATAATCATCCCACACAGCGTTCTGTATTAAATTGTTGTGGCTATTCAGATCAAAGAGGAGTGTTTTTTTCTTTCTTTTCTTATCCATGGTTTAAAGAAAAACACCTCTAAATGATTTTGGAAAAGAACTTTTTCATAGCTCCGTATTACCCATACAAGTATTATTGCATTTAATCAATTAAACTTAGTTATCTCTCATAGAGGAATGTGACATACATACATTTCTATTGATTCCTATGACTCTAAAAATAATATTGGGACCATCTGATTTTATTTGTCATATTTTAGTCATGGAATTCAATGTCTGAAAATATTTTTCAGTGCTGAGCTCCATTTACAATTTTGTCCCACCATAAAAATTGATTTATTTTTTTCATTCAGCATTGTCACATGCAGCTAATTCATTTTTGTTTTCATTGAGATAAGCTACTTTTTATGTCCTCTGGAGAAATTTGTAATTGTTTGAACAAAGATTTTGGAAATAACCAGAGACAATGCAAATTCAAGTAATGATAAAATAGATGGTTAAAAATAACATGTTAAAATATTATTTACTGTATTCCAGCATTTTCAGACATGTTTTCTTCTTTCAGTAAAAAGGCTGCAAAACCACAAAGATATTCCCTTCAAGCCAACATGAAATTTACCCTTTGCGATAAGCCAAATCAACCCTACAACCTTAAGAATAGTTATATTAAAGGGAGAGTAGTAGTGTATTAGAGGGAAAATAGCAACACAAAAATTTTTTACTTAGATTCCAGTTCTTTATTCCTATCAATCACAATCTTTCTCCCTGGAAATGTTTTGGTTTCACTACAAACTTGAAAAGCCACATTCCCAGTATTTTTGCTTCATCTTTTCAAATTAAAAATAGCTGTACATACTGTCAGAGAAAGTATGATGCGCAACTGAAAGAGTAAAGTTGGAGAACAAAGAAGCAACTTACAACAACAAAAAGAAAAAAGAAACCAATATAATTTTAGGGTTTTTTCCCAACTACTCAAAACTAGCTAAAATATAGTTTAGGAAGGGATGAAATCTGAAATGTTAAGTTCTCAATGTATTCCTCACCACTAAGAAGTGCAGAGGGCATAACAAGAGCACAAATACTGGCCAATCCAATTGGCAAGTATGGAGTGTATCCGGAACATGCATCAGACATTTCTTCCCCAAGATGACAAAATTAGCTCCACATGATTATCCCACTTGGTTTTGTAGGGAGTAGTTGACTGAAAAGATGGAGAGCTACTCCTGTAGGAGGCATTGTCCCATGGTAAACCTATAGCATTTCCAAAGATGCCAGTAAGAGTTATTGCTACAACAAGCAGCCTTAACTCCCATTCCACACCTTCTAATAGTCCTAATACATGGTTCATGGATCGTAAAACAATGTCAACATACTCCTGAGTGACATATGCTGCTGGTGGATGGGGAAACAACTTAAACAGAAACAAAGAAGGAAGTCTTTCAGCATAGATCTTTGGAAATATGTGTAATTAGGTCTTAGAATCTCCACTGACTTCATGCAGTGGTAAATCTGTCCCTCCATGAAGAAAGTGGTTTATGTTTTACACAGCTTCAGAGCCACAAAAATATTTTATCAGTTTCCACCTCCATTTAGTTATGCAGAAGGATCTGATGACTCCCTGTAATTTTAATGAACTAATAAACAGTATTTGAGTATTTAAATAATTATAAGTCTGACCACATATGGCAAATCCCATACGTCCCACACAGTGGGAAAGACATATTGGGCTACAAAATGACTCCTTCTCTCTGACATATTGGATATAAATGATGTTCTCAATAAAGGCACAGATTACATTTTCGAACCAATCTGCTAAAATATTAATCTAGGCCAAGAAACCAAACTATAAATACACATTTGACTAAATGTAATAGACATTTTCTATGCTGAGGGCAAAACTGCAGGCATAATATTGTGTACTCACATTTTTGCAGTACACAACATTTTGCAACTAATTTTAGTACTTGCAAACTCTGAGTTGTATAGATGTACTGCATTTTTGTGTGCAGTAAGATGTCAATTAGATGACCTGATCGGTGTATTCAAGTACCAAACCCACTCATGCAGTCCTTACTCAAGCAAAACTCCCTTTGACATTAAGATTGCAGAACTGGGCTCAACATTTGTATGAACAAATGTGGTATATGCAAAAGCATAGTTATGAAAAATTGCACTCTGAATTACACAGGCTAAAAGCTTGATTTTGCAGACTCTCATGCTAGCATTCATTCCTATGAATAAACCCTGGTTCTGATCTCACAGTGGCTTTCTGTTGGTTTAATCCCTTTATCTTTAGTGGAGTTGTGATTTACACTTGTATAAGTGAAGTCCAAATCATGCTCAATGAGACTGACTATTCACGAGACCAGGGCCTATTTACATAATAAGGAGAAATCCCATGATCAAAGGTTTGTACAACTGACCTTAAAATGGGCCCCTTTGAAAATCAGGACTTGAACATTTATGTCCTTTAATTTTTTTTCTTATCTGTTGTATTAATTTAGCTGGAATATGTATGCCAAAGGTGTTAGCATAATCCAGTCACTGTCCAGGATTAACCGGTTTTAAACAAGGTTCAGGGGTTGGTATGTAGAGACCTTAGACTGCTTTGTACCATGGCAAAAACACTATAAAATTCATGTCAAAAGTTAGAGAATTATTGATTGAAACACAGAAAAGGAAAAGCATTAAACGGAAGTAAAGAATATTTAAAATGAAATTGATTGATTCTGTAGAACAATCAAAATCTGTCAATGTTCCTTTTTGAATATAGTGAAGTCTGTTATTCAGTCAAACAGTACTTCTTGGTGGGAAAGAAAGAAGTTAGTTCTGTTATTTTATTCTGAGATGGGAATGATAATCATTTGCTTGTATTAGACAAACACAGAAGAGAGAGAAGAGTATGATACTCAAGATGGGGGAAGTACAGCGTTTGTTGATGTTCTTAGGATACAGGGTAGTTAGTCAGCCATCACTGGATGCTTTAAGCAGACAAGTTGCCCACAACTGCTGTTGCTCTGGACCCCTGCTTACCTCCCTAGCCAGGGATATCACCTGGTTGATCTGGTCAGCATCCTCTCCTTCACTGATCGTTCTTAGGATGAGCAGAGTTGGATAGGCAGTCTGATCCAGCCATGCTGGTGCTGTGTTGTACAGTACAGTTGATTTCAGGATCTGATGAAAAAAGGTAGAGAGAGAGAGGACAGAAGTAAGTTGCAGAGAGGTTGAGACAGAAAGGAGCACAGGGTGAGAGAGAGAGAGTGGATATCACACATTTCAGGTTGGGATGCTCACTGGTGTAGCAAAGATGGTAAAACATCCCCACTGAACTCTCAAGGTCTAGTGTTATGGCATTAATATACCCCCTAGTGATGGTAAAAGGGTTTTGTTTCCTTCCCCAATATTTTCTTTTAGAGGATCCCAAAAAGCAGTGGGTGGAATGCTCCATTCCCTCATTATTTTGTCTACCAATTAGGCAGAATTTTTGAAGCACCAATTTTGGTCCCTTAATTTCTAGTCCTCTACTCCTCTTGTTTATCAGTCATAATTTTAGCACAGTGGTATCCGTAAACCTTTTCTATTTAAATTAATTTGTTTTTTCTGCATCCTTATGACATTTTTGTAAACAATTTTACATAATGGATTATTGTGACAATTCCTAGTTTATCCACTTTTCATCAATTAAGCTAACAATTAAAGCAGGCTGGCTAGTTCATAATGATTATGGCACACCACCATCCCTTTTTCTATTGTTCACTAATGCACAGAAATATATAGCTAAAATTTGTTAAGTTGTGACAAAATATGGAATCACAAAATAAATTTATTTTCACTTTAATTTTTTCAGTGTTTACCATATTTTCATTTCCATAAAATATAATACAAACCAATAGATGAGATAGCAGAAATTTTGAAAGGATACCATCAATGTTTCCAACTGAACAAGCTTGTTTTTCAAAGCAAATAATCAAATTAGTTTAGTAATGGTTTTAAAATGCGAGCTTAACCGTTACAAATTCATTGAAAGATTCTAAAGCTGTACCTGGTTTATATTCAGATTATGAGTCTGAGTAAATTAACGCTGGTACAGTAATAAGGAAAATGGAAATCATAATAATCAAAAACAAGATCAGGGAATAAAACTGATTAAAGCGAAAATGCAACTTAGCTATATAAAATAGTGCTAATGGTAATAAGTGAAGCAAGGATATTTAAGATCTAAGGATCTTGCATTCTTTTTTTATGATCTAATGGAAGCTACTATTACAGCACTGTTGTTTTGTTGTTAAAAGGCCTCTGACTAAATGGAAAAAATATTTTTTCCAAAAGGAATTTTCTAAAAGACTTAATAAGCTGCTTTAACTGAAAAGGCATCTGAAAAAAAAGTTCTTAGATTCCCATGATAAACCAAAGTTGCCTCTTTAAAAGCTCTCTCTCTTTTCCTGAATAACATTTAATCCGTTATGCTAAGATTCACATACTGCAGTGTAAGCAACTGGGTATCACAGCCCTGTTATGAGTTAAAGAACTAATATTTAGCACTTATGTGTGTAACTGAAATAACGTTCCAGCCTCCATAACAAGGGTGTGCTTTTCAGCAGAGAGACTCCGTGTCTCTGGTATAAGATCCTATCTGACGATATTGGGGTAGCCCAAGTGTGACAGCAGCAATACAAGAGGCTTACTGTGAACGTGCAACTTACCTTCTTTAGCTGTAAATAATAAATAGCAATCATAATCATAAATAAATCAGATAAATAAATGAGTGATACTTCTTGTTAAAGAACATTTTGGAAGAAGGCTCTATGTGATAAGGTTCTCTTGAATGAAATATAGTACAAGTTCAATTTTGTGGACTTCAGGTACCTCTGACCTCTTGATCTTTTATGTCTCTATTTTTTTGGCTTGACAGACCATATGCCAACGTACAGCCTCAAATTCCTCACTCTCGTGATTTATTGTTTACAGCTGTTTTAGAATTTCAGACATGGCAGCTGCTTTTCAGATGTCTTCAAATTAAAATGCAAGTCTTAGAAAGAGGTTTTAAGGCAATAATCTGAGTGCCTGCAGCAAGAAAGTAAAAAGTTGATGAAAAAATCATCTGAATTCTGCTCTAAAAGCTCTCCATTGATCCTAGCTTTCAGGGCAAAGAAAAATGTTTGGTTTATTTCACAAGCTAATTAGGTGTGTGAGAACCTATTTGGCATTCACTATTGACTGGGCCTGAGCAAAAGTGATCACTGGCAGGGGTGCTCAATAAGGGATCAATAACAAGCGTGTGATTGGATTAGCTATTTGATCAATGCTTTGTGCTAATATATTAACAAGCAAATTACCAAGCTGCCCATAAGAGCAGAGTGCTGACTATAATTGTATTACAAACTGTTGTGATCTAATGACCCTTGAAGTGCAAAAGGTTATTTATACAGTCAAAAGACCTGAAAATACTCTGTGCTATACTGCATTCATATTTCAAAAAGCAAATCCTTTGCTAAATTAGCTCCCTATTCTGTCATATGATAAAAAAAAATGTGGTATGTTTTGTGCTTGCTTCCAAAATCTGCAGACAAACTGTAGCCACTTGGATGAAAAGGGGGAAATGAGAAACAGTAGCCTAGAGTACTGTTAAGAGTTGGGAATGCTTCACTGAGAACTGTGGAAGAATTGGAGATGACAGAGAGCAGTGAGGAGCATAAGTGAGTGATAAACTAGCTCTGAAGAATGTAAAGGGAACAGTGTAAAGAGGCTGAAGGGATTTTACAGAGGACTAGTGGGACATTAGAGAGGCAGTAAACTGGTACTGGGAGAAGAGAAATTTAAATAGGAATTTGAAGACAATGGGCCAAATTTAGAAGAAAGGTGTAAGTTACTGTAAGAAATCAGAACCCTTTACTCACTCAGATCCCATTTTCAAATGGAGTCTTGATAGGTACAATTTACTTGCCAAAGGGCCACAAGTAGGCATAAGAAGGTGTAAATGTCCCAGCAATAATATACACCTCCTCACCACATACAGTGTCCCGTAGATTCCCATAAAAGCAGTAGAGAGGGTCTTCTGAGTATAAAGTGGGTCTGATTTATACCACCAGATGTTTCATTTCTGAATTTGGCCCTCGCAATTTAAAACTAATTTGAAAGACAAATAGGGTCAGTCACTGGCTTATATTTTATATATATTTATATGTAGATTTTACAGTACCAATATGTAGGGCCTGCCTCTCCTCTCACAAACACAATGCACAGCTGTTGATTAAAGGCATTCCTCCTGATTTATGTTGGTGAAAGTGAGAGCAGAATCAGAGCTGCACCCCATAAAACAAAAGTAGTAGTTCTCAAAATAACCACTCCTGAATCCCTCCTCTTCATGATCAAATGGACAGATTGCTCAACTAAAACTGCTATTTCAGGCTTCCCAAGCACAGTCTGTTTTTCCCCCCTTTTGCTGTTCCTCTGGAGGAAGTTGAAATGATCCCAGTGAATACCCAAATGTTATTTGCAGACAGCGAAAGTCCCCTGGGGCCTGCATGCTTGTTGCTCTACTGGAAGCAGAAGCTGGGCTCTGCATCAGTTCAGGCAGTCTGTGAGGTGAAAGGCCTCAGCTGGGATCCCTGCAGAGAGAAGCATCCCTGCTCAGACTGACAAGCAGCAGCCCAGCAGCCTGGCTATAGTGAAAGCTGCAGCTGACAAAACAAGCTCCATGGCTGCTAGCCTTGGAGTTCTGCTCCTCGGAAGAGGGAACACTGTCAATCAATAGTCACACTGGTACAGTGGGAAACATAATAGCCAATTTAGCAGCTAAGTTTCTGGTGGGTGCTTGTCAGTTATTTCTGACTTTAAGGTGAATGATGCTATTTAGCCTGGAGGAGCCAAGTTTAGGCTCATTATCTGAAACATCAGAGCAGGATGAGCGTGCATGTATGCCCCTGTTGAAAGGAGAATGTCTGACCACTTTATGCTGCTGGATGTCCTTTGCACAAGGAGGTGCCACTAGATGTGAAATGCTGAAATGTGGCTCCTTGGTGATAACGATTTTGAAGCAGCTGCGACTCATTTGACTTATTTCCCTCTTATTTATAAAATTGCAAAGTGACCATCTGAAAGTGACTGTTTTTGCAGCAACCCACAACTTTACAAATGACATCACAGTAAGCCATTTCTTTTACATGCCACGTTAAAAAATCATTGCAGTCATCCATTCAAAAACAGAATTGGATTTTAATTCTTTTTTCCTTCAGTTTTAGGTCCTACATATCTATGTTTTAGAAAATAAAAATGTTAAGGTTCCAGCTCATAAGGTAAAACTAACTGACTGTGACAGAACCGTTTAGTCAATGGCTCGTCCAGCGGTCAGATCACTTCAAGAAATCTTCTTAGCACACACATTGTATAATAGGCCATCATGAGAAAATTGCTCAAAGGAGACTTTCACCATGCCCCCCGCCCTCTCCGCCACCACATCAAAATCCAGATTTGCAATTTTAAATCCCAGTTTGAAATCAAAGATAGTAAAGAAACTGAAGAAAGGGCATAATTTCAATACAGAGTTGAGCCATTGCACCAGCTATGATTTCTTTACTCTCTAATTGTTGTTTCACAGGATGAAAGATATGCACACTCATATCCACCTGCAGAGAGAAAAGAAGAAGTTATGTTTTACCTTGTCAGTTTGCTTCGTGTACAGCCACACTAAGGTTGAAGCCTACAAATCCTTGAGAATTTTTTTTAAGGAACGGTTATCACTGCCTTGAAGCTACTGGAGTTTTGCTTGTATTGTCTAGTATTGCCAACCATAAGAGATAAAAAAATCATGACTCAGAACCCACAAAATCCTGAGACTGGTCCAAGAAATCACAATTAAAAAAAAAAACTCCAGTCATGCATTTTTTTCCCCAGTCTGTCTTTTGACTTTTTAACTCCCCTCTGTTCTTCTGCCAGTGTATGTGTGATACTTTAGGTTGAAAAGTTACCATTTCATGCACAAAAACATGCAAGCTTCTCCCTCGCTGCTCAAACAGGAGCTTATTTAGACTTCTCATGCCTAAGATAGAGGAACTGACATCCATTTCCTATTTCTATCTTGACCTAGCAACACCTTTCTCTGCCTCTGCTGACCTGGAACATCTCTCCCTCAAACTTAGCAGCATCACTTCCTCGACTCTTCCCTCCCTTGTCCTGGGACTACTCTTCTGCCCACTCCCCCAAGCAACACTATTTATGTGCATCTCTCCTCCCCTGCCTCCTGCTGTCCCTGGACATTCTCCTGTGCTAAGACAATCTGTGACGGCAGGGCTCAGTGGCAGGGTAGATGTGTGTCTTCACTCCTGAGAATCCACAGCTCCCTGAAAACTGGGATTGGAGGAGATTTTTGCATCATGGTGACAGCTCCTACTGCAGTTGCCAACACCCTGTGATGCATAATCACTTTGTGAAAGTTGGCAACACTGCCTTCTCCAAGCTGCTTGGAGGGGACACCCACTTTATCCACAACTACTCCCAAAGCTGGGGGAACTGCCATTCTATCTTCTCCATCTCCCATCTCCATCACTGTGCTCTGAACCCCTCTCAGCCTCACTCCCACATCTCCCTATTCCCTTTTCCCTTCAACCCCTAAATTTGCTTCCTGCTCCACTTCATCTTCCTGCTCCCTTTCACTTTCTTAATCAACTTTCAACAGGGTCTTGCATGCTCCTTACAGTCTTTGTGTCCTGTAGCCCTTGGAATCAAAGGATGACTGCCATTTTCCCTATATGTATGGCTTCAATCTTGTTGAAAATGATGGGAGACGGCAGCCAGTATTATTAAAGGCAGCCTCATTTCCACATGCAGATAGACATTAGGGAAATGATGGCCATCTTGCTGGTTTCAGTCCTAATTGACAGGAAATTATAGCTATTTTGACTAAAGGAAACTTCACAGTTCATCATATTTTCGTGAGATAGGTAACTCTCAACCACACCCCCATAATTGCTAGAGTCATAATAAAATGGCCAGAGTCACAGTATTGGTTTTTCCACAGTCCTTCAGGTTACTAGGTTTCATAATGGCAATATTAGTTGCCAGATTTTAGCTTTTATATCAATGATGTTTGCAAAGTTAGTACAGGCACAAAGTGTACCTGGTATTGGTAAATGTCTTTTACATTTGTATAACTTCAGAACGATTAAGCAGTTTTAAATATATACTAATCCCTTCCTCAGGCTATAAACAATACCCACCCACCTTATTCTACAAAAAACAAATTTCCTTCAACAATGTACAATAAGAACTTTGCTCTGGATTCAATCATGCCAAACAGTTTCTTATCTCAAAAGCTAAAGTTTTAACCACAGTTTATAAATCTTTGGAAACTTTAGCCAGTAGTGTAGTGGGACAAACCATAATGTGTAATACAGCAGCAAAATGCAATTAATTCTTTCAGTCATCAATAATTGTCTATTGTGTGGAATAATGCATATTTGATAAGTGGAAAGAACACCATTTAATTCCTAAGTTCCTACAGGTTTATTGAATGCTTAAAAAGAGTGCTTAAAATAGTCTATTTCTGATAAAATAAACCATAAGTTCCTGTATAACAATTAATTCTTCTTCTTGTGATGCTGCAAGCAAACACTGCTAGCTCCATGTCATACTGTTTTCAGTGTTGCTAGTTAAGGTTCTGAGTAATAAAGTCATAAACATTTCTTCCTAGGGGGTCAAGTTATTTGAATTCAGTTCTGTCTTCTTTAAATGAAAGCTGTTGGACTGAAATCTTTAGAGAGCACATCGGTTGTTTTGTGGATGTAACAGGTTGGCTGGTGAGTCTGAATTGGAAATGCGAGGAGCTAGCAAGTGTGTGTGAGAGAAAGAAAAAATAGAAAGCAGTGCGAGTTTCTGAATGTAATGGAGGAAGAGGGGATGATAAAATGGGAAGTTACTAACATATTGCTGTGCTATGCAGAATATATCAGTATACAGAACTTTGCAATTTGCAAAAAATATTTAAAAGAGAAATTGAACTTTTTAAAAAAGGTATAATATAAAATAGGTTTTTCTAAGTGAAAGCGGGCTCCTTTAATGCCAGCGTCTTGTTACTGGTTAATGTATATATTATACACAGTGCTGCCTTTAAAGCACAGTCTATTAGGTACCCAAGCAGCAGGGCAGATTAAGACAATCTAGGACACCCTGTGGTTCTGCCCACATGGCCTCGCAATGTCATGATCCTATTTCCCATTTGGAGTGGCAATAGCAGAGGCAGTCCTTTTCCTTTTCCAGCCGCATCAGGCCTTTCCTCCAGGAGGAGCAGCAAGGCCCACAGTCCCTTAAGACTAGTAGTGATAGCAGGGATATCCTGTGTGTGGGGGCAGGGCCTGCTGCCCCATTCCCTTCCTGTCTCACAAAGTCTTCAGTTTGGGGTTGTTTTAGCACCTTCCATTCCCAGAGCAGTGGGTACTGGAGTTAACACTCTTATGAGTTGCGTGTTCTCCCCACTTGGAGTAGTCAAGTAGCTTTAAAATTCAAGCAGGCATTGGTGAATTGGTTACACATGGATGACACATCAAGCTCATCTTCAAAATCTAAGGGTTAGAAGCTAATTTTTCTTTTAAAATGAAAGGTGAGATTCTGACATAATCACATCAGGGTCCTTTCAAAAGTGGACTTGCATCTTGATATTGGCTGTAATTGGGTTTTCACATGTGTAGCTTTGAAACTGAAGCTTCAGTAGCTTTTGAGCAATTTATGTTCTACAGAAGGAAAAAAAGAACATTACTTACCTTACAGTAACAAGTTCTTTGAGATGTGCTGTCCATGTGGATTCCACTCGTGGTGAATATGCTCCCATGGCACACCAGATCAGATTTTTGGGGGCTAGAATTGTCCTTTGGAGCTGCATCTGTGCTCTTGATGTCCTCTCACCCATGGGCATAAAGGGTAGATCAGAGCTTACCATCCCTCAGTTCGTTTACCAAAACAGAATCCCGGAGGAATAGGACTCTACAGTGGCAGGAAAGGAAGGTGGGTCATGGAATCCATGTGGAAACACATCTTGAAAATAACAGTTACTGTTGGGTACATAACCATACTTTCATTTTTGGATGATTGTCCACATTCCATTCTTGGCAACTACAAAGATATCGGTTTGCTTGGAGGTATCCTATTTAAACAATGACTAAAGAACAGCCTTCCCGAAGTGGCTATCCTGTCTGTAAGCCTCTGCCAAAGAATAGTATCTTGTAAATGTGTGGATCCAGTTCCACATAGCTACTCTCCAAATTTCAGAAAAAGAGACACTCTTCAAACAGAAACAGTGCTGCCCGAGCGCTAGTGCAGGGAGCTATAATGTGACTAGGTGGCTCTAACTTGGCTAACTCACGACATCTCCTTATATTGACTTTCAAGAGGGAAGGGGCTCCCAAAGTGGGGGAAAAACATGAGTAAGGCTGTTAAAGAATCTAGCTACTATAAGATGAGAAAGTACAGTAGGACCCTTTATAGGAGGGTGATATGCAGACTTTATGAAGTTAATAGAAAGGTCAGATTTTTTCTAGGGCTATTCAATAGGCTAATATTGCTGAAATGGCTGTTGTCAGAAGAGGCAGCTGGTGCTGAGATGACCCTTGGATTTATAAGTAAGTCTAGTTGAGGCTTTCCTATTTTGAAGCAGAATCAGATAGAACAGCTTCTACCACTGAATGTCTGTCCACCACCATCCAGGCTGCCAGATGTCAGGCAACAGGGTCCAGGTATAGTATTTGATTGTTGTTCTGAAAGACTGTTTTGTGCAAGCTAAGGTGATGAGGGACTGCATCAAAAGGGGCATAAGCTCCAAATTCTAGAACAGCCTTTCCCTTGCTAGGGATATCATAATCATATGAGTTTCGGTCCAGATATTTCTGACTGGCTTTAGGTGATCACATCAAACCTCCTGCCATGAGAAAAATGGGCGGCAGAGGAGGAAGAGGCACAGGGACTCCTTTACTGGAACCTCTGCTACTTCTTTGGTGGCCTTGGCACTTCTATTGATTATAATAATAACAAGTAGAGGGCTTCTGTCCTTTGGAATCTGGCCTGCTTTCTTCTTGAGGAAGTATGTATACACTGAATTACCAGAGAGTGGCTCTTGAATACATCAGGGAATGAAGGTCTTTATTGGTTTGTGCACTGAATAGCTCACAACCTTCTAACAGGAGATCCTAAATTGTCCCAAGTTCAGAATATTGGAACCATAAAGCCTATCATAATGGAAGTGGCTGCTGAAATGTGGCACCACATCGGAGATGTCTAAGGTAGCCTGCAGCAATATTTGGACTACTACTTGTCTTTCAGACACTAGAAATTTTTAATTCCTCTCTGAGTTCTTGTGACACCGTTTCTATAAATTGTGACATATTTCCCAGCTGAGATAGTCTTATTGTGGCAGAAGCACTTAATGCTTTGAAAAGTGCATATGAAGACTAGCAAATTAATTTATCTGTCTTCCAAATAAGTCAAGATTTTTAGGAACCTTTTTGAGTGTCGTATTTGGAGGCCCTACCTGTTTGTATTTTTGTTCATCTCTTCTCCATTATCGAAGATCCCAGAATGAAGTGGGTGTAGAAATATTAAAAAATGTTGGAAAGAACTTGATCGTGTCAATTGAATTAGACAGGAGTGCCACAGTTGCTAGAGTCTACCATAGATCGTTAGTCTGTTCCAGCAGCCTCTTGTTGAAAGGGATAGCTAGCCTACCTGGCCTGGGTAAGTGCAGAATATTTAGAAAAATTGTAGGATTTTTCTTTGCCACAGTTCATGAACTGAAATTTCTGAAGTCTCTTCCATGCATCCTAAGAGATCTTAGAAACCATCAAATCCTCTAGCTGACTTGGATTAGAATGGAATGATTGCCTCATCAGGTGAGAAAGAATATTGTTGCTGGAATAAATTGATCTTCTGCTTCTTGCAAGTTCTGTTCCTGCAGAAAGAAATACCCTGTCATGCTCCCACTGATGCTGACTGTGAGGCTGTTGATGCTGACCCTCAAGTAGATCTATGATGTCATGAAGGGGTGGGGGAATCTAACTTTAGGGGCTCTGGAAGAAGGTTTCCTAGTTGGCTGCCTACCTCAAGGAACCAAATATGACAAGACCAAATATTGTAATGGTAAGAGGTTGGGGACCACAGGGAAAGAAAAAATCAGTTTGCATGTTCCTCAGGAGACCTCTGAGATCTATATTTGTAAAAGTGGCCTCAGGATTCTCTCATACCCATATGGATCATGAAGGTGAGAGTGAGGTGAATAGATGTGGGTTGTTCTCCAAGTTATGTTCAGAAGGGAGGAAGAAAAATGAATATATTATACAATAATAATATATACTGTATACTGTAATGGTGAAGGGGTTACCCTGTTGACTGTTCTAGGACACTCTCAAATCCCATACACAACATAACTAGGAGAATTCTTTGGTACCATGGTACCAAGTCATACATACCTCTAGGGACAGATGATGACAGCATAGGTGACTCCATTTTCAGTCACAAAGAACATCTTGCTTATTGAGAATGTCAATTCATGAAACATCTGCACCATGAAGGCCAAAGCTGGAGTCATGAGCATAGAAGTAATTGGTACCAAATGCACTGATACAGTTGTGACAATTGTCCTATAACTTTTTGCCTGCTAATAAATTAACCATGAAAAGGAGGGAAAGTTATTTTCAATAAAGAATGTTATGAACAAATTTGAGAAAACCAGACCGAGAGGCTAAATTAGTTCAGATTCAAAGGATCACATTGATATTATTCAAGGACTGTGTAAATCATGCTTGTTACAAACAGACGATGTGGAAACAAAGAATTAATGGACCAAAACTGGTGTGGAAAATATTAGGACTGACTGGTGGATGAAATAAGGAAATAAATTATGCCACTCACTTTTCTTCTTTTTGGGGTTTTCAGAAAGGGACTTCGAAAAAAAAATCTCATGCCAACTTATCTTCTCTTCCCATAACTCTTGCTTCAGCACATTTCATCTCTCAACTCATGTCATTTTCCCCAGCTCCAAAACAGAGGGAGCAGATCAGACTGAAGGATTTTATTCCTAAGAAGGAAGCCATGAGGCCTTGCTCTGGTTTAAGAAATATTGTTTTCACCTGTGAGCCCTGAAGAGTCATTGTATCATCTAGCATCCTGGCTCAGCCCATCAGTGGTAAGAGCTAATAGCCACTACTGCAGAGGCATATAGGAACCTGATTGTTTCCCTTCCTTGTATGATTTTCTGCACCCTTCTTTTCCCCTGTCCTATCTTTCACTCTTTTGGCATTTCATCTGATCCTGAACTCAACTACACAGCAAGGTGAGAGGACCACAATCCTATCCCATCTACAGAGAAAAGACCCAAGTAGATGATGTTTCTGACTAGAATGTGATATTGTGTTCAATCTGCCAGTCAAAGCATTTATTTATACATAACTAGCAACCCAGTGTTCCAAAGACACCAACAAATGCTATATTTCCCTCACCTTTTCTATCCTATCTCTCCTTCATCTTGTGTCTGTTTGTTTGTTAAAAATAAACATTCTTCACACATCAGGAGTGAGAGAAAAGTTAACCCTTTCCCTTTTATCAAAGAAAGGTTGTTGCTTAAACAAGAATCTGATATTTTGCCTCTAAAACAAAAGAAAAGAGACTTTAATAACTTTTAATAAAGTTTGTTTTGCATAATCAGTCAATTCCAGTTCAAATATAAATGCTTGTTTTTATTTCTTGTTTTAACTTGTTTTTAATCAATAAACTTTTTAAAATAAATGTTTTTAGGTGTGTGCCAAGAAACTAAGTAAACCAAGCCTCTGTAAAATTAAACCTGGAACCTAAGTATCACTGGTTTAACTTTGGATAGTGAAAAAATTTACATAAACACATCTTTAGCCCTTGAGATCAATATAATAGTACTGAGGCGTTGGTACTGGAGAAAGTGTGGGCCTGGTCTCAGGCAGAACTATAGGTACTCAGAGACGAGCTGATACTGAGGCTTTTACGGGATCTGACAGTGGCTGGCAGCTGATTTTCAGTTGACCTCTCAGTGAGCTGAGACAGAGATAAGTTGGAACTGAAGCATGAATAGATTCACTTTGCCCTTTATGCCATCAGGTTTGTATGTGTGATGACATCTCAGATAAAGGTGCAGCCTCAGTGGACACTGCTAACCAAAAAGAATCTGGACTTGCATACATGAAGCATATGTGCATCAAGAGTGGAATCCACATGGACAATCACTCAGGCAAGGAGCAATATTAGCCATGGATCTTTCTTTACATATATTTTCTGGATCTGTGTGTTTCAAATGTTGGTTCAATCTCTTTGCTAGCTTACCACAAAATCCATAATGGCTATTTTCTGTTCTGTAGCTAGGTTTTGATATTTGAAAAGAAAGACAGGACACTAGTACAGTCCGTCCTACCAGCATCCAACTCCTAGCTGGCAGTTTGAATGGAAGTGTTTTAAAGATATTCTGCTTGAACTCATGGTCCATTTTGTCCTTCACCCATTTTCAGCCTTTGCTCTTCCCTGGAAATTCCCATACTATGTGTAGTATTAGCAGTGCAGGAACTTGGGTTTATGACTGCTTCTGTGTGCTGTGCTTACAGCCTCAAACAGTTGCAATATAATCAGTAGGACATCAAAACCAAAAATAGAAAACAATTCAGCTTTTCAAGAGCAGCTTCCTTTTTGCTCCAACAGTTATCTCTGGCTCCAGCTTAGATTGTTTAGATCTGTAGGTACCTGATTTGTGGGTATGAGTCTTAGAAGTCAATGGAGCTACACTGATTTACATAAGCTGAGAGACTGACTATAGGACTTTAAGGTCTCTGGGGCTGGTTAAACCTAAATATAACCAAATCCCATATGTAAATGTGAGCAAACCAAAAAACAAGAAAACTAAGGCTATTTCTATACTTATAAAGTGAAGTCGACTCTGTTAAGTTGACTTAACAAGGTGACCTTGTTAAGTCAACTTAACAGAGTGGCTACACTTTAAGTTGACTTAAGTCAACTTTGTTAAGTCGACTTAACAGTAGACATAGCCATTCACACTGGCTTTAAATCGACTTAATAAGGTCGACTTAGCGCTATTGCCTGTTCACACTGGCTTTAAAGTCAACTTAGGAAGTCAATTTAAGGTTTAAGTCGACCTTCAGAGGTGGTGTTATTAAGTCGACTTAAGCTGTGTGATAAAGCCAGGCCAGATGGCTACCAGAGAGTATGACAGGGCAGGTATGTGAGCCTCAGACTGTTAAAAGCCCTGTTCCCTGTGGGTAGGAGAGAGTCAATGCAGGACAATTAGTGGCACCTGGACCCAATTAAGGACTGCACCAGAGCTATGAGAGAAGCCTGCCCGGCCAGAAGGGTGTGGGTTATAGAGAAGAGGAGAAGAGAGTGGAGTGGAGTGGAGTGGAGAGGAGAGAAGGAGAACAAATCAGAACAACAAGAGAACTACCAGCAGGCTTGAGGTTTCCCCTGGGGCTAGGAGGGAGAACTTCTTCCCCCAGCTGGAGACCTGAGGAGGGGAAGCACAGGCCCAGCCTGTTGAAAGGACTAACAGACCAGGCCATCCCTGGCTCCCTGCCAGTGGGAAAGGGGCTAGAGCTTGATTTACCACAGGCCTCTACCGCTAGGGGATTTCACTTGTTGCTGGGCATACTGCCCCCTCGGGGGGAGGAAGGGGGGGACTACCTTACCACAGCTGTTATTAAATCAACTTAAGGAAGCGCTTAAGTTGACTTAATAAAAGCCCAGTGTGGACGCAGCTTTGTGTTTGTCGACTTAATCGTCTTTAAGTCGATCTAAGTTGCCAGTGTTGACGCACCCAAAGATTCAGGGAAATTCCTTCCAGAGACAGACAAGGTAAAAACTCAAGGGCTCCATTTTAGTATAGGAAAAAGTAAAATATTTCTCAATCTCTTAGCAACATGTGACAGGCAATTCCTTGCCTTTTAACCAGCAAACCCAAGAAATCACATTGCTTATTAGAGATGGGCTTGAATAAAGCCTGAGTATGACTACATGCATGCTCTGGGAAAGTCTGTGGCATAAGCCTTTTCCCAAGGTTCAGATGCAATTATCCAGTTCAATTCATGGAAATAAGGATTTTCCAGGATTTCCATTATATTAAAAGCTGCATTGTGTGATGGGTTCGGTATTTAGAAGTGAGGGGTTTTTTTTATTTTTGTAGTTCTTTCTATGGAATTCACTTGTTCTGTGGGCTTGGACAAGTCTCAGTTTTTCCATCTGAAAAATGAAGCAAATAATATTTGTTGTGGGAACCTTGCTGCAGTCTGCTTCTAAATATAGTGTAGAATGCTGTAAAGTCAACATAGGCTTCACTTACTTTTAGTCACCTAATATACTTCACATAGCATAGTGAGTATTAATTAGTTAATATTTGTCCATTGCTAAGTAACATGGGCCTTATCCAAAGCCACTAAAGTCAGTGGGACTCTCCACTGACTCCAGTGAGCTCTGGATCAGGTCCCTTACAAATAATGATTATGATGATGATTTTATTGTTATATTTTCCAATAAACAGCACAGAGATTAGGACAATGAAGCAATAGAATTCCGTAATCTAAAGAGCTATCTTTTATACATTCTTTTTAGTAGCATAAAATCCCCAAACTCAGTAGCCTCATTGTCAATAATCTCCACTACCTCCGTGTTTTGTGTAATCATTTGCACTGTGAAAAGTGGTCATAAAATATAATTCCATTTGGTAGTGTTCTACAGCCATTTTGCCTAGATGTAACCACTTTGCCGACATGTAAAGTGTTAGGCAGTGAGATTTTTATTTTGGTCAGACATTTCTTACACTTATTGGTATCCATAAAAATTATTAAAAATTAGCAAACGTCAAAGTGCCTCTACTAGCCGGTGCTTCTACACTATATTTGAACATACTAAACAACAGTTCAGTATTGTTAACTGCATGAAAATCATTGATGGATCATTTACAAATACCATACACAAAACAGCCATCATAAAAGCCCACATTCCTTTGATCAAATACTTTGGAAATATATCTTAATGGACTAACAGTCTGGAATAATAATGCCTCAATCAGTCTGATGTAAAGTTAACTTTCAAAATCAGATTTTCAAATGTTCTTCTATTTTTTTTCTTTTGCCACTGACTTGCACCAACATAAAAGTTCAATTGCTTTACAAATTGGTATGACACTTTTACAGCCTGGCTTAAAAAGATGGTTTTCTGAAAACAAGGTAAGGTATCACTGGTTTTCTGAAAACAAGGTAATTTGTATCACTTCAGTTCAGGTTGTATCAGAAATGTCCAGAGAGATTTTTTTTCAGGGTTTAAACATGGCCATAAAAGTATGCACCAGGCTGATGCCCTTCTGTAGACGATGTTTCATTTGAGATGTCAATTCCTTATTTTTTATGATTAAGGGGGGTACTGCAATAACCAGTTATAACACTTTAGAAAGTATAGCAAAGAAATATGTAGTGATGGAGTCCCAATCATTCAGTCCATCCATACTCAAAACTCCTTTTACATTCATAAGGACTGAAGATGTGGTCCATCATGTTCCAGCGAGTCGTCGCAACATGGTTTACAATCACTAATTAGTTAGGTTTCACAACACAGAATCATAGAAGATTAGGGATGGGAGGGACCTCAGGAGGTTGTCTAGACAAACCTGCTGCTCAAAGTAAGAAACATCTTAATAAGTTCAGTATTATTATGTCCATTTCACAGATGGGAGAACAGAGGCACAAAATATTTAGTGATGAAGAAAACCCATTAGTCACAAGTCCATCCTTCTTTACATAAAATATAATGACTTTCACTAAGACCCTTTTTTGAGTACATAATATTATTCTAAACAACAAACATCAATGCACAGGACACTTCCTGGGAATAAGTAATGTTGGGCCAGTAATATTACTATTGCCATTTAAGATGAAATTGAAAAACTCTACTTCTATGGATTTTCCTATGTGTGAGAACAATTTCAGTTTGTATGTACAGGATATTTTAAAAGAATTCATACCTTATAGTTTAGGCAACAAGGTTCCTTGGGTCATCTTTCAATATTGATTTATTGTAAAATTCTTTTAGCTGATACTAAAATGTGTTGGCTTATCAAACAGGTTAAATTGTTGGTAACATTCCTGCTATTCACAGCAGTGTAATTGATTAAATCATTATCTTGAATGGATTAGTCATGGGACAAATTTTCCAAAGGTCCTCCTGTCAGTGTCCATTTGTTTATGCACTACTTTGTGTATGCAAATCACTTCCACATGCTACTTTTGAACTTTTGCACAAAAATAATAGCATGTGCATGCATAAAATGTATTTGTGCTTGATTTACATGTATAAATAATGTCTGGATAAGTTGTGCATTCAGTAAGCTTAAAAGTCTTCATTGAGCATACCGGTTTTTCTGGACAGAACATTCTAGTGATGTTGAGCACATAGCCTCACTTGATAGAGTTTCTTTTATTTTCTCATTTTTATTTTTGGAAAGCTAGGAAATTTCATTAAATTGGTATTAAAAGAATATTAAGATTGCAAAGTGAAGCAATTAAAATTCTGAAAAAGCAAAAGCTAAAGTTGTTTACACAACCTTAACTCTGACCATTGTGATATTGCTGTGAATATACAGTCACAGTCTTTCGTCAGGACCCTTGAGTCCTTCTAAGTACCAGTTGGAGGATTAATGAGGCAGGATCATGTAGTGAATGAAGTAACAGTACAGAGATTCCCTCCCTTTCCCTTGTTGACAGGGTAAATTCATGAGAGATTCATAAAAGAGGAGATTCCTCATTGGGAATAGTGCGGATCAAAAAATTCAATGCTACACTGTTGCCTCATTTCTTAAATTCTTCCAATATGTCCACTGAGTGAGACAGGGACTGTGTGCACAATATATAACCATAGTATCGTTCAGCTGAGGACTGTGTCCCTCGGTTGAAGATACACCAGTGTAAAGCTGGATAACAGGCCCTTAATCAGGGCTGGGTTCATAATCATAATGCATATACAGATAGGGAAATCTAAGGATGTGCAGGCAACTTCAACTTTAGCACTTCCCAACCTCTGAGTGGTTCACTAATGTTGTTTTCATTTAGTTTTCTGTGGGATTTGATGAGGATAGGTTGACAGATGGGTAAATATAAATGCATTTGTTCATTACATGTTGAAAGGACAATTTCTTCATTTTATCTGAGGGGATAGGAACATTGGAAATGAGTGGAGTGCAGGCAAAAGATTCTATTTTGTTTTGTGGGTTTGCTATAGACTAAAATGTTGACATCAGATCAATATCCATTGAAAATATTTTTAAAATGTATTGCATATGTGCCTTTAGCATTGGGGGCATGTGCTTCTTCTAAGCCGAAATCGCCATACTTGTATATCTCCAAATTCAGAAGTTTTTGCTCAATCTTTATGTCAGAATAACTCTTTATATGTAAATTTGGTACTGTTGCTTCAGGGCTAAATAAAGCCTATGGATTTTTTTCTCATTACAACAGGTGATTTGACCTCACCTTCCTCTATATGCTGTTCCCCAGTGTTTGAATCTAAACTACTGCATTGATTTGCTGTAACAATCTGACCTGATCCTATGACTTACACTTTCCTGCATTTATTTTCCTCCCATTCTGTAAATTCTCCATCTTCAAAGTGTCTGACAAAGTGGAATTTTCTCCCACGAAAACTCATGCTATAAATACATTTGTTAGTCTTTAAAAGTACCACAGGACTCCTTGTTTGTATTCCCTTTTGAGGGAATCCTGAAGGCCTAACTTGATCCTTACTCAGTTTTTACCCTGGAGAAAATGAGTTATTTTTGAATAAAGGCTGAGAAAAGACTTCAGGGTATGCGCTATAAAATAGTTTAGAAAGCATAATAGTTTATAAGCACTATGTAATCTGATAGCTGAAGGAATGGGGGTACAGCATAACCACCAATACTCCCAATTAAATCACTGCCTCAGTGATAGGCCCCAAATAAAAGTAAAGGATTTATTATTAAGCCTTTTAATAATTGTTTTATAATTGATTAATTTAGCACAGTATATGGAGACCAGATAAAATGAGAGAATTATTTCACTGAATCATATGGCCCTGATGCAACACAGTTAACTGACTTTCTACAGTTGGTTGACAGCTCCTAGTAAATTCAGATCTTATCAGATTCTACTCTAAACTGTGAAGGAAAACACAATTCATCTCATGCAAATACATGTTCAACCTTTTTATTTAATTGAGTTCATGAGTCACTCTCCTTTTATATTTTTATTTACTTATTTGGTTGTTTTAGGAAATATCTCCACTGCATTAATCACCTTAAAATCCTTCTTCAGAATAAGATCAACATCTAAGGCTAGAATTTAAACCTCAGAAAAGGTAGAAGAATCTTTAATTTCTGAAACTGAACAAGTAGATTTATCCAAACATCTCCAGGATTTTAATAGAGGATATCTATAATTCTCTGAATTGTATTCCTTTCACAGTGATATTTTGTAATTCCATTCTATTACCCTTGCTTAACATTAATGAGATAAAAAGATCACATTATGGCGATTGATGTTCTTCAAATTAAATGCACGTTTCCATGTACAAAGCTGTCTGCTAATTTAAAAAACATAGCATGTAACATAGAATCATGACCATGGTCATCACTCAGCTGGGATCAGATAGCATTTTTTATCTATTCATTGGATTTAACAAGGCATGAGATGGAAGCAGAATACAAAATGTGGATAGATTATCCCATATCCCCGCTTTTGGCTACTTCTTGGCAATCTCTGCAAGGAAACTGAGGCTTCATGTTGCCATGACAATAAACCTCAAGGTCAAAGGGGCATATGGAAGGTCAGACAATGACAAAGGAACATCTGAGAGGCCATCTGGATGAGTGACCTGACATAATTAGTCATTAATCCCACTCTGGGGAACAATAGAGTTAGCCGAGAATGTGTTTGGACTTTGATCGTGGTCAGGGTGATCTCATGGGGAAAGGGAAAGAAAGCTCCACTTGGTAACTAAGCAGATTACCCTGGCATGCTGTTAACTAAAGAAGAGTAGGCAGAAGAGGCCAGTGGGATATGCATTTTACATATGCTACGTTTTCCCTTTAGTTACTATAGGCCTCCCTAGAGCCATGTGGCTCTCGGATTAGCTTCTGGGTTAGTGGGGTTTTATTTTTACAGTTTTCAGTGAAAAGAGAGCAAGAGTCCCAAAATACATTGCTTAAAATTCTCAGGCAACAGATGGGAAGAGAGCTGGAAAGCCAAAGGCATCAGCCAGCTTGGTTTACAGGTGTCAATATTTACTAAGTAGACTTTGCCAGCGTGTCTTCTGGGAAAAAGAGAGAGAATGGTTAATCAGTAAAACAATGGCAATCAGTTCCCTTGTCTGTTTTAAACAGAATGGTTAGAATTATAAGATGACTGAGTGTATGGCAAGAGCTCCCCATCAGCATCTGTCTTTCCCTTTCCTTTTCTTCCCCCTCCACTCCCCCTTTATGTCATGTTTTATTATGCAGACCAAGGCTTTGATCACAAGATATCCCTCACATGTAGTCCGGATTCTTCTGCTTGAAGACTTGGTGATGTTTTGTGATTGATCACCTACATTTTTGTAGGATGTGAACATGATAATGAACTATGCTAAATGTATGCATTCTAAGACTTGCTGAAATCATTCCCTCCCACCCCTTGAAACAAATGATGATTTTCAGTGTGTCAACAAGGCTAGCCAAATGAGGTAGTAAAAGTAAGAGACTAAGGAAATTGTATGGTAATTACTGGGGAAGTTTCCAAACATTTTTTTCAAAGCAATGAAACACAGTACATCATTTGCTCATTTTCAAATCATGGTATCTGTTAATTATTTTCATTTTTTTTTAAACTCCCCCCTTCTCTGTTGAACGTCCACATTATCTTATATATATTTTTCTGTGATCTATCCCTTCGTGGAATGTGTTTGCCTATGACAGAGCTGACGCTACATTTTCAAAGACTTTGGGGGCAAAGGCTAAGTCAGAGACATCCAGCTACAGCCACATTTAATCTAACTCTTGTACACATATGCAAACCAAGTGGAGCAGACAGCAGTTGGAGTCTGATCCCTTCTCTTTCCTGTATGATGGAAATCAATTTTGCAAGCACATTTCTCCATTGATAGGTTTCCGTACATTTCAGCTTTTTTGTCAGTAATGATAACCTCCAGAAATTGGCCAGAAGCAGCACTTATATGCTGCACTTTGTATATTGAATTTAATACGAGTATCAACATTAATGTACATATCAATGCATCCAATGCGTCCTTTCTGAAGAGGTTAAATTATAACTTCTTTGGCATGACCGACACACCAAGAACTACCATCTTTTCCTTGATCCATTGCTTTTATCTGCTTCTGCAATAAACGTATTTGAAACAAAACCCATTTTAAAAAAATGGTTAATCTGTGAGGATATATTAAACCTTTGGAATTTATGGATTTTTCCAGGGTCTCTTTCTTTCTTCCTAACTACTAACAGGAAAATGGAGGTAACTATGTTGTTTTGTTCTTTCATGTAGTTATACAGTGGTTTTGTTAAAAAAATTGTCAATTAGCTTACATATCTAAATAGCAATTTTACACTACTCCTTAGTGGTTTTCAAACTTTTTTTCTCGAGACACAGTTGAAAAAAAATCATTTATGCCTGCGACTCAACAATTACGTCTTTCAGCAATGTATTCCAGTCTTTCAGTAGTGGCAGCAGGGCTCTGTGACCCAATACCTGAGGGTCTGCAACTCAGTACTAGGTTCTGACCCGTAGTTTGAAAACTACTGCCTATTAGTATTCTCTGAGAGTTACACTAAATAAAGGATGTTCTTTGTAATATTGCAAATACTGAAGCAATATTATCTAAGGTAAAACTTTAAAATTTGTAAATATGACCACTGTGGTGCCTACCAGGAGAGTTCTGGGCCTTGAGCTAGACACTAAAGAACAAATCAACAATAAAACAAATCTCATATGTTGCAGAAGTGAGGACGGAAGTCTATGGTCAAAATTCTGCATGTTTCAACGTGTTCTGGCGACAATAAATGTTGGCCATATGATTAGCAGTGGTGAAATTCACAATTGGAAAAACTTTAAAATGGCCAGGAAGTAATTGTGAAGCAAAATAGAAAAAGCATGTTGCAAAAATTTTTTAAAAAATAAAAAATCTTGTTTTCATTTTAGATAGTTGTGCCTATTCTGATACCAAAAAGATTTTCCATGTTGTCCTCTATTTTCTAATATAAAAAGATTGAATGGTAAACATGTTATATGCTGTATTGGGCAATGTGTATGGCTACAATGCCACAGCTCTTTTTGAAAGGAATCAGATTTTTTTAAGTGATTGTGATGATGTCACTTTCTAATTGCTGGCCAGCAGAGAGAACGTAAACCTTAATATGACTGACAGTTCACAAAAACATACTCAAATGGCTGGAAGTGGTTTTTGTAACAGAAGATTCAGGGTAATGCTGATTAAAAAATGGTACACTTTTTCATGAGTAAATTCTGTGAACATTTTTTAAAATTAAAAGCTCTCTGGCTTTAATCCTCAGCTCTCTTCCCCCTCCAGAATGTGTGGTTTAGTTGCTGATCTTAGTGTCAGTACATGAGTGCTCATGGTTGTGAGACAGAAAGTTTGTGGTAGAGCAGAAGAACAGGTGGAGGTTTGTTGCTCTTGTTTTGAAGAGATTCCCTAGCAGCATAATAAAGATAGGGGTGGGGACTGGATATGGACTGTGAGTTACACTCCCTCTTCAACAGCATGTCCAGTTATTAGTACTTCATCTCAAATAACATACTATTGAGCATCCCCTTGCCAGAGTCCCACATCCTAGGCTCCAGCCGAGGCCTGAATATCTACATTGCAGTTTTGTAGACCTGCAGTCCAAGCCCCAGGAGCCCAAGCCTGCTGACCTAAACCAGGTCTTTTACTGCAATGTAGACATACTGGGCATAGCAGGAGGACTAGAGATAATGGGGAAAAGTCATTGTAATCACAGAATTGATACTGAGATCCTGTGTAGGGATGGAGTCAAAAGTCAGAAACTTGAGGATGGAGTCAAAAGTCATAAACAGCTCATATGAATTATGTTGCTTTCCAGTTAGGAAAAGGAGGATATGAGGATAGGCAAATATATAGGCCATTGCCTAAAGACATTGCTGACATTTGCATAGGATTCGGCTTGAAGTTGTTAATACATTTCTGTTTCAAAATGATCTAGCCGATACCAGTGGTAAAAATCCAGTAACTGAATTTACATTTGGTTTAGTTGATTGGTTTTAATAAATAAAATGTTTGTTTTGTTGTTCTCCATAGCTGCCTCAAAAATACAAAAAAGACAGACAATTTTTACTGTTTGTTTTTATATATATTAATGGTTCCCAATCTGGGGGGTGGGATGGGGACACCAAAGAATACAGGGGCCCCTTGAGACTTCAGTAATATTGAGGTCATTTAGCTCCCCAGCCTCTCTACCAGGTTCAGCAGAGTCACATAGCTGTACAGTGGAAGGCTTAGATTCTTACTCAAGTAAGAGTAAGGTGTAATTTATTAATTATTATTATTATTATGTAATATAGTATACTGAACTGCAAGATCAGGCTCTTGGTCTCAAACATCTTTTCTGCTATACTTCCAAAGCTTCATACTCTTCCATACTTTCTGAGGTACTACATGTTTTCACAATTATTATTGATCAAAAATAATGTTGACATTCCAGTGAAATTTGCAAAATGGCTATGACATACCAAAAACATGCTACTGATAATCAAAAACTAGATGAATAGATGAATGGTATTATGTTATATTGAGGAATTCACAGTATCCTGTGAAGATTTCCAGGCTTGTTATGTATTTCCATAAAAGAGAAGACAGAGATTTTGCTGTTATCTTTATAGAAGGTGGTCCCACCAATTCTAGTGACAAAGGCATAGTAGTAAGATTATAGTACTCCTGTCTGAATTCACTTCTCCTGCAAATGGGAAACAACCCTCCCCCTGAAATATTTCCTTTTTTTTTTGCTACAGATCTCCTAAGCTTGATAAACATAAATATTAATTTTTTAAAAGCTGTAAAAGAAGTGCAAACAAATTCCCAAAGAGTAAACTTCTATTTTTTTAAAGTATTCCTTAATAAGGAGGAGGAAAAGTCATGAATGGTACAAATTTTAGTGTGGTACTGTTTTTGAAAAAAATCCCATTAATAGTATGTATTATAGTGGTTTACACATATGAGTCTATTTTAGTGTTGTCCATCCAACACTACAATAGTTCAGATCCATATAATAAGACTCATAAAAGACTTGCATATTATGATGGGTGACTTCATAAACACCTTAGATAAATAGATAATGAGTCGTGTATCAAAGGCACATCACAGTGCCTGTAGTTCCTTATTACGGTCCTTGTAGTCTGAGCTGGAGTGGAAGTGACAGCTATAGTTAACATTGAAATGCTAATGCCATTAAATTCCAATTGTATAGTTCACAGCTCCAGCAAATAAATTCCTTTAAGGCTAAAAAAATAAATTAAGGCGCAATAGAAGGAATCCACAGTTCAGTCTTAGAATTGACATTTTAGAAGTATAGACCAATTTTAACAGAATTTACTGTGATATTTTTTCTTAACAGTTCACAAAACTCCAGTGAAAATTAAAAAAAAAAAAAAATCCCAAACAAAGCAACATTTAAACAAATCTTAATGTGCTTAGACATTCAGGTAAAACCTAGCAAGTCTTAACAGATTAGATAATTAAATTTCTGTGCACTGTAGAATTTATCCTCATATTTCTGAAAGACAATTGAAAATGATTAATATATGGACTTAGAATCCTGGCTGTAGGCTGAGTAAACCAGGTAGTTCCCACTATTGAACAGCCTTCATTTTACTTATCTGTAAAGCACTTGTACTAATAGTGCTATATAAAGAAACAAGCTAGCAAACAAGCACACAAACAAAAAACTTAATTGTACTAATTTTAAAGTGATTTTCAGAGTACAACTATGCTTTATGTAAATTGTATACAGGTGATGAACAATTTTAAAATCAAGTAAATGCTAACAAATGTGGACCATTATGATCTATTACATACCTGACACACTGTTTGTAAAACATTAGTAAGTACATATTTATGTAATAAAATTGAAGACCATTGAATAAACTGTTCCAGTTAAGTAAATGGCATACACTGTAATATTTTGTAATACATATGAGTATCTAAATAAGCATAATATATTCAAATTATGCCTAAATACATATTTATCTAAGAGACAAGTATGGCCCCTAAGAAATGTTGTTGACTTCTCATTAAAAGTCACACAGAAGGGCTCAGGGCAAGAAAAATCAAATATACTGGAGTGAAAAGAAAAAGTTTTTCAAAAAGCTCCATCAATTGGTGTAACAGATCTGTCTGTTTATCATTTAAATAAATAATCATTGAGTACAATTTTCAAAAGTTCTTAAGTTACTTAGAAGCTTAAATTCCACTGTATGTTAATTGGAATTAGGTACCTATGTCACCTTACTGCTTCTGAAAATTTTACCCATTATAAATGATTATTTTATATGTGTTTATACAGTACTCCTCGCCCTAATCTCTGGATGCCCCATTAAATGAAAAAAATAAAAATAAAAATACTTCATAACACAAAGAATAAACCTCTCCCATTCTTTGAAACAAATTTCTGACAGGGACTATGTGCTAATTTCCACAGGGCCCATGTCTATTGCCTTATGAGATTGTTCTTTAGGGACAGACATACCTAGAAATACCTACTTTTAACATTTTCTACGAGTTGTCAGAATGAAGCTTGGACTGATTGCCAATGGAAGTGAGCTTCATAAGCCTCCATTGAGAATACCCTGATCAAGAGGTTAAACTTGGACTCTATAAAACATCTCCTTGAGTGTAGCTGATATGTGGGGCAGTGCACGCGCACGCGCACACACACACACATACACACAGAGGCAGAGGCAGAGGCGGAGGCAGAGACAGAGACAGAGAGTCATTGAATTAGTTGGGTTCTGCCCTATTTACTGTGCTAAAGATGACGACCTTGAACAGGACCCACAATTTGACTACCTGTGGCAGTGCAAGAGCAGAGTGATGTTTTCTGATCAGTCTACTTTGCTTAGCAGGTAGGCTGTTCCATGGTGTAGCAGCTTCAGATTTTGGCTGAGCTTTAGAGTCAGGTCCATGTCCAAAAATGTCATCAGACCAATCTGGAGGTGAAAAGGCACTACTCTTTGATACATATGTATCTGAGAGGAGTGGTCCAGCGGTCTGGCAACTGAAAAGACCAGCAACATATCTGACAGTTGCGGCTACTTAGGAGACCTGATTTACATTGCCTTCTACCTTGACAGATCTTACATTCACTTTGCAATGGTGCAGGAGTTACACAAAGGGCAAGGCAACAGAGAACCAAAATTATAAGTGCAACATGACCACACAATTGTGCCCACATTGACCACTGATCAAGAGGGAGTGGTACCTTTTCTAAAAGTTGAGGACTCTCTTTCAAGCAATTGTCTGCAGTTGATGGTTGTTCAACCAAAATGTGTTCAGTTGTATAACTCCACTTTCCCCGCATCACAAAAGCACTTCAACAACTGGCACCTTTGTTAATTGTCTTAACGTGGAGGCCAGGGACTGAATGGTGGTGGAGTCTCAAATATCTTCACATCATTGTCCCTCTGGTCTCTTGCAATATTTTTCCAAATCCTACATTCATATGCTGAGACCAAATACAATTCGACCTTTTATATTGCAAAAATTCCACTGTTCTGTATGATTGGCATAAATGAACAAATAAATGAATGATACATACATTATTCAATGCTGAAAATGTGCCATGTACTGTTTATAAGAGTCAAACGGTGTGGAGCCTTACATTTGGTCCACACTACAGAGTTAGGTCAACATAAGACAGCTTATGTTGACCTGTGTTTTTGTCTACATTACAGCCTTTCTCCTACCGATGTAAGGGCCCTATTACACCAATATAATAACTCCACCCCCAGGAGAACCATGAAACTGACAAGAAAAGCCAGTTCCCAGATCCTCAGTCAGGCTACTGCCAGGTGTCCACTCCAGGTGGTAGCCTGGTTTCAGCTGCCACCTAGTGGAGAGCCCTGCTGCCAGCCAGGGTCCTGGCTCCCTGCTCCCCACCAGGAACATGGCAGCCAAGCAAACCCTGGATATGGATCTCCCCTTTGGAGGCGAGAAGCACTGGCTGGCTTCCCCGGCTCCCAGATGGTAGCAGAAAGGTAAGAAGCCCAGAAGGCAGGGAGCTACATGGAGCTGAAAGCCCTGGCTCTCAGACTTCCCACATTGCCCCTCATTAGTTGGTGGAAGTGCTCCTGGTGAGGACATGCACCACCAACAGAAGGAGGGTAGTGTGAACATGCCTTGACATAGGTTGACTTAAGGTTGTAGTGTAGATATGCACCATGGATATGCCTACACCACTTTTAAAATCCCCTAGTAGTGAGCCTGAGTCTATGGACTTGTTCTTGTGGGGCTCATAGACTCATATACTCTAAGGTCAGAAGGGACCAGTATGATCATCTACTCTGACCTCTTGCACAATGAAGGCCATAAAACCTCATCCACCAACTCCTGCAATAAGACTCTAACCAATGACTGAGTTTTTAAAGTCCTCAAATCAGGATTTAATGACTTTAAAATTCAGAGAATCCACCAGCAAGTGAGCCATTCCAATGCTACAGAGGAAGGCAAACACCCCCCCCCCCACCCCACACCCCAGAGCTGTAGCCAATCTGCCCTGGGGGAAAATTCCTTCCTGACTCCAAATATGACTATTGGTTAAACCCTGAACATGTGGCCAAGTCTCACCAGCCAATCACCCAAGAAACAATTCTCTGTAATAACTCAGGAACCACCCCATCTACCCTCCTTTCTTAGGCCACTAGCATCTCCACCACCAGGCATCTAAGATCAGTCAGTTAGACCATCCCATCATACCATACCCTCCATAAATTTATCAAGCTCAATTTTGAAGGCAGTTATATTTTTTGTTCCCACAGCTCCCCTTGGAAGGCTATTCCAGAACTTTATTCCTCTGATGGTTTATCTCAAGACTAAATTTCTTAATGGACAGTTTGTAACCTTTTGTTCTTGTGTCCACTTTGGTGTTGTAATCAAATAATCCTTTCCCTCCCTGGTATTTGTGCCTCAGGTGTATTTATAGAGAGCAAATATATCTCCCCTCAACATTCTTGTGGTTAGGCTAAATAAGCCAAGCTCCTTAAGTCTCCTCTCATAAGGCAGGTTTCCCATTCCACAGATCATCCTTGTAGCCCTTCTCTGCACCTGTTACAGTTTGACTTCATCTTTTTTAAACATGGGGGACCAGAACTGCATGCAATATTCCAGATGAGGTCTCACCAGTGCATTGTATAATGACACTAACACCTCCCTATCTCTACTCAATATACCTCTTTTGATGCATCCTAGGACTGCATTAGCTTTTTTCACAGCCATATCACAGCTATGGAAGCTCATAGTCATCCTGTGACCAACCAGTACTCCCAGGTCCTTCTCCTCCATCCCTTCCAACTGATGCATACCCAGTTTATAGGAAAAATTTCTTGTTATTTGTCCCTAAATGCATGACCTTGCACTTCCCATTATTAAATTACATTCTATTCCTAATACTCCAGTTTACAAGGTCATCCAGATCTTTCTCTAGGATATCCCGATCCTTCTCTGTGTTGACAACATCTCCCAACTTGGTGTCATCTGCTAATTTAATTAGCACATTCCCACTTTTTGTGCCAAGGTCAGTAACAAAAAGGTTAAATAAGATTGGTCCCAACAATGATCCCTGAGGAACCCCACTAGTAACCTCCCTCCAGCTTGACAGTTCACCCTTCAGTATGACCTGCTGTAGTCTCCACTTTAACCAGTTCCTTATCCACCTTACTATATTGCTATTAATCCCCATCTTTCGTAACTTAATTAATAATTCCCTATGTGGAACTGTATCAGATGTCTTGCTGAAATCTAAGTAAATTAGGTCCACCACATTTCCCTTATCCAAAAAATCTGTTATCCTCTCAAAAAAGGAGATCAGGTTGGTCTGGCACGATCTACCTCTTGTAAAGCCATGTTGTATTTTATCACTGTTACTGTTAACCTCAATATCCTTAAGTACTTTCTCTTTCAAATTTTTTTCCAAGAACTTGCATTCTACCAAGGTCAAACTAACAGGCCTGTAGTTACCTGGATCACTTTTATTCCCTTTCTTGAAAATAGGAACTATATTAGCAATTCTCTAGTCATTCGGTATAACCCCCGAGTTTACAGATTCATTAAAAATCCTTGGTAATGGGCAGGCAATTTCATGTGCCCATTCCTTTAATATCCTCAGATGGTGCTACAGCACTAAAAACAACAGTATAGACATAGCTGCTGAGGTTTTGAAGCCCACTAATTTTCCCAGCTTTCAGAGCTCGAAGCTCCAGCCTTAGCCTGAATGCCTACAGATGTTTTTTGGCCTGGGCTATGAGATTCACTGAGAGTTTTAAAGTGTAGCACAGACATATGACTGAAATCCCAAAGTTGAATTGCTAAGTCATTATAAAATCTAATTGATGGAATTCTGAAACATTTTAAAATTTTTATATTAAGGAAAAGGGCTTGCATATTTTCTTGACACTGTTTACTTGAATGGACTCTAGTCCTATAGCAAAAGAAAAATAGCTGAAGGTATCTTGCAACACTGTTGTAATTGGCACAAGCTAATTAAATGCTTTCAGCTGTGTCTATATTGTGGCACTGTTTACTTGGCTTGTTTACACTCAGCTGTAGGTAGCTCTACCAAACATTCTTGTATTTATTACTTTTCTCCTCCTTCTGTGTGGTTTTCCAAGAGACCGTAATATTGACAAACAGGTCAAACTTAACTTTCACGCCTTGTCTTGTAAATAAATAGCTTGAAGTCATGCTGATTAACACTGGAAGAGAATTTGCAGAATGCAGAGGGTAGCATTTTCTTTGTCTGAAAGGAACAGAATGACCCTGAAACCACTCCAGCTCCAAAACCACTAAGTGCTTTCCACACAAATTGTGTTATTAAAGCTACACAGCTTCTTCCAGGTCCATGACATAATCCTGAATATCAAATTCATGGGTTTTTTTTCAGAGTATCAATATTGTGTATATTACAGCTTTGCGCCAGCAACACTGTAACTGTGGAGGAGCTGTCACATCCATTATAAAACTCTATTTTCAGGTGATTATATCTTTCAAAAATATGTGTATATCTTTTGGCTGAAATTTCATATGCTTATTCTTACTTCAGACACGAAAAGTTTTGGAAAGTCTAATAAAAATCCAACTGTTTCTGAGTTATCCAAAACTGACAAACCACTGATTTTTAACACATTTCAGATATGTTTTTTTGCACTCTGATAACTCAAATGTGAGGTTAAAAGAATTAACTTGAAAGCGTGTATATATAGCATGCACTATATAGTCCTCAATGAGAAGAAGTGCCTTTGCAGCCTTGATTCTGCAGTCCTTATTTCATAATGGGCATTTTGCCTGAGAATTACGATTCAGAACTGAACTTGCCCTAGTGTGACATTAGTTTGGTTTTAAGCCTTTGAAAACTGTACCATGTAAAATATTGCATGTTATTTTCCTTACCTTCTTAAATGGCACTTCTCAATCATGGAGAAGAGGAAGTATGGCGAGACACAGAGGATGTGTCTACACTTACAAGTTAGGCCGACTTAAGGAGGCTTAAGTTGACCTAAACTACTCTGTGTCCACACTGGGCTCTCCTTAAGTCGACTTAAGCATTTCCTTAAGTCGACTTAAGGAAAAGTTAAGTTGACCTAATAACACCTCAATTTAGGTCTACTTAATGCTTAAATCAACCGTATTAGGTAGACTTAAGCCAGTGTGGTTGGGGATTAGTGCCTAACCTTATTAAATCGACTTAAAGTGTTAAATTGACTTAATAAGGTCAAAAGAGGGTATGTATACACTAGAAAAGTTAAATCGACTTTTGTTAAGTTGACTTAATAAGGTTGACTTTAAGTCGACTTAAAGTCGACCTTATTAAGTCAACTTAATACAATCGACTTAACTTTTCTAGTGTAGACATAGCCAGTGTGAGTACTCAGTACTCAAATTCCGATTGTTCATTGCCTTGCATCTTGTGTGATCACTAATATTTGTGTAACGCAAGTCTGATGTGGATGTAGAACCTAACAAATCAGAATAGTAATTTTTTACACCCACTTCATATATGCTAAATGGGAACCTTGAGTTACTCCCTGCAGAGTTAACCCAAATGACTGACACCCAAGTATGAGTGCCCAGGTTGTCCTAGCTTGGGACTTGCTAGGATTTCTGGGGCTGTATTGCATGGTTTTTAGCACTGCAGGGAGCTAAGCTGCTCTATGATCTTTTTTCCTAGGGGAATTGTGGGACAACTTGTCTGTCATGTGGGGAACTGTTGGAAGGAATATCAGCATTCGAGAGTTTGTTCTCACTGTAAAGCAGGTGGGTTACCAGCTAGAGTATAAGCAGCATTTTGGCTTGATCTTATACCCCACACTGCTAGTTTGAGTGTAAAGTACCACTGCTTGTAAAGTACCACCACTTGATTGAGAGGGAGTTTGTGTGTGAACAGGCATCATGTTTGGAGCAAGACCTGAGTAAGAACCCAAGTTAATTCTGCAGTGAAGGTGAGCTCAAAAAATGTGAGGCTCAAAAGATGTGAGGCAGTGAACCAAGAGTCTTATAGCCCAATTTTCACAAGTAATTAACAGTCAACAGTTCCCATTGTTCTCACATACAAGGGTGAGCACAGCACAGGCTATGTCTACACTTGCACTTTTAAGTCGACTTTAACTAAGTTGACTTAACTAAGTCGACTTAGTGTGTCTACACTTAAAATTAAAGTCGACTTAAAGGGGAACTTACAAAGTCGACCTAGAGCGTCCACACTGGATGCTCTAGGTCGACTTTGTGGGGCTAGGGGGACCTTGGGAAGGTCCACGGTGGCAGGGGGGGCATTCCCTGTGTGCAATGGGGCAAAGGGGGACAGGGACCCTGGCAGGGCAAACCCCCGTGTGTGATGCTGTCTGGATTTAGGGAAGCATTTATGATATTATTTTCAATGGATATTTCATAAATGCTATAATCCATAGGAACTATGTCATGTTTGGTATCAATAGAAAGGTAGTAATTTGTCGGGAATGATTATATAGTTTATGTCTAGGAATTCTATTTCGACTAGAAGTTAGGAATTTGATGTTATATCCACCCTTTAACTTGTGTCGTTCTGGAGTAATGCCTTAGACGGGAGGGTGTGAACAACCATTGTCTCCTTAATGTTTAGGAATTTTCCAGGTAGAATGGTCCCAGGGAGTATCCTGATGAGCCATTAAGGACATAAAGAATACAACCATTGTATTACAAATAATATCATAAATGCTTCCCTAAATCCAGACAGTGTCACACCCTGCCCACATGCCCTGCCCTTTGGGGGGCATGCCAGGCTCCCCCTGTGCCCCCCCAGCAGGGAGGGCATTGGTGTAGTCCTGGGTTAGCCCTAAGTCGACTTAGGGCTACCCCAGGGCTACACTGGCTTAATTCGACTTTAGAAAGTCGAATTAAGCCTTAGGTCGAGTAGAAAGGTGGTTTAATAAAGTCAACTTAATTTTAATTAAGTCGACTTTATTTTCCTTAAGTCGACTTAAGCAAGCTGCTTAAGTCGACTTACACAAAGCGTAGTGTAGACACAGGGCACATTAAGTCGACTTAAGCCAAGCGTAAGTCAACTTAATTTACCAGTGTAGACGCAGCCACAGATACTACAATAAATGTTCCCATACTACAGTGATGGTCAGCAACATAAAACCCTAAAATAGATAGATCTGAGCATTTTTCAAAAGCTGTCCATCAATGTTTGCTCAACCTGTGCTGGAGGCATCTGTGTAGTCTGTAGAACTGTGCACAGTGCGGGAATGCAGTCAGGGATGCAGGATGTGGAGTATTATATATGCATTATATTATATATAGAGAGCATGTCCAAGATAGCAAGGAATGCAGCTAGTCAGATAATTTTATAATTCCTTGCTTTCCAGTTTTGTGCTTTTTTAATACCTTGAGTTTTCTAACTTCAGAAATAACGGATGATTATATGCTTTTAAAAGGGAAACTCTTTAGAATTGTTAGCACAGAGGACATTTGATGTGTTTCAAAGAGAATTAAAAATTACATAAGGCTATTCTTGACTCAACACAGTTCATTGCCTTTACAGAAATGTTGGGCTTGATTCTTCACTCACTGGCCCTGATTTTCCACAAGTGCAGTAAAACAAACAAGGAGCCTGGTGGTGCTTTTAAAGACTAACAAATTTATTTATCGCATGAGCTTTCGTGGGAGAAAATTCCACACTGATCTTAAGTGGAAATACTGCTGGTTATACTGGAGTGAGAAAGCAGAGAATCAGGTCCAGTTAGGGAGTTTCAGATCCTTTTCCATATCCATTATTTTACATCCCAAAAATACAGCACAAAGATAAGGGGGAAGGAACCATGCCAAACGTTATGCCATTCATTCAGTTTTAACCTCATCACACCTTCACAAAGAGGACAACAAAACAAAAAGCTTATATTCAAAAGTATTGATAATCCCTACATCTATTTAGTTAAAACAATGATATTCATTATTGTTATAGGAAGCAACATTGCCTCTGACCTTCTTTTATGAGCCAGATCCTCAGCTAGTATAAATCAACCTAGCTCTATTGACAACTCCTATTAATACCAGTGGACTGTCTTGCCTTCTGTATGTAAAGCACAGTTAAGTGAAAAGAACATGTAAAACAGAAATAGTATTCATAGACTCACCCACGCACTCCTGCAGTAAGGCTCTAATCTATGACTGTTATTAAAATTCTCAAATCATGTTTTAAAGACTTTAAGGTACAGAGAATCCACCAGCAAGTGAGCCATTCCCGATGCTATAGAGGAAGGTGAAAAAATGCCCAGAGCTCTAGCCAATCTGCCCTGAGGGAAAATTCTTTCCTGATCCCAAATATGACAATCAGTTAAACCCTGAGCATGTGGGCAAGACTCACCAGTCAGACACCCAAGAAAGAATTCTCTGTAATAACTCAGAAACCACCCCATCTACCCTCCCTTCTTAGGCCACTGGCATATCCACCACCAGGAGTCAAATATCAGTCAATTGCCAAACTAAGCTGTCCCATCATACCATCCCCTCCATAAATATATTAAGTTGAGTTTTGAAGGCAGTTATATTTTTTGCCCCCACACAGCTCCCCTTGGAAGCTATTCCAGAACTTTGCTCCTCTGATGGTTAGTAACCTCCATCTAATTTCAAGCCTGAATTTCCTGAAGGACAGTTTGTAACCATTTGTTCTTGTATCCACATTGGTGCTGTACTCAAATAATTCCTCTCCCTCCCTAGTATTTAGCCCTCTAATGTATTAGCATTACATTATTTTTTTCTACTGTCTATTGAATTGGCCATAAAATATCCCACAGATAGAAGCAATGGGCTCATGTTTTTAAAATCTTATGCAATAAGAGACAAAGTCAGAGGTTGGTATTATATGCAATTATGGACCCTGTGCATAAAATAGATATACATTAAATGTGAAGTTAGGCTGTAAATTCACTTAAACTCTTAAAATGTACAGAGGAAAAGATAAAATGCAAATTCAAAAAGAAAATCTTATTTATTTCCCCTGTTTGTATGGTAATTGGCTGCTTATAATGAAATAATCTGATGCACAGACTCCTGCTAAATTAGACAACCTATAATGTACTGTATTCAAGTAACTTCACATTCTCATTATGGCCTCCCTAATTTCCAAAGCAAAATTAATGTAATTAAGGATTAGATCAATACATATTGATTTTGAGGTGCTTCAGTGGAACAGAAGAATAACAGATTAAAAGGAAATAATTTTAGTTAGAATTGATTTATGCAGAAACAACAGTTCCGAAGAATTAGATTTAAAAACATTTTTTCCTGAAAAATATCCTGTAGTCATCTTTATGCACTCTGAGGGCAAGATTATTTTTCTGTTCTTTGTCTAAAAGAAATGCAAAAGACTGCTTTTTATCCCCCCATATTTGCTTGCCTGTTATGGATTTTATTCTTGGTTTAAATATAATAGTAAATTTTCATTTCATGGAGAAGAATTTTAGATCATGAATTATTGCAGAATAAGTCTCTTTTCCACATGTAAATTAAAACCGGATGCATGGTGGAAAACACTATCTGAATATACACCTGGTGGTATACTGAGATATAGTTAAGTATATGCAGAAAGGAACTTGAAGCTCCAGAATAAGAAATAAAGGAAACATTCATAGAAATCAAAGCAGCATTGCTTTTCTACATACTAATCAGCTTATTTCAGGCTAAAGAAAAATGACACTTCCTAGTGAAAGAAGAAAATTAGTTCTGTGCATGGCATCCACTAGATGGACATATTGCTATTCCATTGTTTTGGGTTGACATTTGTTACTAAGGTGCTAAGGGAAAATAATAATGTGATGTCTTGACAGCTGAAGTTCATGTTCTAAAAGTTGCAGCTGGATGTAAGCTTTACATGGAAATTTCTCAGATGGATCTAGACAAAGGATCACATTGCTCTATGACTCCTCTTCAGCTACTGTGAAGCAGTAGGCTGCTATTAGATGTAGACCTTGTCCCAAACGCATATGACCATGTTGATTGAAGTTGTGAGCAGTTAATTTGCTTTCCATATCTTAAGGTCTCTGTAGAGCTTAAAGCCTTCTTCCAAACTCATATTTCATCACTGTATTTCACAGAAGCTTTATGATATGTGAATAAATTCCCTTGCTGCAGATGATAAATCTAAATTGCTTTGTTTAAAAAGGTAATTAATTTAGAGTTTTTCTTTCAATTTTCACACCATATGAACATGAATAAAGCTTTTCATGGTGTATAAATTTATATAGAGTGATTACCTAAATGATTGGCTGAAACAGGTGCACATTTAATTCTGTATATGGAGTATTCTTACTCAAAGTCGAAATTGCAGTTTTTGGTTACATTTCAAATATTCATTTATATTAAGTGTTTGGGGAAACAAATTTTGAACTTTTTAAAGGTGCTAACATAATTTTTGAAAAAAGAGGAGGAAGAGCTTTTATTAATTTTAGTTGCAAATATAAAACAGCTGATCCAGAGGTCATGCCTATTAATGTTAGTAAGGCTTTGTCTTCATTACCAGAAAGGGGTGTGTTTTACATCAAAAGGGCTATCTTAATGTAAAATTCTATTGAAGCCTAGGTAGTTTTTACCTCAATGCACCTAGTCAAAGTCAAGCACTTTGAAAGCAGCAAATGCCATCATAATCACAATACTGAGCCAAACTATTTGATAATTTAAGTTGGCACTCTTCTACTAAAATCAGTGAAGTTTTACCAAATTACATTGGTTGAGGATTAGTTTCCCCAACATTTATGATTGCACATTCCCCAACATTTATGATTGCACATTCTGTTTGGTAGTACTGGTAATTGTCCACTGATCAAATATTGCATATGAAGCTACACACATTTCAGAAAGAGGTTTGAAGAGTAATAAGCATTTACAATGCAACTGATAAATACTGCTATTGAAACCATGAATGAAATCCTGGCCTTATTGGGTATGTCTACACTTAAAAAACTAAGTCGACTCTGTTAAGTCGACTTAACAAGGTTGACTTAAGTCAACTTAAAGTCAACCTAGAGTGTCTACATTAGAAGCTTAAGGCAACTGCCTGCATCCCTGGAGAGCCGCAGCTCCAAAGGGAGCCATGGCTCCCCGGAGAGAAGGGGGCCCCGGCTCCCTGATGAGAAGGGAGCCGTGGCTCCTGGCAAAAGGGAGCCATGGATTCCTTCTCACCGAGACCCGCAGCTCCATGGCAAGAAGAGAGCCGGGGATCCCTTCTCCCCGGGACCTGCGGCTCCCTGCAAGCCACGGCTTGTCCTAGGGAGCCATGGCTCCCTTGTCTCCAGGGAGCTTCAGCTCCCTTGTCCCCAGCCGTAGGTCGACTTAATGAATTAAGTTGGCCTAGGACATCCCCACCGGTTTTATGTTGACTTAACAAATCGACTTAGCTGTTAAGTCGACCTAAAGAGCAGTAGTTATTAAGTCGACTTAAGGAAGCCGTTAAGTTGACTTAATGAAAGCCTGGTGTGGACACGGCATTCTTTAGGTCAACTTAAGCATCCTTAAGTTGACTTAATTTGCAAGTGTAGACATACCCATTGAAACCAATGGGAGCTTTGCCACTTATTTCAGTGGAGCCAGAATTTTGTCCTTTAACTTTTGTATTTCCTCACCATTTTTTATCTTTGATTGTTTAATCTTGCATTTAATCTTCTAGGCTTATTTAAATAAAAAAAAATAGCAAAAATAGAATAGGATAGGGAAATCCAGGGCTATTTGGCTTGTGGAACTTCATCCCTCACTGGCTTTGCTAGTTGGACTTATACTTACTTTAGGATTCCAAAGGGTTTTTGTTAGATTTCTTTTATTGTCTCACATTACCCAGTATAGATTTTCACAATCGTTGGCTTCTATAAACTGCTGGACAAATCTTTCCAAAACTCCTTGTTCTGCATCTATTTGACTTATGAACTACACAAGTTCCACCAATTTTGCCTGTAAACACCTTGCTCCAGAGATATCTTGTAAAGTTTACAATCTCCATATACTTTATTAGAATAGCACATACATTTGTTGCACATGGGCCTTGCTTCAGCAAAGCACGTAACCATATGTTTATTTGCTCTGCTAAATGGAGGTCTTGGGCTCAGTGATTCAGGTTTCCTCCTGAGAACTTTGATAGCTCAGCCAAATGGAATTTAGATGCCTCACCAAAAGATTCCCACAATAGCAGCCAAACTGCAGAATTTTTACCCAAAGATCAGTGCCCAAAAGCTACCTTCAGCCCTAACTTCTGTTGTAACTCACTGCATCAGCTAGACTCTCATGTCTTCATAGTATTTAAAAAGATCTGCAGGGAGACCTGATTATTTCCTAAGGAACCAGGATAATGGGTTTGGGGTGCATCCAAGACTCAGGCCCAAAAAGTCAGATTGTCCACTTACTTTAGTGTTATATCAAAGTAAATATATTTAATTCAGAGGTGTTACTCCTGCTTTACACTTGAAGGAATGAATTCAAAATAAAAACAATGGTCCCTTCTATCACAAGATATCAAGTAGAAGACACAAGCTGTGTTTTCCTGTAAGTAATAACCAAGTAAGTTGAGCTCAAAAGGCTAATGTAAGTGTAGTAGTGCCAGACACAGAATGGAACTGGTGAAGTGGAATGAAATACAAGAAGGCAACTGAAAGATTATCCCATAGTATAAGAATCCAATCAGCCTGAGAGAGAGAAATGAGCCGCAATACACCAATCGACTTCCTACATTGTCAGCTGACAAAAGGCTGGATTCAGTGCAATCAGCAATACTGTAGGTGACAGAGTGGATGGAGACTCTCGCTTGCGAATGGAACAGGGGAGCAGTTCTTATGGTATTGAAATGTTCCCCAACAGGACTAATTCTAAAAGCAGAGGAGATTGTGGATATGGGAGGGCAAAAGTATCTGCCAGGAAGGTAAAGGTCTCAGCATGATGGGATTCAGTCTGAGAATGATGGGATTCAGTAGTTGATATCATCAGAACTGGTGCATCTAAAAGCCTAGTGGTTGGTGTGTCCTTATTATATTGAACCAGTACCACTGGAGAAGAAGGGTCCTACCTGGAGTTCTTGGTCAGTACCAGTGATTGTTGGTTCTTTGGCTTCGTAACTAGTACCAGAGCTGGTACTACTGGATCTTTGATTTTACCGACCTTACTCTTGTGGTCAGGAGGCTTAAGTGGGCCAAAGTTCAAGACTTACCTGATTTGGAAGGAATCCTGGAGGGATCCTTTCTCTTGGGAGCAGATCTGGAGAGGGATTACTTCAGGACTAAGGCTGAGATACAGGAGGGTCTCTCCGGACTAGATCCAAATGGGGTATCATGGATTTCTCCAGGAGATACTTTCTTAGTCAACACTCTCATCCTTCTCCAATCTGGGGAAGGAAAGAGAGACAGATGCTGCACTTGAGAGAAATATGAGTGTTGCTGAGTGAGAAGGAGTCAGGTCAGGAGACAGTTTAAATCCCACATCTTTGGGTATAGTTCTTCTCCTGTGGGGGGGGGGGAGGGCATGGGGAGGGTGAAGAAAAGAGGCTTGGGTCTTGTGTGCATGATATGTATGTATATTCACATGTGGAATACACATAGGGACCAGCACTCAAAGACGAATACCCTCTACCCATCCAGTTTATTTTCCCCTTAAAACTTAATCAAAAGTAAAATGTGATTAAATCAAATGCAAAAACTACTATTCAATATTAAATCTGAATAGCTAAAGTCAGAAAAGTCAATAAATGCAAAAATTTTCAACAACAACATGGACATACTCTACATGTACTATAATTTATAACCCTATTGTTCTTGTTAAATGTAAATCTTAACAGGTGATTGATTATGTTATCAAATGTATATCACAAACTATACAAGATGTACACAATGGTGTCCGAGGTAATGTTGCAACAACAATGTTATTTTTTATGTTTCATGACTGATTTTTAACTGGCACCTTAAACAGCACATCTTTGCAATTAAAAGTATTATGTTCATTTAGTTCTCAGTTTTAAAAATTGCACATACTTTTGTGTCTACTGATAGACAGATTTTCCTTTAGGAACATATGACAACTGTCTTTTCATTGATAAATTTGTAGTGACAGTCATGACAAACATATGGATAGTAACAGTCTTGCCAGCAGGATGCTTATCTGTTTTACTAGTTCAGAAGGGTCTGATTGATGAGAAAGACCAAGGTCTCTCTAAAGATAATTTAGCCATTTCCATACAGTTTACGCTTGTGTTAGTTGTATCCTGCAGGGGGACTCTCAAGGGGTTTTCTCTGACCTTTCCTCTAAAAGGTAACACATAGGAGATTCCTAAAGGAACCATCATCTAACAAGACTAATGATAGCTTCCATGCCTATTATCATTCAGAGAGAGAGAAAAAGACTTTAAAAATGCAGTACCACATTCCTCCCTTGATGTTCCTGATGATCTATTAAGGTATTAGATGCCAGATAAATTAATCATTAAAAACTTACAGTTAAGTCTTTACAAATAATAACCAGGTGTATTTTCATTATTTTTTATCTCAAAATATATATTTTCTGTCACTAAACACAGATGAGACATGACAGCTTGCTTTATTAACGGCTAATGGCCAGCTAAAGTTCACGGAAAGGGTTATTTCTTCAGCATTTCAATGTATTAAAAAGTCAGAGGGACTAGAACATACCATCAGTTCTTCATTTCTGACGAAGCTCATGACTTGTCAATCCACTTTCCTTTCATGTTCTTTCTGGGGGTGTGAGCTATTGTGATATCTATTTATTCCTGCATGTAACTCTCCATTTGATTTATTTTTCCTGATCATTATTACTTTCTGTTTAAAAAATTCTATCAATTTTGATACTAGAAAGCATTTGCTTAGGAACTAATTTAATTAACAGCTTTCTTTCCTCACCCAGTTAGATTTTATAACAACACAAGCAAAAATTAAAATCCATATTCAAAGAAACCTCTTTCACTAAAATATTATTTATTTATTTAGAAATATTCTAATTTTTTTTAAATGTGGAAATAAAATATTTTTAAAAGGGGAATGATAAGGAATAGCAAGCAAATGCTGCATAGTGACTCAGTGCTTCAACAAATTTTGCTTCTCTCTGTTTTCAAATTATCTGAAGAGATCTTATTTTTCCCATATTCCTTATCAAAATTATTCACTGAATAATGTCTAGACATAATTCTTTGATGTAGATCATCACAAAAAGGTCATTGAGTATATGTGATATTTCCCATTTTGATAGTGTGTAGTCCTGTTCCCTACATGGTTGAGCATAGTTCTTAGAATCAGGTTTCTGATATAAATACTCGTGATTACAATTTCAAGATTTACTTTCAATGATTACTCTGCAATATTTCACTACCTTTTTGTACAAAGCCTAGAAAAATGGGTCCCCAAATCCTGGCTGGAGGAGGCTTTATTTCTACATTGCAACAGGAACTCTTGGATGGCCTGTGCCATAAGACAACTATATATAAGAAATTCATGAATCACCAAACCAACATTCATAGATCCAGTAATCACTACAAACACACCAAGAAATCATCATCCAAAAAAAAAAGACATCAGAAATAACTTTCAAAAAACAAATAGGGGGGTATTTGAAATTGTCACAAGACTCCTTGTTTGTTTTGCTGAACTGACTGACATGGCTACCCCTCAGATACCACAGAATATGTTCCGAGTAGAAAGTCAGGGATACATACCTAAACACACTCAAAATTGCCTTCATCAGACAAGGACAGTCCACCAAAGAAGCATATTAATTTTTTTTAAAAATAGTTGGGGTTATTTTGCAATATTTTCCCATCTCTAGGATAAACTTTAACAGAGAAATTGAGAGTTTAATGTTCATCATATAGGAGCTATCCCCTATGCTTCATTTAATCAGTGTGGCAGACAAGTCTGTAATGACTGTATATTATTCCATACCCATTTTCCTCCATTTTTCTAACCCATGCATTGAGACACCACCAGGAAGAGTCTATTGTACCAGTGATATACCTATGTAATTCGCCCTAATAACAATACGATTTAAGTGCATGCATGTGATTAGGTCCATAAGGCCATAAAGCAGAATGCAGACCCAAACAACATGTTTTTTCAAACTGTTTAATTGCTAAACCCATTTAAGTTTTACTGAAAACAGGGTGTGGGGAAGTATTGTTTGTGGGCACTTCTTAGTAGTTATTCTCTCAGAGTCAAAAGTTCTGACTGAGAAACAGCCTGAGAGGACTGAAAAGAAAAGAAAAGAAAAGAAAAGAAAAGAAAAGAAAAGAAAAGAAAAGAAAAGAAACAACCCAAGAACTTCAGATGAAATATAAGATTGCAACTAGAATTTGGAGGGCTTATGGCACAGAAGGAAACTGCTCATTAAATATGCTGACATTATTCAACAGGCAAGGCATGCCTAGTAAGATCCTCACCTTCCTTCTCTGTAATCTTAATGACAATGTGATTTATTGTACAGTCAGGTCTGCGTAGGAGTAATTCGGGTAGGCCAGGTACTTAGTGCAGACTTTTGTTGGTCCATGAAAATTCTTGTTGGGTCAGTAGGTATGATCTCCACCCTCTTCTTTAAACATAACAAACAAGGAGTCCTGTGACATTTTTAAAGACTAACAAACAAATCCCACTTCATCAAATTCTTTGAAGCTCATGATATCTCATGCAATAAATACATTTGCTAGTCTTTAAAAGTGCCATGGGACTCCCTGTTTGTTTTGCCCTTAATTCGAACTAATGAAAGCCTAGTGTGGCCAAGGCTTAAATTAGTTCAAATTAAGCTTCCTTAATCTGAACAGTCTTGCCAGTGTAGGCATAGCCATAGTGCAGCTATAACTTATAATATTATAAAGACTCATTCTTCCATAATTAGAGTACATTCAGTTAGGATGTACATCTGAAATAGCTGCTGTCAAATGGAGGTCAAATGTAGCATCCTGATTTGATAGATGCACTATTTTAACCTGCTGATGGGGCACTGTCCACCTGCAGCAGCACCCTCCATCCTGGCTCCTCAACCCGAATTCCAGCCTGGTGAGGAGAGAAGGCCAGGGTGGGGCAACACTGAGAGCAAGTATGCTGGGTGCTCATCCTGCAATAGCAGCTCCTATCCTGCAGGACTGGGGCTGGCTTCCTGCTCTGGACATTGCAAGCTGGCTGCATGGGCTCACAGCATCAACTGCTCCCTCCTCCACAGAGTCTGGAACAAGAGCATATTTGCCTGTTTTGAGTTCCACCATTTCTGGTGACCTGAGAATTATGTTGTTGTCATGCTTGTAGCGTGTTTCAGAAATAAAGAACACACAGTGAAATCCTTCAAGGTGAAAAAAATGTGGAAAACTATAGCTCAGTATTAAGAAGTAATAAGTTACAATAGGAGAAAGGGTGTTAAACTTACTTTGGTATTGGAGAGAGGGACAGGATAGTGTCAAATAAGGGTTTTGAATGAACTCACCATAATGATTTCACCACAAAGTTCTCTTTTCTGCCTGTGGCATTCATTCGTGGTTGGGTAATATAGGAAAAGAAGTGATAAGAAAATTGTAGGTTAAATTTCCTGAAAATTATGAAAATCAGTGATGATCAGGCTTGGGTAAGGACCATAAAACATCGCTGACGTTGGAGAGTATGTGGGAAATTTAGAATTTGGAGAGATGGAGAAAGAATCAAAGCCCAGTTGTCACAGGCTATGTCTACACTTGTTAATTTAAGTTGACTTTGTTAAGTCGACTTAGCATGTCTACATGCAAAAATAAAGTCGATTTAAAGGGGATCCTGACAAATCAACTTAGAGCATCCACACTGGACACCTAAGTCAACTTGTAGGGGCTAGGTGGACCCGGGACTGGTCCACAGTGGTGGGGGGGGCACCCTTTCCCAAGTGCCAGGGGGCTCAGCATTTGCCCATTGTACCTGAGTACAATGGGGGCTGAGCAGGACAGGGACACTGGCAGGGCATAGGAGCAGGGTGGGCAGGGCTCTGTCCTGCCCTGTGGAGGGGCACGCCAGGCTCTGTCTGTGCCAGCCATCCTGGCAGGGAGTGCAGTGGGGGAGCCCTGGAGCCCTTAAAGTCGATTTGGGCTAATCTGCGTCCACACTGGTTAAGTCAACTTAATAAAGTCGATTTAGCTAGTAAAGTCGACTTTAAAGTAGGTTTTATAAAGTCGACTTTAATTTTCCTTAAATCAACTTAAGCTACTGCTTAAATCGACTTTAGGAAAATGTAGTGTAGATGCAGATTAAATTAAGTCGACTTAAGCAATCTTAAATCGACTTAATTTGTAAGTGTAGACGCACCCACAGAGACCAAGAAGCTGACTGCTTTCCTCCTTTAAAACAAGATACTAGGCAGAGTTAGAGGAGCAATAATCAGCTACTCACTTTGCCTGATAATCTCACTGCAAGACTTGGCAACAAGGATCTGTCCATCTTCAGCCAATATTGCATGAGCAGGAGACAGAAGAAAAATCCTGATAATGACCCTTTCTCCATCTCAACAAAAAGGGGCAATGAAGACTTTGGAGCCAGCTGCAGTTCTCCATCCAACCAAGATGCACCAATGAGATGTAATTTAGAGGGTCCTAGAGGCATTCCTGGCTGAAATTGGGATTGAGAGACATAAGGAGAAAAAACAGAGCAACAGGTAAGCAGAGATGGGTGAAAGCTCATAGATTATGCAGCAAAACCAGACCCTGGATGAAGTAGGTAAACCGACTGTATGCAAAAGTGAGCTAACACACAATACCCAATCCTTTCGTCAACTTTGGGTTACTAGCATTTTGTGGGTTGAGTCAAATATTTTATTTGCTTTCTGTGCATTTCTTATTTGATTTCTACACTCTCTCTCTCTCTCTCTCTCTCTCTCTCTCTCTCTCTCTCTCTCTCGTAGGGTGAGCAGATGTCCCGATTTTATAGGGACAGTGCCGATATATGGGGCTTTGTTTTATATAGGCACCTATTAGCCCTCCCCCATCCCTGTTTTGCACACTTGCTACCTGGTCACCCTAAATGCTAAAGACGTTGGGTCTGAATGCTTTAAGTGTAGAAATGAATTACTATCCATAGTATTTTCACCAATAAAATGTGCACCACAACTTACTGATTTAAAATAAACATTTGCATAACAGGAATTATAAAAAGGTGTGATATGAAGGCAATGCAAAACAAGAGGGGGCTCTCTAGTGTGGAAATGATAGAGATACAGGACACTGTCAGGGGAAAAACTTGTTATATGAACTGTGGGGAAATGGTGGAGAAGTACACCAGAGACTGATCCTTTTGCTCTACAGACTGGGTGTTTCTAGGGATAATAAAAATTAGAGATATGAGGGTAATAAAACCTGTGCTAGACACATCTTAAAAAAGGAACTAGCCAAAGAATTAAAAAAAAAATCTTTCTCCCCAGATGTTCTAAATTTCCCAGAGTGCATTCACCTACAGTAGCTATGAGCAAAGGTACTGATTTAATACATGGACAGCTTGGATGGGGGACAATATAGACATACAGCAAAAACATTACAGTTTGCCTTTTTGTCCTCTTTAAAATATCTGCTTTACTGTCAAATATCTGGAGATAGTATGGGAGGTTTCTAGTTTCGAATTTAGATGTGCATACAGGTGGTAGGAGTTAGGGCTCCTGGGTTTCATTTCCACTTCTGATGATAGCACTGATTTGGTCAATTAATGTTTTTGTGTCTCAGTTTCTCCTTTATAATGTTTAACATACCTACCTCACAGGATTGTTTAGAAGCATAATGAATATTTTAGCTCTGACATTAGAGATAAAAGTTACCAGGTAAGTGTAAAATATTTTTTATAAACTAGAATTTTCCCTTACAATCTATAAATGGCTTCTCTGTGTTATATCAATGCCACCTAAAAACCTATTTTCAATGTGTAAATCCAAAAATAGCATTTTCTTTTTGGGAACTTCACTCATTTGTGACTGAGCATAGGAATATTTCTGGGCAGTCCTCAGGTTCTAAGCAGAAGACATGGGTCTAATGAACCTTAGAGGGTACATCTTGCAGAAATGAAATGCCAGGTTCAAGCATAGACAATGCCTCCACCTGTAGCAATGATCTTTACATACTGAGTGCAGCCTTTGGTTCCCCCAAGAAAACATTTGTGGAAAACCTAGAGTAATTCACTTACACTAATAGAAACAATGCTGATAATTTAGGGAATGTCCAAAACACATTCTAAGCAAAAATAAAAGCACATGAGATGGGGCTGTCCATCCTCAATGGCTTTATGTAAACTAACAAGAGGGTCAGAAACAAAATACAGCACCGTTAAAAAGATTGATTATGCAATTCCGTTACAAATAATATAAATCTTCATAATTCAACCTTCTCCAAAACACCCTCTCTGAATGCAAAGACTAAAAACATTTTGCATTAGTTAAAAATATAGAATACTCATTTATTAAATACTCAGTCTTAAGTGCACAAATGTTGCCAAGCCAGCAGGTGGTGGGCCTTTCTTGTTATAGAGTGTTGGGACTCAAAAAGGGAGCACTTGTTGTAACACTATAGCAGCCCCCTACCTAGCTTCTTCAAGAAAGGGAAACAGAATTTGTTCAGAATGTGAGGAGCTAGGACCCATAAGAGTTTTCTCAGGTACTCAAGAGAAAGTGATTGGACAGCAGCACCTAACTTTCCAAAAAAAAAAAAAAAAAAGGCATATAAAGAGGATAGCCTTCAGAATCAGTTAGAATTGTTTCCCTTCTCCCTCCAAGGAAAATTTAGACTTTCTCAGGAAAACAGAAAAACCGGTCTATTTTTGGCCAAACCCTGAAAATTTGGATTCAGAACTGTGGCTATGGTGCCCTGTGTGAATTGTAGTTTGAATACCACATGCTCCAGTTCTTTTCTGGGACCTAATGTCCTAATTTGGGGAATATGTCTGTAATACTTATTAATCTGTGTGAGATTATCAACTTTCTATTTCTATTTTTGTCAAGGTGTAAACTTCATTCTGAATGCACAGTGCCTTTGCTTTTTCCATTGTCTGTTCACCACCATATTGGACTGAAATGCCGAAGGCTTTTGGCAAAAGAATAACAGAAGAGGGCTTTGATTTAAAGTGCTTTTTCATTAAAATGGAACAGCTCAAACCATAGACTGGTTCCAGGCAGAAAAACGGATTTATAAGGAGAAAGATGACTTTGGCAACAAGAGTCACCTGGTAGGGATCTCTGGTTACCTGTTGCAGTTGATGGGAAAGTCATCTAACAGAGATGGGTCAGATAAAAAGACAAGCTGATTTGTTTGGGTTCTTTGGCCATTTTCAGGAACTCAAGATGACGGGAGGTGCTGCAGGAGACTGATGGGCAGGTGAAACCAGGCCTGCCTGCATGCAGATGGGCTCAAGGACTCCCCAGGGAAGTGTGAGATTGTGAGGGATACTGTTTTCTAGATGCTTTATACTATCTGTGTGATTCTTGTGTTATTAAAAACAAGAATGCATTAGAGTTCTGTGTGATGTCTGCGTGTGCTAATCATTTATAGCTACCATGCAGCCCCTTGAAGAGGTAAACCAGAAGGTTCACACTTTTGGGTGGAGTTCTGAGTAAGGGTATGCTTAAGTTACAGGGAAATTTGAAAAGTCAGCACTGGGCCCAGGGGCAACAGCTGGACAGAAAGTTCCAGCTCTCGGGAGAGGGTGCCAAACAGATAGTCTATGCTCTTAGAACATGCCTTGGGACTCCAAGACTGTGACAGTGGCTCTAGAGACTTAAAACATACAGAAACTCAGAATCTGTGTTCCCTTACAGCAGTCTAGTGAGTGGCTGAGAAATGGCACTTGTTGGGACCTGTGACTGCCAGATTACCTGGCTAGAATACATCTCCCAGAAACACCATAATCGTCCCTTTTGCTGAGACACTACATGTATCATAAAATTCCCTGTCCATGGTGCGTCATGGGAGAGGTGGTGTATCTGGGGAGTCCAGCCGATAGTGAATGGGAGCATGAAGCAATCAAACTGCAATTCCCGTGAGGCACTGCAGGAGCATTTGTGAATTGACACTTTTTAGTTTTCGGATGTTTGTCTCTATGGTGAAAAGTTTAAATTTTCTGCAGAAAACAGATCTTTATGTTTTTTGCAAAAAACATGGTTAGTCACAAACCCACTTTTCTGCCAAAATACATTTTGCACTGAATTTTGATTACTCAAAATATCTCTGATGCCCTTTCCGAGTCTCCACTAGGTATTTTCTGGGTAGGTGGACTCTAGCTTCAGTGGTGACATACACCAGAACTAGTACCACAGGCAGAAGGCGGAGGGGCATTTGCTTTCCTTAATCCACTATTTATACTATTTCAGTGGAAGGTAGGCATCTAATACCTAGAGGATCTGGGCCCAGAGCATTCAGCTACTTCCCAGCAATGTCTTATGTTGTTAAACAGGTAGAAAGGAAAGGAATCCTGAAAAAGGACACTTAAAAATTATTTCAAAATCTGCATTCTGGGACCTAAATGTAAACACTTTAAAACCAACCTTTACTGTATGTGCAACCATAGCGAAAAGTGCCATAGGCTAGCACCTTTTCATATTTATCTACTACACACAGTGACAGAGCCAGGCTTAGGACCCTGGACCTTGAACTCCAAATTGCTACCTGACCTAAACAACAGTCTTTGGTAGACATTAATTACATACAGACATTCAAGTTCTTTGTAAACTGTAAGTGGCTGATAAAAGGCAACACACAGACACACATTAACTAATCCTCTTCATGTTGAAATCAGTGAAAAAACTTCCATTTACATCAGCAGAATCAGAAAAGTATTCTAAATTACTGTAACAAAAATCATTACTAACTTTACTAAATTACAGACTATTTTCCTCAAATCAATCCCTGACAGGAATTTTCAAGGAGATTTAAGCATATGGAAAGCTTGAAGGAGCACTAACAGATTGTTTTTTAAACCAGACAATAACATTAGATAAAAAATAAAATTTCAGAGAAGATGTTTTGTACAGACCTCTAACTCAAAGTCAGTTTCATCTTTGGAGGTATATTGTCCTTTGGTTTCCATGAAAATCCAGCAATTTGAAAGTGAATGAGTGTGACAGGCTGCTCCCCAGATCCAGTCTGTTGTGCCACTGTGACCCCTCGAACTCCACTCCTGAACCCCCATTCACCCCACTCTGCTAGGTAGCCACTCACTCCTGAGTCAGTCCACACCAGCCACCAGCGTGTAATTGGTCCCAGGCAGTGGGAGTAAATCCACTAACCACACAGGTGTTGGTCCCCAAGTAAGTACCCCCAACCCCAGACACTACACTGGGAGCCACTGCCTTACAGGAATTGGGACCCACCCCCAATCACCTTAGTCTCAAATTCGTCCACTTAACAAAGAAGTGGATCGTGCCCAGCCTCCCACATCAACACCCTCTAAAGACCACACTGCTTTAGAGAAAACAAACACTAGTTTATTGATCAGAATACGATTTCAAGTGAGAACATGGCCAATCAAGACAGAATCATGCTATAAATGAGTCAGGAGTGACCACTATCAAATAAAAAGTATAAACTGCATACTAATCTAACATCTCTACCTAAACTGACCTCATAGTCCAAGATTATGTGCAAGGTATTCAGCTGTTCGATGTTTTACAGCCATTCTCTGCTTATTCCAACGTAGGGCCCAGTTCTTCCTTGAAGCTGGTTGCAAGATTATGTCTTCCAGGCCAAAGCCTGCAGCTTAGCCAGTAAAGTCGACTTTAAGCTAGGTTTTATAAAGTCGATTTAAAATTTCCTTAAGTCGATTTAAGCAGCATCTTAAGTCGACTTAAGAAAATTGTAGTGTAGACGCAGAGTAAATTAAGTCGACTTAAGCAAGTTTAAATCAGCTTAATTTACAGCTGAAGATGCACTCATAGACTGTAATCAAGTCAGCCCTTAATCTTTTTGTTAAACTAAATAGACTGAGCTCCTTGGCTATGTCTACACTACAAAAAGTTAGGTCGACTTTATTAAGTTGACTTAATAAAGTCGACTTTAAGTTGACTTAAAATCGACTTTATTAAGTCAATTTAACAAAGTGGTGTCCATGGATTAGACTTAGTCCACTTTGTTAAGTCGACCTAACTTGCCAGTATAGACATAGCCCTTGAGTCTATCAATTTAAAGCAGGTTTTCTAATCCTAATCATTCTCATGACTCTTCTCCAAACCCAGTTTATCAATATCCTTCTTGATCTGTGGGCACAAGAACTGGACAAAGAAATCTAGCAGTTGTTACATCAGTGCCAAAAGTAGAGGTAAATATCCTCTCAAATGCTACTTGAGATACCTCTGTTTATGTATCCAAAGATCACATTAGCTCTTTTGATCATAGCATCACACTGTCTACCACCACCCTCAAAACTTTTATGGAGTCTTCCACCATGTAAGTATGGCCTACATTCTTTGTTCTTAGATGTGTGTGTTTACATTTACTGTGCTAAAATGCATATTGTTTGTCTGCAACCACTTTTCAAAGTGATCCAGTTTGCTTTTAATCAGTGATCAGTCCTCTTCATTAATTACCACTCCTGCAATTTTTGTGTCATCTGAAAACTTTATCAGTGATTTTAATGTTTTCTTCCAGGTCACTGATAAAAATGTTAAATAGTGTAGGCCAAGATCCACTCCCTGTGGGATGCCACTGGAAACACAATTTCTTTATGATATTCCCCATTTAGAGTTACATTTTGAGATCTATCAGTTAGCTGGTTTTTAATCCATTTACTATGAGCCATGTTAAATGTATATCATTCCATTTTTGAAATCAAAATATCATGAGGTACCAAATCAAATGCCTTACGGAAATCAAAGTATATTACATCAACACTATTAACTTTATCAACTAAACTTGTAATCTAATAAAAAAAAAATCAACTTAATTAGACAGGATCTATTTTCCAGAAACCCATATTAAGTCACATATCAACCACACCATTATCTTGCCTAGGATCAAAGTCAGGCTGAGAGGCCTATAACTACCCTGTTCATCCCATTTACCTTTAAAAAAAGAAAATTGATTTTTTTCTGGAATTTTTCCAGTGCTCTAAGACTTATTGAAAACCAATATGAATGGCCCAGTGAGCTCCTCATCAAGCTCATTTAAAACTCCTAGGTGCTAATTATCTGTATCTGCTGATTTAAAAATGTTTAATTTTAGTAGTTTCTGTTTAATATCATCCAGAGATACAGTAGAATGGGAAGAATGTAATCATCACCATATGATGAGATTATATCATGTTTTTCCCCAGAACAGAAATATTTATTCAACCCTTCTGCCTTTTCTGAATTATTATTGCTAAATCTACCTTTCCATATAGTAATGGAGTAATAGTAATCTATTAATAGTAATAGTAATAATAGATTTTTACCGTGTCCCTTTGCCTCCCTTATCAATTTTCTACAATTCATAATGTCTAATTTATAAAGATTAATATCAACTTCTGATTTCTTCCATTTATTACATTTTATTTTTTAATTTTTACAGCTGCCCTCACTTTTCCTCTAAATCAGATTTTATTTTTTAAACTGGCAAAGCCTTCTCCTTCAATTGTAGGATTGTGGGCATCTACTAAGGTGTTCTTAAATGATTCCCAGTTATCATTCATATTTTCTAATTAAACACTTCCTCACAGCAGACTCGATTCTACGTTTTGGCCAACTGTTTGGGTCCAAAAAAGAAGAGGTAATCCAAGAAGTATAGCTAATTATTGGTATGATGGTACTGTTCTAGGAACTACATTCACATGGTAAAAGAGAATTCTTGCCACAAAGAGTTTGTAATTCACATAAAAACCTACTATGGCTCCATAAAAATATTAAATGCCTTGTCTCATGCAGTAGATATTCAAAACACCACAGTTTCCTCTTATATAGAAAAGGAAACAAAATAACAGTGCCTTAGATCTTAAGGTGTATAGTGACTGTTGACAAATATACTTTTAAAGACAACCACTGTATCCCTGTAATATTTCTGAATACTGGCAATTTAGCTAATCTGAATATTTTGTTGCCAAATGAGAGTCCTTGCCCTTTTTTCCAGCTTCATTTCCATATGTAGCACCCTGATAATTGCAGAGTTCAGAAGAAGCAAATGCTTCCCCATCTGGGAAAGACATTTTAGTGCTAGAAATGTGATTGTGCTGACATTAAAACAACATTTCTGGAACCATGGCTAGCCCTGTACCTGTACTTTTGAAAATGGCATTTCAGCCATGGGCATGGGTAATAGGCATTTTATCACCCAAATATAACTGATGGAAATAGAACAGGTTATGAAAACACATTTCTCACATAGCTTGTGTATATATTAGGATTGTTTTTCTTCCTTCCTTCTTGCTGACACCCAACAATTCTTTGCTGGCCAGGATATGCCTGACATGACAGCTGCTGATCTTGAGTTAACATATTGCAGTTCCTTTCAATGGGAGCAATATGTGGGTTCATATATGACAATTAAAAACATAAAAACAGGGCTAGCTAACCACAAAGAGCAGGAGATTGGCTAGGGTAGCAAGATACAATGGATTGCAAAATATTAAGAGACTATTTACACACTGGCAGCCTATTGTGCTGCCTAGCCCAAACCATTTTGTCTAGATAGGAAGTAAATGGATTCTCTTTTGGTTTCTTGGTTTTATTCTTTTTTCCCTATGGAGAATGAAAGTTCCCCTTTCTACTGGACACCCTGGGTCACAGAACCCAGTACTTCATCTACATCCAAGACAAGGGCTGTTGGGATCAAGATTCAATGTGAGATGCTGGGATCTGAAGTTGTTAGAGGAAAAACCAGAGTGTTTCAAAGGGGACTGGATCATGAGTGGTGTACCAAGATGTTGGGGAAGATATGTGGTTGCCTTGCCACATTCAATAGCCTGCACAAAGCTGCAGCTACCATTTGGCCTTGGAATAGTGTATTCCTGTTAGGGCTGTGGGTTTAAATGGGCTGGGGTAAGCCTGTGATATGTTATAATGCTCTGAAGTGGCGCATCTAAAGTGTCCGTAACAGTTTGGGGTGGCCCTTACCTCCCTATCACTTCTGTCAGAACAGAAATTACCTTACAGGTTTAATAAAGCTATGTTGTTTTGGTGTAAGTTTGTATCAATACCATCATTCTTTGGGGGTTGCAGAGTGATGCAATTAGCATGCTGTAGTGCAATTTTCAATATATAAAATACGGAGAGAAACACTGAAAAACAAAAATTTTAAAGTAGTTTTCTAGAGAATTGTTTACAATTAACATTTGTTACCTCATACTTTGAGATAAATTAACACATATATCTATTACCATCTGATTAATTGTCCTAGGGTAACATTGTAATCTTCTATTTTTTCATGCTCTCCATTTTAAAGAATCCTTTATTTGAAATTATTTTAGCCCAGTGGTTTTCAAACTTTTTTTTCTCAGGACCCAGTTGAAAAAAAATCATTTATGCTCGTAACCCAACAAGGGCATCTTTGAGTAATGCATTCCAGTGTTTTGGCTGCGGTAGCAGAGAATGCCACCACCCAGTATTTGTGGGTTTGCAATCCAGTACTGAGTCCTGACCCTATGTTTAAAAACCTCTGCTTTAGCCTCTCTCTTCAGATATGCACTACCTTTAAAGGTTAATGGGTGAAATGTCCAGTTAATTTTTATAGAACCTGTGATCAGATATGTTGTCATGATTTTAATATTCTGGTGCATAGAAACAATGCAGATTTCTGAATAACATGAAAATGCATTTACTGTAAGAGCAAGAACAAAAAACAACCTTTTCCATCCAATTTTTCTCAGCTATGATCATGTCTCCTGTGCTGGCTTGCTGCAATCAGCTGGAGCAATTGAGTTAATCTGATACAAAGTAAGCAAATTTCAAAGCAGTTTGCATAATTAGTCACAGAAAAGTTCTTTAAATTGATAATGCACATGCTGAAAATTCTTAGATGCTCAGTCAATCAAGGAAGAGAAGCATTACCATATGACTAACTTGAGCTATTCGCACTAACCAATACTGTTCAGTACTGAATACCTACAAGCATGCATCCTGACACAGACAAAGTTGGTGACAGTAAATATCTCTATGCAAACATGTTATTTTAATGTAAAAACATACCTAACTTTTCCATTTGCTTCAGGATTGGGAAAACCACCCATTCGGTATTTAAAAGTTTGAGTGTGTTTTAGCATCAAACCAATAGAGAAAAAGATAAGCAACACGGAGATAGAAGGCAGCCCAAACATGGAAGAGAGGAATGTTGAGATAAAACAGAGATATAAAATGTCCTCTCTTCCCCCATCACAACTGGATTGCCATGGTGGTTTGTTGTAGAGGCACCCCTCATTTTAGGCCTGTCATTTAGGTCCAACAGCAATCATCTCTCTCATGTGTGATTCACTGATGCCACTGTTTTTCGTGATCTCTTTTCTTTATATCCTGCCTAGTCCTTCATTAGCCATTAGGCTGAAAACTCAGATGCCTTTCTTCCATCTTCCCAATGTGCTGCTTATTGGATCCATTGGGACCACCAACCATGAAGTTTGGGGGTGATTAAACTTTCTGACTAGACTGCATGGGAGCACGGAAAGAGGGACAGAGGACTAAAGAAGAAAAATGGAAATCATTAGGGCTTGTATGTTATGTAATATAATATTGTATAAAATATCTGATTTATCTTTATATATGCTAAACTATGAAATTTTATATGTTATCATTAGGTTAATAATTCATCATTAAATACATTCATGAAGTTTGGCTTAGCTGACTTGGGGTAACATTTTCAAAATGCTTACTCAAATGATCCACAAAAGGAGTTAGGTTCTTAATTGCCGCTTTAGAAGCTGAAGTGAAGTCCTAGATTGAGGTACCACTGAGATCCTCAAAATCCTTGCTCACCTGCTGCCTAACTTTGTAGTAGGAGTATTTGAAATATTAGATCAGTGCATTTGGGATTTTCTAATGGTTTGTTTCTTATATTTTCTGAGTCATCTAAAATCTTTGATAGGTGCCAGAGAATTATGAATGAATCAAACCCTAACTGAATATCCCCAAACTCTTGGGTATTTTAAATCTTGATCCAAATTTTGTGATGTCAGCTGACCTCTGCTATGTAAAAACACACTAGGTCAAATTCTTGATTTTGATGTGTGCAGCTTGCTTCCTTTGATTTCAATGAAGTGGCATGAATATAACCAAGGGCACCATAGTACGATCATAGAATTAGCATTTACATTATGGAGTCCCCATGAAGAACACTGTATGAATCTTAACTACTGTATTTACTTCTTAGATAACATGGTAATGAGTATCTAAGAATAACATGGTAATGAGTACTTTACTATACCTAAGATAGATAACTGCATATTATTACTTAGAAATATTAGAGTTGATTAGCGCATAATTTTAATTCATGTATTTTAAAAAATTTAAAAAGTAAGTGCATATTGATTGGAAAATTTATGTCTTACTCTCTCAGCCAAGCCAGTTCAACCTTTAATAGAGGATTTCCCAAAAGACATAATCAAATGATTCTTCTCATCTTTATTATTGCAGTAATAACAACAAATACTGCCGGGACAAATCAGCATTCATGGGCATCATTGATCTGACATGTTGAATTATAACTTAAGTTACAGTTAAATTCCCTATATATGGTAAAATGGAAATCCCACCACAGGGATTAGCATTTTAATATTACTGAGCAGAATAAAATGAAAGACAATAGATACAGACACCTCCATGATTTTCTGCAGTGTCTTCAATCAGAGACAGTTTTACTTTTCCCTCTCTTACCTTCAGAAGACATGTTGCATTGTGTGGTTTTTTATTAAGCATCTTGAGCATGCTGCACTTTTTTTTCCACCAGACTTTTTACCTAAGCTTTAATGAACAATTTATTCATTGTTTGCTTCCGTATTTTATTAGCCATTATCGTTAAAGTTAATAATGCTTTTGTGTTTTGTTTTATGATAAAACAGGAAAGTTTAATAGATTTGGTGAATTTCGCAAGAAGTCTGTGAAATCTCTCTCTCCTTTAGCCCCAATTCAGCAATGCACTGAAAGGGGCTTGTCAACCCAAACACTTAGTTCAGAGAAACCTAGTATGTAAATCTACTCTGTGTTAGCCTGCCACATACCTAGTGTCCATGTGGATGCTGCTACAAATGTTCCCTAGTGCATTTTGATCTACTTGTTTCAAAGCAGAAGTTCATATACTTTCATCTAGTTGTTTCAAAGCAGAAGTTCATGCACTTGCTAAACTTTAACATGTTTGTCCTCCCGGTGGGAGAAGCAAGGAGTTAAGCCTGCAAGTCTGAAGTCAGTGGAATTTCACAAGGAATGAATTCAAGCACAGATGTTCAAAATTCAGTGCACTGTTTCTACAGTTCAGTATTCACATGCTTCAGGCAATTTATAAAGAAGAGCCCAAATCATACTGAAGATTTCAGAACTAATAAGGAAAGAATGAAAGTGGGAAAATTGAAGGACAATTGTTGAGAGGGAAAGGCTGTCCAAGGTTAATATTGCTTGACTTCCAGATCTCATTTCAAAAGTACTCTAAAGTCTTTGGAAGTAAATATTTACAGAGCAGATCTTTTCATGTTTTTCTTAAATTCAACATTGTCCAGAGATGATATAACCATGCTCATATGCATATAAACAAAAAGGAGACCCAGTCAACAATCAGTTTTTCTACATTTTACTTTCAGATGATTCCAACGCTGTGTTTTTCCACTGAATTTCCTTTCAGATCTGCCATTGAGCTAAAAAGTGTTCAAGATTCTCTGATTTTACTTATTCCAGCATAATAAAAAATAAATAACATTACATTGTTTTCTTTGGGTGGTGATAACTGGACCCAAATTACATTATCTGTAAATTTTCCTATAAATTAACCTCTTCCTCTTCATTGATCTTCACCTAAGTTGGCATCAACATTTCCTGCCCTTTCATTTCTCTTATTGACTAAGCTCTCTTTTATTACTGAATACTATTTCCATTAAATTCTTACATAACACTAAAAAGTACATAAATTTGGAACCATTATGATGGCAATCGTCTTCAAATCATTTCCAACCAATCTCCTCCTTCATCCTTTGTACTAACTTTGCAGTTCTTTGACACCTGAACTCTATCTGGTTATGAATTTTGCAAATGGTCCCTGTCTCCATAATGTGTCAAACCAAAAAGCTGAATTAAACACCATCTAGCCTTCAGAAGGCTCAGATCCAGATCTGAATTCCACGTGGATCCATCACTGCTATGTAAGGCTATAAAGTGACAGATAAAATAAAAACCATACTTTATCCAGAAATGAAGACAAAGCTATCCTTAGACACACTAAGAATTAGAACAAATTCAGGACCCAATACTTCTGCGGTTGAAATCAATGGCAAGATGATCATTTACTTCAAAACAAGCAGGAGACAAAGCAAGAAAGGAGAAAAAAAATCTGTCATCAACCAGAAAAAAGAAAATCAAGCACCAGAAAGCAAGACTGAAACTACAGAATGAACTATCATGAAGAAGAGACCATGGAGATCAGTACAACAACAGAAAAAGAAAACACAAACAACACAGGGCCTGGTCACCAGAGGAGTTGAGTGCTTGCAACTCCAGTTGAATTCAGTGACAACTGTGGATGCTTAGCAATTATTAAAATTAGAGTATGGTATATATACTCCAAATGCCCTGTCTTCACTCCTCCCTTTTCGGTAAATACTTGGGACTTATCTTTAAAATTGATGATATCCTCTTTGGACCTTGATATCCTCTTGTGAGGACCTAAGCAGCAGCTTCTTTTACTAAAGTCATTGGGTAGACTGAGGTGTTCAGGATTTTGTAGGAGGTACTCAGTACTCAGCAGTACTCAGGATAGAGTCCTTACTCCATATATTCTATATATGCAGAATATAAAAACTTGCATTGTAATATCAAATGTATGTGACATTTAAACAGCAAGATTTGGTGATATTCATATGAATGGTGATAGGAATCTTTTAACTGCTGACAGCACATAATAGTATATGTATGTGATACAGAACACACTCTTTTAAGTAATAATTATATTCCCCACATAAAAAAGGTCATTATCTTGGAGTTGCGGTTTCTAGACTGCATATCCCACCAAACAGACTGTAAAAAAGCAAGGAAATAAGTAAAACTCAATTTACACTCAGAGGTTCCTCTTCTCTACATCAGCTGACACCTCTCCATCACCAACAATCTTCAGACACAATGGTGCTGACAATTCTGAAGTAAATGTGTTCCAAATATTGTACTCAATGTGGATAAGTTTAAATTACTCAAATTCATCCCCCTGCCTTTTTTTTTTTTTTTTTTTTTTTGCAAGCCTCATCCTCCAAGATGCTCAGCATGCTAAAGTCAGTGGGAAATTATTTAAAGCCTTGGTCCTCAGTTTAGCAAGCCACCTAGATATGTGAGATAGGTGTAACAAACCAGGGCTATGTCTACAGTGGGGAAGTAAGGTCGACTTAAAAAAGTCAACTTTAATAAGTCGACTTTAAGTCAACCATATTAAGTCAACTGAGAGAGTCCACACTGGACTCCTAAGTCGACTTAAAGGGGGCTTTACTAAGTTGACTTAGAGAGTCCACACTGGACTCTCTAAGTCGACTTGTTTGGTCCAGGGAGAGCCAGCCCTGCATGGAGCTGGGTCTCCCCGGGGCAGCAAGCCCCTGAGCGGTCCAGGGGAGAAGGAGCAAGGAGCTCCCTTCTACCCTGGACCACTTGGCTCCCTTCTGCTCGGGACTTCCCACATCCCAGGCAGAAGGGAACCCTCCTAACCTGGACCACTCGGGTCCCGGGGACAACTTCCCCGGACCCAAGTGGTCCGGGCCAGGAGAAAGAGCCGCAGTTCTGCACTCCAGCTGCCCGCTGCTGAGCAGCTGGAGCGCGGGCTGGGACCTGTGCTACAGCTGCTCAGCATCAGGCAGCTGGAGCGGGGATCCCGGCAAAAAGGGACTGTGGGGCTTCCTTCTTGCCGGGACCTGTCCTGGTGAGAAGAAAGCCCCGCGGTCCGTTCTTGCCGGGACCTGAGCGGTCCCAGCAAGAAGGAAACCCTGCAGTCCCTTCTTCCCGGGACCCACGCTCTAGCTGCTGCAGCTGGAGCGTGGATCTCAGGGAGAAGGGAGCCCCATGCTCCCTCCTAGCCGGGACCCTGTGGTCCCGACCAGGAGGGAGCGCGGGAGACCGTGCTTCCTCCTGGCCATGACCGCTTGGTCTGGCTAGGAGTGAGTCTGAGGCTCCCTAGACCAGGACTGCTCGGTCCCGGCTAGCCGGAGCCGTGCTGCACGTGTTTAGGGAAACAGCTGGAGCGCGGCAATGGCCGGCACCGCGCTCCAGCTGTTTCTCTAAACAGCTGGAGCGCAGCACCGGCTGGGGCTCCCTCTTACCAGGACCAAGCTACGGCAGCTGGAGCGCGGGTCCCGGGGAGAAGGGACTGCGGGGCTTCTTTCGCATCGGGACCGCTCAGGTCCTGGCAAGAAGGGACCGCGGAGCTTTCTTCTCGCCAGGACAGGTCTCGGCGAGAAGGAAGCCCTGCAGTCCCTTCTTGCTGGGACATGAGTGGTCCTGGAGAGAAGGGAGCCCCAAGGGCCCTTCTTGGTGGGATCCCCGCTCCAGCTGCCCGCTGCTGAGCAGCTGGAGCGTGGGTCCTGGGGAGAAGGAAGCGAGCCCCACGGTCCCTTCTTGCCAGGACCTGAGTGGTCCTGGCGAGAAGGGACCCATGCCCTAAGTTGACAAAGTCGACTTAGGGCTACCCCACGTCCACACTGTCTTAAGTCGACTTAAATAGTCAACTTAAGCCTCAAAGTCAAATTTATACCAGGTGTTATACAGTTGACTTTGAATTTCCTTAAGTCAACTTAAGCAGCTGCTTAAGTCAACTTAAGGAAACTGTAGTGTAGACGTGGGGTAATTAAGTCGACTTAATTTTCAAGTGTAGACACAGCCAAAGAGTCCTGTGGCACTTTTAAAGACTAACAAATTTATTTATCGCATGAGCTTTCATGGGAGAAAATCCCACTTTGTCATATGCTTTGAAGATGGGGAATTTACAGAATAGGAGAAAATTAAATGCAGGGAAATGTATTGTACAGGATCAGGTCAGACTGTAATAGCCAGTCCGAATAGGTGCTGGGGTTCAAACACTGGGGAACAGCATATAGAGAAAGATAAGATCAAATCACCTGTTGTAATGAGAATAAAATCCATAGTCCCTGTTTAACCCTGATGCAACAGAGTTGAATTTGCATGTAAATTCCAATTCTGCAGTTTAAGCACACAAGAGCAGACCCACAGAAGCCAAAGGGACCATGCATGTGCATCACTACTTTTGTGATTTGGGGACCTTGAAAACTATAATTAGAATATAGAAAATCCTGGATTTTGTTGGGTGACAATGAAAATACGGAAAAATATAAGCAATACCCACAAACCTATATGGATAGAAATATCTTAATTTAACGATCAGCTATTATTGATTAACAAATTAATCATTAAAAAAAGAATTGTGTAAAAATATTTTAGAGGCAATTCTGGCATGAATAGAATTTTCGGCTTAACTGATCTGTAACTGAAAGATGAAAAATATTCCTCAACCTAAAATCAAAGCAAAATAAGCAATTACCATGTTTCAAAAACACAAATATTATTTTTTATAATTTAAAGATGTTTTCCTACTAATATATTACAAGTTCTACTAAAAATAAGGAATCCAAATGCTCATCCTTCTGTACTTTAGCCTAATTAGCAGAATAACTTAAGTTTAGGGACATTTAATTGAAATAAAAGAAGGCTCATCCAAATAATTTTTGTAGATTTAAATATTCAAGGAGCGTTAGTATCAATGGAGAAAAATTCATACCAACTTTATATATTATCTGCATACAGATGAAAAAGCACATTATTAGGACAGATAGAGTCAATGAAAGGCCATATGTAAATTAAGAACTCAAGGACCACCACTGTCCTGGAGATACTGAGACAGCAAATTACACATGGAAGATAAAAACAACATATAAACAAATTGTTTATTAATTGGCCACCATGTGTGGCAAAATCTTTTTTATTAATCTTGTAGCAGATGCTGGTGAATATTCAGTATAGGGTAAAAAAGAGTTTATGTTAATGGTCCTAGAGCTGTGATTATAACGCATGGAATCATGGGTATTAATGGCCTCCAGGGATGGCTTATGTATAAAAGAAAGAACCCAGACTGAGAAAATAAGGCATGACCAAATATTAGTACAAATTGTTGTAATTTCAGCATGTCAATTTAGAGAGACCTTCTTAGTATATGTACTTTAGAAGAATAAATGGACAATAGCGGCAGCTAGAGAGTGTTCAACTTAGTTTTGTATTTTGATTTTATCGACACTATGCCCAAATACATCTTTATTTCTGTCTTCAAGTCCTTTTATCCAGTAATGATGAACAGTATATGAAGGGGGAAAGCCATACTGTCTCTACTAACTATAATGGTTTGTGTCCTATGTCAGTTGTATTAGAAAGCTATGCCTTTACCTCTGATACCGCCAACTGAGCAGCTGCCATTTCCCCAGCTAACAAAAATAACTACTTCTACATGAGGCAACGAAAACAATGGTGTTGCACCTGTTAGCCAGGAAGATGGTGGGCTAGCATTCAAGCCAATGGAAATAGGGCCACATAAAGCCAAACATATGCCTTTGTCAGCTCAGCTGTTATCCTATCTGGCCACAGAAATATTCCTGCCAGCTGAATTCATCTTTGCCCAACAGAATGTAGTCCCTGGTAAAAGAGTGAGACACAAGATGGAATGCATGGGAAGTCTGGTCCTAACACTAACATTTGGGCAAACGGAACAAACTGTTTTGTTTCCTGAGAGCTAGATTCTCAGTTAGTGTTAACAGGTGTAGCTCCACTGATTTTAATGGAGCTTTATCAATGTATACCAACTAAAAATCTGGCCTTTATCTCTGTAGTTTTATACCATGGGGATTGTGAAGTGAGGCATCTTATTGGCTTATGAGATTCTGCCTGTAGAAGTATCTTTTATAGTACCGTAAGTCAGTACTTAGTAGCCAATTTATTCTCTCTCAAAACAAAGTCAGTTGTAGGAGATGGGAAGTTGTAGGAAAGTCCCTGCGGTTTTCATTGATTTATTACTGACAATCAAACTCTGTATTACTGATAAGGGATCCTAAAGTTAGCAAATATTATTGGGAAAATGACAATTACATTTCTCAACAATTAGTCATTAAAATGTACATCCAGTGGGAGCAAAGGAAGCTTTTATATAATCCACATAAGCAAGAAAGCCACTGTCTTGTGCCCAAATGAAAGGTTTAGCGATTATGAAAAACTATCTTTGGCATTCCATTATACCTCCCTTCAGCACTGACTCCTCTTGCCAGATATTACTAATACAAAGTGGGAACAATATAAAAGGGATTCTACAGCACCTAAAAAAGGTTTCTTCATGCCATACTGCATGTTTTTACAGTAGCCAAGATCGCCAGTCTCCATGTGATAGATATTGCTCCTGACTCTGGTCATCTCAATGTCCTGAACGTAGTACTGTCAGAGAATACATGAAATGTAGACAGTAGAACAACTGTCAGTACATAATTGTGATTCATACAAGTAGCTTGCACTATTGTTAAGATTGAATTCCAGCTTTAAAATACAACATAACTTCAAAAGTATTCAACAGTTTTTCTTTAAACAGCATGATTTTTAGCTTGAGATAGATAAAATTTAGCTGCTATAAATTGCATTGTTTTAAAGGTCTAAAATTAGAATGAAAAGAAAACAAAACATGAAGCCACCAGAATCTGCCACACAACTGCCTTACTACAAGCTTTTCTTTAATATTTACACAGCCAAGAAAATATTACAGACAGGGTGAAAACTGGTGAGTCAGTTTGCACCAAATGATGGTTTACTGAGGACTGGTTGAGCAATTACACATATAAGAGACATTGGCACCATGTCTTTTTAGAGGGAGGTAGGAGCTAAAGGACCCAATAGCCTTCTCACAAATTTTACTGACCAGTTGGAGGTAGTGGTTGAAAGCTCCCTAAATACTTCAAGGACCCTAGTAAGCAAAACATTTTGGAAAAGCAGAAGGCACTTTGCATTCGTCTCTTTCTCCAACCTCTACATAGTTCTACTCACAGACAAGCTGCTAATAAAAAATGTATGAATGTTTGAATGATGTTATCTGTGACGTATTTTCAAAATTCTTTATAGCAAGATGATAAATTCCAGAGGGGTAGCTGTGTTAGTCTGTATATAGCAGAAACAGCAAAAGTCTTGCAGCACCTTAAAGACTAACAAATTTCTTTGGGCATAAGCTTTCATGGGCTGCAACCCATTTCATCAAATGCATCTGACAAAGTGGGTTGCAGCCCACGAGAGCTTATGCCCGAAGAAGTTTGTTAGTCTTTGAGGTGCCACAGGACTTTCATTGCTTATACTAAGAAATGTTCAAAGCAGTTCTGTTGTTCAGAAAATTCCAGATGCTCTGGTGGAGAGAGAACTGCTTTTTTCCTCCCCACTCAGCCAGTGCATAAGATTAAAACAATCCCTTAGGCTGCAATTGGCCAGTTTCAGAATATACTTTCCCTGAGAGCTCTGCTCTAGTCCTCAGCACTTAATGCACCAGAACAGTTTCTGCCAAGTCCCAATCTGGAATGCTCTGTTCATGGAAATGATTCATTCAAGGAAAAGTTCTGGTCCCTTTAAAGTCAATGAGAATTTTGTTATTGACTTAAGTAGGGCCAAAATTTCATTTTCAATTCTTAACTCTTAGCTGTCATAGAACTAGTCAGCATTGTTGGAAAGATGGCAGTATTTTTACAGAAAAATTCATATTCTTTCCCCCCCACATCCTATGACCAGATTCCTATTCTTTCTTATAGTCTTTTCTCCAATGCTTCACTTCACCTCAATGGCACAAGTTCCTCCCCATTTCTAAAATGGCTTTTTAAATCTTCATATTTTTTGCCAATTTTCAATCATTTTTCTCAATTTATTTTTATGAATATATACACATCGGATATTAAAAATAAATTTTAAACATGGTGTGGTATAAATATATCACTGCAGTGTATATACATTCAAAATACAGTGGTAAAGGCAGTGCAACAGAGCAGTATTTGTCCTATACAAAAGTAGAGTTTTTTCTATTGATTTTTGTCTCTGATAATTTATTGCTTCCGATAAAACAGTAACAACAAAAACACACATTTTTTAGCCCCATTTTAAAAATAATTTTAACCCAGCCTACAAAATCACATTATATACATATCAAGTTTCTATATATCAACTTTCAGCCCAAAATGATTATTTTACATAGTTATAAACATATTAAAATAAGGAATTCGTATGGAACTGGAAGCATACAACTACTGGAAAGCTATAATAAATGAAATGGTTAATCTATTTTATTGTAATAGTTTTGTATTCTACAATACCTTGCATCCATTATTCTAATTTTACAAACAATTATTAAATCCTTACAATACTTCTATTGTATACATAACTATTAGAACTAATTTCACTATTCATTTTGAACAAGTTTCTTTCATGAATTTTACCCCTTGTTTCACTAGTAAGTCCTGATTTCTGTGAATGCATTTGCTGTACATAATAATTTGCCAGATAGCTTCAGTGAACAATTTTCACCCTTGTTTGTTTGCAATCCATTTCATTATTCTTCATTTATCATATTGTTTGTGTAATTGATCATTTAATTCATGTGGTATTGATTCTGCTACTTGACTAGGCACCATACTTTTTAGAAAGGGGAATAACAATTCTAGCAAACCTGTTTTGAATTTTTGGGTGAATAAAATATCTGTTCAAAAATCTGTGAAACTTCTGTGATTTGTGGACATTTCCAGGCAGCAAGTTGAAAAATGAAGGCCAAGGGTCTGACCCAAGTCTGGAGTCGATGGAAAAAACTTTATGATATCATTGGCTATGTCTACACTTGCACTTTTAAGTTGACTTTAACTAAGTCGACTTAACTAAGTCGACTTATTTAAGTTGACTTAGTGTGTCTACACTTAAAATTAAAGTCGACTTAAAGGGGAACTTACAAAGTCGACCTAGAGCGTCCACACTGGATGCTCTAGGTCAACTTTGTGGGGATAGGGGGACCTTGGGAAGGTCCACGGTGGCAGGGGGGGCATTCCCTGTGTGCAATGGGGCAAAGGGGGACAGAGACCCTGGCAGGGCAGAGCCCCGTGTGTGATGCTGTCTGGATTTAGGGAAGCATTTATGATATTATTTTCAATAGATATCTCATAAATGCTATAATCCATAGGAACTATGTCATGTTTGGTATCAATAGAAAGGTAGTAATTTGTCGGGAATGATTATATAGTTTATGTCTAGGAATTCTATTTCAACTAGAAGTTAGGAATTTGATGTTATATCCACCCTTTAACTTGTGTCGTTCTGGAGTAATGCCTTAGACGGGAGGGTGTGAACAACCATTGTCTCCTTAATGTTTAGGAATTTTCCAGGTAGAATGGTCCCAGGGAGTATCCTGATGAGCCATTAAGGACATAAAGAATACAACCATTGTATTACAAATAATATCATAAATGCTTCCCTAAATCCAGACAGTGTCACACCCTGCCCACATGCCCTGCCCTTTGGGGGGCATGCCAGGCTCCCCCTGTGCCCCCCCCAGCAGGGAGGGCATTGGTATAGTCCTGGGTTAGCCCTAAGTCGACTTAGGCTACCCCAGGGCTACACTGGCTTAATTCAACTTTAAAAAGTCGAATTAAACCTTAGGTCGAGTAGAAAGGTGGTTTAATAAAGTCGACTTAATTTTCATTTTAAGCAAGCTGCTTAAGTCGACTTAAGCAAAGTGTAGTGTAGACGCAGGGCAAATTAAGTCGACTTAAGCCAAGCTTAAGTCGACTTAATTTACCAGGGTAGACGCAGCCATTGTGCTTTGGCTCAGGCCCTAAATCAGGTGATTTATATTTTTCCTTCTGATCTGTGATCATAACAAAATATTTTCAAGAAAATCATTAACTGAATCTGAGATTCCTGTTTGTACCTTATCTGAGGTAACAACTAGTGAGCCCTTGCACCAGGGAAGTGAGCAGGACAACCGTTCAGGGCGCAAAGTCATGGGGTTGGAAAAATGGCACAGCATGTGAGGGCACACCGGCTCACGTGCAACGCCCAGACTTCTTCCTTCTCTTTAGCATAGAGGTTTTCAAATTGTCGGGTGTGCTCACAGCGTGAAACTGTCACCTATTGCCAGGAATCAGCAGATCAAAAGCTAGTGACAGCTATATGGCCTGCTTGGGCCCTGGCTCTCTCTGTTGTGGAACCGGGGTACTGTCTGTCTTGCTTCCTGAGCCAGGCCCTCTCTGTATGGCTGGGAACTCCCCAGGCAGGATGGGTGGCTCAGCTCCAAGCTGAACCATGATGCACTCTTGCCTGTCCTCCAAAGGACCCCAGCACTGGCCAGTAATGACCCCTGGAGGCAGTCCCTGCCCGCAGGGTATCTCATGGTAGCCAGGCTCTCCAAGATGTTGCTCACCGCTGCCTTGGCACTCCTGGCTCTGCTGTTGCTTCTCAGACCAGAGGTGATGAGTGGGGAGTTCAAGTGCCACCTGAACCTTTAAATTGTGCCCCCTATCAAGAGTTAGGTGCCCCACAGTTTGAAAACCTCAGTGCTAAATGGAAGGCAGAAATCTGGAGGGCCACGTGATCCTGCATGTTCCTATCCCCAGTGCATCATCTCTAGTGGGCTCAGTATGCTTTCTCATCCCCAGCGCTTAAATGCCTCATTATGGCTCTGCCTTTCACACACGTCTGACCCTTCACAATTAGTTCTCTTATTTTTATTGTGTTTTAAACTAGTTTTTTGTAGATTTGGAGATGCAGTTGGTTAATCTCTAAAGATAATTCATTGGCGATGATGAATTTATAAATGTTAAAAATATTATTGCTATTTAATTTGTAAATGAACGGCTAGACATCTTTATTTTTAGCAATTTTTCATTTTGTTTTTTGGAAAACCAATAAAATTACTTTAAAAATATCTAATTTTATAATTAATGCAAACAGAATAGATAACATCAGAGACACATTCATTGTTTACACAATGGCTAGGAACAATACAGCTAATTACACTTTTCACACCTTGCCCTCCCAATGTGATTTATTGCTCTTTCTGGTTAAACTATATCGAGGGTTGATGCTGAGACAATCACAATGGTGAAAACTAGTGACAGCATCAGATACTGAAATTCACTTTTTATCCAGTTTGAAAGTTTTTCAAAAATCTTGAAATAATTTAGGGGTACAAGTCTGCTAGTCGCTTAACCCAGATCCTCAAATGTATTTAGACATCTAACTACCATTGATTTTAATGGAAATTAGGACCCTAAATACCTCGGAGGAACTGGGCAATAAGCACTTTTGAAAATTTTACTGAAGGAACTTGGTACAACACAAATGCACTGACTAATGTGATTCAAAGCGACTCTGTGTAAAAGCATCTAGTGTGGTGTTGAGTCTACGGCAAATGGCAATCAGTGTGCCTTCATTTCTTTAATATAGTCATGGATAAATATGTAAAAATATATTTTACATGTATGAGTAATGTACCTGAATGTTTGAATGCTTAGGTCTCAACTGTATCATTAAACCGATAATCCTTAATCTGGGATATTGCAGATTATGTAGTTTTAGTAGTGTACGACTTTCGAACCAAACCTTGTACCTTTTGGCTATTCAATGCATTATTCTCAGATGTACAGAAATTCTTCCCGTCAAAAAACTCTGTATTTGATCATTTTATAACATTAGCTGTAATAAAATTTTTAATTAGATCATGTTTGCACTGTCTTTGAAAGTGTAAAGGCTATATATAAACTAGATATTAATTATTATTCTATAATGTAATGAAGATGATGTTTTGGTAGTGTTTTATTTGGTATAATTAATTAAGCCTGAGGAATTTAATGAGCTTGACAGTCTTGGTATGCATCCCCTGTGTTCAGAGGAAAATGAATCGTGTGGAAAAACAACAACAACAATGCTTGTCTTATCTGTGTTGAATACTAAAGGACTGATAACAAATTGTTGACAGAGCAATGTGACTAGCATCGAAATTAACCGGCTTGCTTGAGATATATATATATTTTTTTAAAGTTCCTAACCTTGGTGCTGAGATTCAACAGCTGCTGCATACAACGTGAGTTTGTGAGGCTAAAAGAAATCTTCCTCTTTTTGCACTTTCCTCCACTGGGACTGAGATGACCAGTGCTTTTTTTCTGCCGGAACGCACCGGAACGGCGTTCCGGCACCTTTTTTTCCTTCTCCCACCCACCGGCCGCCTCGACTTCCTGGCCCAGAGCTGACCCCGCCCCGCTCTGCCGACAGCGTCGGCCTCCCGGCACGGGGCCAGGATCAGGCTCCGTTGCCGGGGTCTGTCTGCCCTGCCGGGGCCACGTTCGGTCCCCGCTGCTCCCTCCCAGCTGTGCAGGCTGGGCCGGGCTGGGGAGATTTAAATCTCCCGCCCTGAGCATGCGCAGTTACAGCGTGCTCAGGGCGGGAGCGGCCTGGCCGACAAGCAGCTCTGCCGGCCGTCCCTGTGGTTCCCAGCCTCCGGCCAGGTAAGGGGGCTGGAGGGAGGCCTGGAGAGGGGTGGGGGTGGGGACAAGGAGAGTGGCCGGGTTGTGGGGTGCGGGGCACAAGGAGATGGGCCAGGTTGTGGGGTG
>ML685898.1:2633083-2659645 GCA_007922175.1 Pelusios castaneus
AACCTGCTACCTATCAGTTTCATTTGGTGACCCCTGGTTCTTGTATTGACCCCTGGTTCTTGTATCCCCTCTTCTTTGTCTTCCTTCCTTCCTGCTCTTTCTGTCTTTGCTTCCTTCCTTTCTTTCTTTTTTTCTTTGTCTCCTCCTTCCTTCTCTTTTTTCTTTCTCTCCCTTCTTTTTTAAAACTTTTTAAAAATTAATTTTAAATAAAAACCTTTCTTAAAATTAAATTTCAATTCCAAATTCATTCCAATTAAATTAATTAAACACAATTAATTAATTAATTCTATTTACAGTCACTTTATCTTCAATTAATGCCTATAATTTCTGTCTTGTGAGTTTTCCCCAAAAATTTATTCTGAAAAAGTTTTTCACATGGCTTGAAAATTTTGCACACAAGCCACCAAACCTAGAGGGAACATTGGCTACTAGTTGCGTACACAACAGCAGGCCAGCAGGCTAACATCGGTCAGTCAGTCCCACACTCTGGGCCTGGCCGGAGCCCACAGCACCAACAAAAAGTGTGTGGATGCATTACTGCCTGCCATCCAGTACCCAGAAACACAGGCCAGCAGCAGACGTGATAGCTACGCATTCATGTTTTTTTCTAATTATAATACGGCCCCCCAACAGTCTGAGGGACCGTGAACTGGCCCCCTATTTAAAAAGTGTGAGGACCCCTGCTGTAAGACCTCACAGGTTGTCTTTCAGTATATTAGCGGCCTGCATAGTTAATAAAACTTAACAGTTTTTACCTTGTATTTTTATTTCTTTGATATATTCAAAAATTTACTGTTTACTGCACTATTTTCAGTGTTATTTCTTTATGACACGACGGACATCAATAGGAGTTCCGGTACCTTTTTTTTTTAGAAAAAAAGCACTGGAGATGACCAAGCTCTGTGAAGTAAAGGAAAGGAAGGAAATAAAATATGTATGTTGACATCTAATGGTGGGTAACATGTCTGAGATGAGCTGACACTCTTTGCTCTCTGTCACTACTGCCAAACAAATATTCAGGGGTGGAAGGATCTCTGTGTTAGTGCAATTGAGGATTTACAGGCTGGTGTGGTTGGGGTGCAAGGAGCTGCTCAGCTTTTCTATAGTCAGAGCTAACAGTATCCTGGAAAGCAATCAGGAATTCATGGCAATTAACTTCTTGCCACTTTCACTGGTCCTCTGAGGATCCTAGCCCCACTTTCTCCCATGTGGAGACTAATGTTTGAGACAATGCCTTTCAAGATCTCTTATAATCTTTGTATGAAGCCCTGTTGAATGAGAATTTTGCCATTGACTTCAAAGAAGCACGGATTTCACCCATGGTCTCAAGCCTTTGGGAAAATGCCTGACCAAACAAACAATATACAAGGTCCTAGGTCTCTTGAGTCAACAACAGATACTGAAGTTTGTCTAATCTGCTCTTAAAAACTTCCAAAACTATTCCAGCGCTTACCTACCCTGATAATTAAAGAAATCTCCCTAACATCTAACCTAAATCTCCCTTCCTGCAGATTAAACCCATTACTTCTTGTCCTACCTCCAGTGGATACGAAAAACAATTGAGCACCATCCTTTTTATAACAGCCCTTAATATATTTGATGACTGTTAGCAGGTCCCACCCTTATTATCCTTTTATCTAGACTAAATATGCCAAGTTTTTTAACCTTTCCTCACAGGTCAAATTTTTTAAATCTTTTATAATTTTTGTAGCTTGACTCTCCAATTTGTCCTCATCTTTCGTAAAGTGTGGATCCCATAATGGACACAGTAGTGCAGCTGAGACCTCATCTTCTGACTAGTCTTGTCCTGAAGTACTATCAGTCAAGAGAACCATAGACAAGCTAGTGTGATGCATTGCAGAAAGGACTGACCGTAGCTCTTTCACAGGAGCAGCCAGTAGCTTATGCTGGAAGGGGCCTGTCTGGGACTGAACAGAGGCATGCCCTAAGAGAAAAAGAACTTCTGCCTGTACTATTTGGACTGGAATGATTCCACTGAACAATTCCATTCCACTGTGGACATGCAGTAAAATACAATTGAACCATAAACTCCTAAGAAGTTCATGGTTCTAACTATTATTCCAAAGGAATTCCAGCACTACCAGGTAAAGCTCAGATATTATCCAGGAAGATCTCTGGTGTTAGCTGACACCTGGAGCAGGGCATATATACCTAGCATCATGGAACTCTAAATATGGGATCATGAGATAGTGCAGCATGTTAATATAGTAAATCTTCAAGTCTCAACAGTGCAGCTGATGGAAATCAAAGAGGCTGTGGAAAAGGACATCTAACTCCAGCAGTCAAGAGAGCAATACTAACAGTGTGGCTGGAGACAAAAGTCAAGTAACCAGAATAGAACCGTATTTTCAAATGAAAAATAGGCTAAGAGTGCAAGATAGAATGATATTTCAAGGACAGGGAGCTGTTGTCCCTGCCTCATTACATACAGATGTCAGGCAAAAGAATACATGCATCATACCAACATGCATCTTAGATATGACATTTTTATTTAAAAATTAGCACTATAGAGGAGTGGCAAACACCGGTGAAGACAAGGAAGTCATGGAGAATGAGATTACTTGGTAACTAGAGCCCATTCATATGAAATGTGTTTTAATACAGCCAAATACAAAGTCATACATTTAAGGACAAACAATGTAGGCCATACCTACAGAATGGGGACTAAAATCCTTTTCAGATTCACTGCTTTCCAGCATTAAGAGTCATGCTGGACAAACAAGCCAACATGCACTCTCCATGTGATGCTGTGGTAAAAGAGCTAATGCATCCTGGGATGCATAAACAAAGATGTAGGGCGTAGGACTAAGGAGGTGATTTTACCTCTCAGTGTGGCATTGGTGAGGATTGATATCGGAATACTGCATACAGTTCTGGTGTCCATACTTTTTTTAAAAGGTGTTGAAAAATTAGAGCAGGTAAAGAAAAGAGCCATACAAAATATTCAAGGACTGGAGAAAATGACTGGCAATAAGAGATTTAATAAGTTCAATATATTTTGCTTATCAAAAATAAGAGCGAGATGATGTAGTTATAGTGTACAAAAACCTCCACTGGGAGAAAATAGGGTACTAAAAAGCTCTCTAAGCTTGCTGAGAAAGGCATAAACAAGAACCAATGGCTATAAGAGAAAGTTAGAAACAATTCAAATTAGAAATTAGACAGCTTTTTAACTGTGAGGGTGATTATAGGAACAAATTACCAAGGCAAGTAGAGGATTCCCCTTGTTTTGGTGTCTTCATGTAACCTTGAGGTCTCCCAGCCCTCAGGCAGGGCAGGGCAGGCAGCAGTTCTGAGAGTCAATCTCGTGGTCAAGGTTGGGTTATGGGGGCACGCAGGAGGGAGGAACATCAGTAACAAGCCTCCGTGGCTATGGCAGGATGGTTCAAGTACCCCGGGTAACAACGGGGTGGGGCAGTGGGGCTCCTACCGAAACACGATGCCCCTCATCAATTATTCCAAGGCCTGTCAAGGGCCACTGGACTAGGTAGTATCTTTCCTCTCTCTTTCTCCTTGGGTACCTGGTTCGGCGCTCTTACAGGACACCGGGGTAGTCCACCAGCGGGAAGTTCCTGAAACCGTCAGCTTCGTCCAGACAGGGTAGGACTGACAGTGTCCCACTCAGGTCCTCGATGGAGGGCAGCTCCTCCAGATCGCAGGTCTCTGCCGGTGGCTCTGGTCCACAAGGCCCCGGGGCTGGGGGTTGTTTCTCCAGGTCCTCCACTGAGGACAGCTCCTCCAGGTCACAGTGGCCAGGCGGCGCCTCCTGCTCCCAGGGCTCCGGGTCAGAATGCTGGGTGTCTGGCTCCCCAGCAGAGAGTTGCTCCCTTAGGTCTCAGGGGCCTGCTGCCTCTTCTAGCTGGCTAGGCACCAACCACTTGGGGTGGTCCTCCAGGCCCCAGGCTGTAGGGAGCTCGGGCCAGGCCTTCTGGTTAGGCGGGCAAGATTCACAGCCCTGGGAGCAGGTGGAGAGGTCTTTTCTCTGTGCCTGCTAGGGCCTGACTAAGGGAGAGGGCTCCACCCCCTGCTTCCTGTCAGGTGGGGAGGGAGCTTTTAGTCCCACCCCTTGCGGGGGATTGGCCCGCCCTCTGTATCTGTCTCAGAGGGTGGCCATATTCCTTGCCCCTTACACTTCAAGTGAAGACTGGTTGCCTTTTTGGAAGGTACGCTTTAGCAAAACACATTACCGGTATGTTTTAGTCAGAAAAAAGGTACTGGGTTTGAAATAGGGATAATGGCCTGTGATAAACAGAAAGTCAGATTTTAACCTTCAAGTCTATGAATACATGGTATAGTCTTTAATTATATGATGACATACTGTGTATTTCATAGGACTCATGGCTTCATTTAATACACAGCCTGGATACAGAAAAGGCAGAATTAAAATTGCATGGACAACTATAAAACTGTAAATTTTCTAATTTTTCATTGCTTCATTTTGCAATATTAATAACATTATTTTAACTTTGTCTGGGGTTTTTTGCATAATACATTTTATGATATAGTTTTGGACAGTAGGATTATAGTAAAGGCTCTTGGGCCTTGCAAGGAAAGTCTCAATAATTCAATTGTTTCTTTTTGTCAGTTAATTTTGGCCTTATTAATCCTTAAACATCACTAATATGAAAACATATCCTGTTATTTAAAATATGTACAGAATATGGAACCCAGATGTACAGAAAGAGTGAAGTATTAATATATTGTATTAATGGACAAATAGGCAATTAAAGATTATTGAAGGAAGAAAAAAAACATCCTTAATCTTAGCATTTCCTGGCTTTTGAATATTTAAACATGCAATTTGAATGTTGTTTTGCTATAATTATTGCATGTTTAATATATATTTCATAGAAAAGTGATAATTGCAAAATCAAGAACTCAAAATTTAGGAAATACCAGAATTAATGTTGCCTCTTCGTTCAACCTTAAATCGCCCCTCACTGTGCATATGCTTTACTATACAGTCTTTAATTAAATTCCAAAGGGGTAGTCGTGTTAGTCTATTGTAGAAAGACAACAGAGTCCTTAAAAGTGCCACAGGACTCTGTAGTCTTTAATTAAGTAATTACATACTATTTTTTCCCCAGGTTTTTGGTTCATTCAGCGCACAGAATGGACCTGCTCTGGAGATGCATAAGATCTATGCAGTGAAAGACACTATTGTCTGTAGGAACCATGTCTCATTTGTGGAAGTAGTTGGGAGTTTGGTAGTGTATGAGGCAGGGGGTTACAGTTAAGACAGTGAAACTCTGTCCTGGAGCACTGGAATCCATCCTTGTCACAGAGTTCCTATGTGATGCTAAGCAAGTCAGTTAAACCAAAATGGTGGTCACTAATTGTGTGTTTTTCTTTTTCTGGGTGTCCAGCCTAATTAACTGGAACCAGATTTCCAGAAGTGCTATGTACATACAACTGCAAGTAAAGTCAATGGGAGCCATACTTAAATATATGAAGTGCAGTATAATGCAAAGTAGTCTTAAAAACCTGATCCTAGGTGTCTCAAACAGGCACCAAAAATTAGCACCATAACCATAGACCATAACCCCTTTGTGCCTAAGCTCCACATCTGCAAGTGGATATAATACCCTTTCTCCCAGTTCACAGGAGGTTTTGTCATAAGAAAATAATTAACAAATGTAAAGCATTCAGATACTATTGTGTTGCGTTCTATAGACAAGTCTATGAGGAAATTAATTAATTCTGTCTTCAGAGCAGGGCTTGAATTCTTGTGCATTAAATGTGGCCTAGGGCCACACACTGACTATGGAAGATAAAACCAAATATTTATTAGCTATTTACTATTTGAACACGGTCTATCCTAGTCATTAAATGAGGCATGGATCTGTGGAAAAAATAGAATGTGGTCTTGTAATTAAAGACAATCATAATATCTGATTCTGGTATGCCCTATCTTTTGAATTTTGCACTTTGTAATCTTCATAATATTCTTTTAACATAGTTTTTTTCTGTCTAAAATACAACAAAGAACAAATGTTTGAAAATGGTTGACTAAGGTTTATAAACAAAAAGTGCACCCATAATTGCCTGTTCACTTATAACTTGTGTGAGCAATTCAGATTAATTTGTGTGCATGTGGCTAATTATAAAAGTAAATGTCCTCATGAAGCGTACACAAGCATGGGTATGCTTTGCATAAAAATCTCAGTGCTTTATTTATATAAGCCATTGAACAGAGACTCAAAGGTTCCTTTTTGTGTGAAAACCTGCTGCCTCCATTTTTGTTTGTCTTTACAGTGTTTTAGGGCATATATGAACCTTAACCATAACTAATGCAACATTATCCATTGTACTTGTAAATGCAAAATAAACCATGCAACAGTTTACATGCAACATACACTATTACATTATTCCTTAGGAATCCATGAATCAATTCAGATAAAAATATGAACCAGCCTGAATCTTTAGCTAAAATTTATTTTCAGTTTTACCTACCTCTTGCCTTTTTGAACTCTAACGAGGAGAAGAATCTAAGGCCATACATATTGCAAGAGAGGTTGTTCTGATATTTTGACTCAGCTGCAAGCAGAAAATACTAGGAACCTCAACAAAACCAAAATAAAAGCTTATATCTTTACTTTTTCTTAGCTTAGTTGTTCTGACACAAGAAGTGTAGTGGTTCAGTTGAGCATTAAAACTTTTAGGTCTTTCTACAAAATGAATCTTAGAACTTTTTGAGGTTCAATCATCATTAACCTGTAATGTTTTCAATTAATTATTTTTGCTCCATCACACTACAAAGCACTAGTCCCAGATCCAGCTTGGAATCAGACTTCTACTCTGGTATGGGAAACCAAGCAGTTACTGAGTCTCCTGTTGTAAGACGTAGACCTTCTCACTGCACATCACTCCTGCCAGACAGGTAGATGGATAATTAAAGCAGGAGACAGGGGACACCTCTCCTCTTCCTGAACAGAACTTATCCTAATAAGAGATTATCATTTGGAGGGCTGATAAGAATCCATAAAAAAGTTTGGGGATAGAAGAGAAGCACAAGGGAGACTTAAGCCCCTAAATGCCAATTTAGACCCTAAATTCAACATTTAGGGACCCCTGGCATGCACATAACCTCCACTCAGCTGCCACCTAACTCTAGGTAAATAAAGTCCCCAGGAACCTGTGTTTCTACATTTAAGGTCCCCCAGACACCAAATTTTGGCATCTGAGCACCTCCAGAGCCACCTCAACCTGACCCTCCTTAGCAGCTTAGTACCTCGCCCATGTCCAAATTCTAGCAGGATTCTCAAGGTAGCTATTACCTCACCTACAGAGCTGATGCCTCAAACATGCTCTGAGCAAGCCTAACCCTGCACAAAAGGCAGCCAGAGGAAGAACTTCCTTTTACCCAATAGCCCAGTTTTTAAACATACTCATGTGACCTGTGGGAGACCTGGTTTTAAACTTCTCCTCTGGCTGAGGGAGAACAGGACTATAAAGCCAAGTGACTCATAGCCTAGGCGCTATGATTGGAAGAGAAGATGAATGACACTCTTTCAATCTCTCCTGATAGAGCCGTTCTACTTTGTGGCAACTAATTAACTATTCATTGAGCCAGAGAGAGAAAAAGCAACAACTGAGAATGACTCCCTAGCTTGGTCATTAACCTTTACACTTAAAAAAGGGGAGACCCAGGTTCCACTCCCTCTCCCCTTGGTTATTTAAGCACTAGCTGCAAAGTGGAATAGCTCCAACAACAGAGATTAAGAGATTCTTACACCAAAGCCCACTACCTGGGGCATGCTCTTGGGGTGTAAGAGAAGTGGAATCAAATTTCAGCTCCATATCAGGTAAAGAAGGGATTTAAACCTGAGTCTTCTGCACTATGGCTGAGTGCTCTAACCACTGGATAAACGGGGCATCACTCCTTCTCCTGACTATTTCCCATTGACTATCTTAAAAAGTGCTTGTAGCTTCTGTAAGTCACTTTTTAAGGCTCCAAATTCTCAATTTGCATCTCGTGGAGAACATGAGTGCATTACTCAAGTTTATGAATTCCACCAGGCAGCAGTGGGCCTAAAACTTAGGTTTTGCAACACCTAAGTCTCTGTTGTCCCTTTATATTTAATAACTATTTTTGCCTGGAAGACATTGAAATATTTTTATAGCCCCTATGTACAGGATTATTTCATCACCCTATGAAATGTTAACACCACCAGGAGAAATATGGCTGTCTGTTGCAGCTGTCCCCCTGCTGCATTTATTTTCCCTTTGTTTTGTTGTTTTGTGTGGCCACCCCTCCCGGGCTGCTAAGGGCCATTGCCCAGCCCAGGGAGGCAGCCTTCAGCTCCTTGGCTTAGACCCTGGCTCGGTGTAGGGTGGACAATGCCCAGGAGTGCAAGACTTAAATGGTCTGTTAAGCTTAAGGGCATGAGTCATACCTGTGGCTCAGATCTTTGCCCAGACTTGTTCTGTGCTTACCTTCAGTTTTCCCTGCCCTCTCTCTTCCCCTGTAGCAGAGGGAGCCAATCAGAGTTACTGGTGGGAAGCTGCCTGATTTTGCCTTTAAAACCAGACATTTTTGAGTCAGACATCAGAAAGGTTCCTGCTCTGCCACTTGGTCTGATCAGCTAGGGGTCTTTGGGGGCCCTTTCTCTGCTCTCGTTTAATTTTTGAGCATACCCCTGTTTTTAAACTCCCCTCCCATGAACACTGAATTTTCCTGCGAGATCTCCTGATAATTGAAAACAAACTGAGCCTCCTTTGCATCCTCTGATACTACTGCTGTTCCTTCCTCTATTCCTGCTGCTGTCCTGGGAATTGGTAAGGCTCCCCTCTTGCAAATTCTCCCTATCCTAGCTGCTGGCCTTGCTTCCCCAGCAGACAGACTCAAGTTAATTCCTTGGTCTGTGCCTGAAACTGTTTCTAACTCCGCAGTTCCCTTGCTGCTTAAAGAAAAGCCTGTGCCACTGCTAAGCTCTGCCTCCGTGTGCTCTGTCCCGGAGCTCCCTGCTTTCAGCTGTTTCCACTGCTGCAGCCACCATCCCCTAACTCCCTCAGGAGCTGTATCCTGGGCTCACACCACTCTGACTCTGGGACTGCTCCCCCCGGTCAATAGGACCAGTGTAGTATAAGGCGTGCCATTAAGTTTAGTTTCATTAGTTGGTTTAGGCTTAGTTTTGTTAAGTTGTATTTTATTAGCTTGTATAAGTTGTAGTCCTGTTAGAATTGAATTTTGTGTCTGTGTTTAGTGGTAGTTAAGCGGGATACTTGTTTGCCATTACCTGTTATATTGTGTGGCCATAGTTAAGCTAGATTAAAGATAATTGTTTTGCTCTATTGCTCCTCTATTTTTTGTTTTTCCTTCTTTCTGTTGTTCATTATTAGCATAAGTTGTATAGTTGCTGTTAAGTTGTTAAATAAGTGCCTCTGTGTCTTCATCTCTCCCCGAACACCCCAAGTCCTCTGCTGCTGTTTCCACCTCTCCCTGAACTTCCAAAGCCCCTTGCTGCCTTTCTTCTTTGATTCCTCTGCATTTAGCCTGCAGGCTCCTGAAGACTGCTTTGAGCCTCGCCCTGCAGGGCTTCAGTGCCTCTTGCTGCATCCCTTGCAGCTGTACTCTTCCCTCTTCCTCTGCCACTGATTACTCACCCCACCCCCACCCTTATTCCTTAACCCAGCCTCCAGTCACACCCTTACAGACTGCCTGCCACTGTACTCTTCCCTCTTCCTCTGCCACTGATTACTCACCCCACCCCTGTTCCTTAACCCAGCCTCTAGGTAAATTTTTACAGACTGCCTGCCACTGCAGTCCTACAAACCAAGTCATCAATTCTCATCTGTACTATTACACTTGTGTAGATTCACTAATCACCCTTATTGTGCAATTTTACTGCCATTTGTATCTCATTCATATTCATAAAACCCCATTGGTTACCATTGCCCTTACTGTACCTCTACACCTCTACCACTGTGACATATTGCCTTTTTTTTGTAGAATCGCTAGCCACCAATTGTGACTCACTGTGACACCTCTTCATTTTCACACTGCTTAATAAGAGAAACCCCCTCCCCAACTGCCTACTGTGACAAACCCCATACACCCCATTATTGCCTACTGTGATAAACCCCATTGTTGAATTTTACTGTTTTACATTTTTCAATAAAGATTGATTTGTACCCCACTGTTGCGGTAATTGCCCCCCAAGATCCTCTACCTGCTGGCAGGGACAATGGCAACCAATGATGCAGTGTGGCATCTCAGCAATAGGGGAAAATGGGGCAAATCACAGGAAATTTAGTCTGGCCTGAAAGCCTGACTTGTAGAGAAGAATAGGGCCTGAGGCACCCAAACTACATCTCCTATGGGGCACCCGCCGCCTCCCCCTGGGGGGGGTGTTAGGTTTTTTTAGTCAAAAGTTTTCAGACTTTGATTTTTCACCAAAAAGTCAGGTTTTTTTCGAATGAAAAAATTCCATTTGCTAGTCAGCTCTATATAATGGGCCAAGGGAAGGAAATGATGCTGGTTGCATTATGAAGGGAGAATTCCCATGAAAAAGGTAAGGTGGCCAGGGCATTTCCATGTCCCTCTGATTCCTTGCTGCTGAAATGGCTCCTTGGAACCATATGCAGGACATGTATAACTCAGTACAGCCCTGCTTCAAGTCGTATTGGAGGTGAATTAAGCTCCCAACCCAGTCCCAGAATTGGGGAAATGCAAAGGTTTCAATTAACCTGGCCTCCACTCTGGTCCTGTGCTAAGAGCAGCTTATCTGAACCAGAGGATCTGGTCCTCTGAATCTTCCTTTTTCTTCCATGGCATGTCATCTTACAGTTCTTTCTCATCTGAACAGTCCATTAATAAACAGAAGTCACTGGTACTATGTATGTGAGTAAGGCAATAAGATTACGCTCAGTTCTCTTAATGTGACTTACAGATACAACGCATGTCATCTACTGGCAGCCATGAATACTGCATTAGAGTAAGTTTATATAAAACTATAATTTACACTATACTATTATCCTCATAGGTAGGAATAGTATTAATATTAAAATAACACCCTTAGGCTCTCATCTGATGTTAGACACTGTACTACACAGACCATCTCTGCTGTAAAAAAATTTACGACAAGATGTAGCAAGTGAGTGTAATGCACAAAAGCAGGTAAGGGGAAAGGAGGATGACAAAAGTAACAAAGATGGGAAGAAATTGTTATATAGATTAGTTATGTGCACAGTTAGATGGTCTAATCTCATTCAGTATTTCCTTTCTTCAGTAAGAAAATAAAATAAAATAAAATAACCCTTAGGACACCTGTCTAGCTTTCTCAATGAAAGGTGTTATTAACTTGTGACATTTGATTAAGAAAAAAAACACATCCTTTAACAATAATTTTATATATTCCTAGTGTGACTTTCTAGATTGATAAATTACATTTTCAGTTCTTGTGCACCAAATTCTGACCTCCACTTAAGAAAAAACGACTAAAGACAAATGTAGTGATTTACCCTTTAAGTGAGTTAGGGATACGTGTTCCCTTGAAATTCAATGAAGGCACAAATTTTGACACATTTGAAAATCATATGGATAAATGAGTCATAAATGATAACTTCCTCAAATACACCATATACTGGAAGCAAACTAAAGGAAATATACAATATTAGCACCCCCCCCCCCCCCAGTTTCCAAAAAACTTAAGACATTTTGACACCAAAACTAAATTACAGGAATTGCAAGCCTTTTCCATGTTACTCTGGGATTAATGAGTCATTCAATGGTAGCCTAACTGCCATTTATGTCTTTGAAAATCCCCCCTTGGCCTCAAAGGGTGCGTCTACACTTAGCTTGCTTAAGCTTGCTTAAGTCGACTTAATTTACTCTGCGTCTACACTACACTTTCCTTAAGTCGACTTAAGCAAAATAAAGTTGACTTCATGGAAAATTAAGTCAACTTTATTAAACCTCCTTTTAATTCGACTTTAGGCTTAAGTCGACTTTCTAAAGTCGACTTAAGCCAGTGTAGATGTGGAGTAGCTCTAAATTGACTTAAAGTCGACTTAGGGCTCTCCAGGACTCCCTCACTGCCCTCCCTGCTGGGGGGGGGGGAGGACAGGGGAAACCTGGCATGCCCCCCCCACAGGGCAGGGCAGAGCCCTGCCCACCTTGCCCCATGCCCTGCCAGGGTCCCTGGCCCCCTTTGCCCCATTGTACCCAGGTACAATGGGGCAAAGGCTGAGTCCCCTGGCACTGGGCAAGAGGTGCCCACCTTCCACCGTGGACCTGCCCAAGGTCCCCCTAGCCCCTAGAAGTCAACCTAGGCGTCCAGTGTGGACGCTCTAGGTCGACTTTGTAAGTTCCCCCCAAGTCAACTTTAAATTTAGGTGTGGATATGCTAAGTCGACTTAACTAAGTCAATTTAGCTATGTCAACTTACCTAAAGTCGACCTAAATTTACAAGTGTAGACATAGCCCAAGATGTTTAGTTCACCCACAAATTGAAAAGTTTATCTCAGTTGGCTGCATGCAGTCCACTCGATATATTCTGAGGTTCATTACTTCACTATAACATTGCAGCTCCTTCTCCAATTAGAATAAACTGAATACTAACTTTGTGTCTACCTATTTGACTCCTTCCCATCTCTCGAGTGTTTGAGCACCCTTACTTTTTTTTCCCCTGAAGTTATAATCTTAAGATTTTGAACAGTCTATTTGGTCTATGCTATATTATTTCCTTGTTAGGGATAAGTGAGGTCCCTAAATTTGCTACCTGTAGTACCCCTCTTTTCCCAGCTATGGCTCCAGTCCAACAAAGCACTTTAGCATATGTTTGAAGCATGAGTATTCCTGCTGACATCAATAAGACTAGTTACTTGCTCACAATAAAGCTCAGTGTCATGAATAAGTGCTTTGCTGGGTTGGAACCTATATGAAAGATTACCTCTCCCCTTATGTGGAGCTCAGATTCCTAGGTGATGAATGGGGCCTAAAAACTTTAGACAAATTAGATTGCAGCAGTTGAGAGCACCTGCTGAAGTGAACAGCTAGCGGTGGGATGGAGTGTTCTCAGTGAAAGGTCTAGATTTCACATCCCTCCTTGGCTCATCAGAGCTCGGGTTTGGTGACTTACTAGGAAAGCTGAAAGACTCATTTGGTCTTCCAGTCTTTTTCTGTGGAAGGAAAAGGTTGAATGAGAAACTGATTGACTAAAATGTTGAGGAAGAAGTTGGGTGAGAAAGTGTTCACTGCTGAGAAGCTATTATAGGTTGTCACTGTTTTGGTCTTGTAAGATCTGTGGGTGAAGGCCTCTTGGCACTGTCCCTGACAGATGTTCCCCTGTGCCAGTTTTTGTCTCCCTTGTTTGTGTGGCCACCCCTCCCAGGCTGCTCATGGGAATGGCTTTTTACAGCTTCTTTGGTGCCATGGCCCTGCCTAGGGAGGAGGCCCCTTAACTATTGTTCCAGCCCTGGCTCGGCGTAGGGTGGACAATGCCCAGGAGTGCAAGACCAAAGTGGCTTGTTTTTCACAAAGGGCATGAGTCACACACCAACACCTGTGACTATGAGTCACATACCTGCAGCCCAAGACTCTGCCCAGACTTGTCCCTTGTTTTGCCTACAGTTTTCCCTGCCCTCTCTTCGCCCCTGTAATTCAGGGAGTCTATCAGAATTACTGGCGGGAACTGTTTGAATTTGGCTATAAACGCAGACCTTTTGGGGGCCAGACCTCAGAATAGGTTCATAGAATCATAGAATCATAGAATAATAGGGTTGGAAGGGACCTCACGAGGTCATCTAGTCCAACCCCCTGCTAAAAAGCAGGACCACTCCCCCTAAATTATCCCAGCCAGAGTTTTGTCTAACCGAGCCTTAAAAATCTCCAAAGATGAAGATTCTACCACCTCCCTAGATAGCCCATTCCAATGCTTCACCACCCTCCTCGTGAGAAAGTTTTTCCTAATATCCAACCTTGACCTCCCCAACTGTAATTTGAAACCATTGCTCCTTGTTCTGTCCTCTGTTACCCTCGAGAACAGCCTAGCTCCCTCCTCTTTGGAGCAACCCTTCAAGTAGTTGAAGGTTGCTATCAAATCTCCCCTCAGTCTTCTCTTCTCTAGACTAAATAAGCCTAGTTCCTTCAGTCTCTCCTCATAAGTCATGTGCCCCAGCCCCCTAATCATTTTTGTTGCCCTCCGCTGGACTCTTTCTAATTTGTCCACATCCTTTCTGTAGTGGGGAGCCCAAAACTGGACACAGTATTCCAGATGCGGCCTGACCAGTGTCGAATAGAGGGGAATTATCATATCCCTCGATCTGCTGGCAATACTCCTACTGATGCAGCCTAATATGCCATTGGCCTTTTTGGCAACAAGGGCACACTGTTGGCTCATATTCATCTTCCCGTCTACCATAACCCCCAGGTCCTTTTCTACAGCGCTGCTACTTAGCTGATCGGTCCCCAGCCTGTAGCAGTGCATGGGATTTTTCCGTCCTAAGTGCAGGACTTTGCACTTGTCTTTGTTGAACCTCATGAGGTTTCTTTCGGCCCAGTGTTCCAATTTGTTCAAGTCTCCCTGGATCCTGTCCCTGCCCTCCAGAGTTTCTACCATTCCCCCCAACTTGGTGTCATCCGCAAACTTACTAAGCACGCAGTCTATTCCATCATCAAGATCATTAATGAAGATGTTGAATAGAACCGGCCCCAGGACCGACCCCTGGGGCACTCCACTCGTTACCGGTTGCCGACCAGACATCGAGCCATTGATTCCTACCCGCTGAGCCCATTAATCTAACCAGTTTTTGATCCACCTTACAGTCCTATTCAGATAACTGAAAACCGGTGGGTTTGAATTGCATTTCCGGGCACACCTGATTACCTCTTAGGAACATGAGCTAATGTTTGCAGGGCCACTCCAATTCCTATCCCACCCTGATTTTAACTGATCCAGGGTTCTAGCTAGACTTTTTGCACAACCTGTTTTGTAATATGCTTCACTATTATTATTAAAATTTCTTAAATGCATACATATGTGCCATAAAAATCTGTTGGCATACCTTAAAGTGATATTAAGACTAATATTCTATTCAGCATTTATTAAAGATGGAGTATTTTTAACTCCTTCTTAATGTAAAATCTTACCAACAAGAAATCTAATACATTAAATACAGTACCAAATTTGGAAGAAAATTATCAATGAATTTAACAGCCACTGGATGTCTTCCTTGTTCTATTAAACAACAACTGCAAGAGCAGGATAAATCCAAAGATGAAAAGTTGGTTCTTCTGAGAGAAAACTCAACAATCAACATTTTCAGACGTCTAACTTCATGTAACATCAAAAAAAGTAGTAGCTGTTTATTGTATAAGATTCCATATATATCCATAGAAATGCAGGACTAATGCCAGCCTAGCTGTTACTATCTATGGTAAAGGATGAGTTAACTTGTCTTCTGCAGAACTGTGCTAGTTCACAGGAGGTAAGGGTCTTGTCCCCAGGGTGAATACCTATAAACAGCACACGTAAATGGGTCTAGTCTTTTGTCAATCTTACATAATTCATATTGGATTTTACTTGTATGCAAGTGTTACCCCAGAGACTCAGTTTACCCGACTGTTTTAAGCAGTTTGTGTTAAGTTTACTAAGAATACTATTCTGAGCTAAAATCAATATTGTTTGCTTGCTTAATGGTCCAATTCCTTCTTCTGGGGCTGCCTGGATTGGTAGGCGGCTGCACCTGATGTTCCCTGGTCTCCAGCTGCATCCGGGGTCTGTCGGTTGTTAGGCAGCTCCTCGGATCTTCACTTCAAGCTCTTCCTGGGGGCTAGAAATCTTCAACAACCATCTGTGTGATTGGCCATTCTTCTTATAGCCTCAGGATGGGAGGGGAGGAGCAATATGCAAAAACGTGCCAACGGGGGTGGGGTCCAGGAGTGGGAACATGACAGAACATCAAAAGGATGGAGGGGTGTTGGAGAGCATGACAGAATGCTGAGGGGAGTGGAACATACCAAGACATGGAAGAGGGGGGAGTGGGAGATAGAAGATTATTCTGAAAGGTGGAAAAGGAAGGAGTGGTTTAAAGAGCAGTATAGTGAGGAAATATAAAGTTTATTTAAAGTGGAATTCTGATAGGAGGTAATTTTAAAAGAAAGGTAGATGTAAGGTGTTCCTTAAAGAGCATGGGAGAGAGCAGAACCACTGATCAATCACAAGCTCAAATGATCTACTCTGCGATTATCTTTTGTTGCTAACTACCCTATTTACATGACACAAAATGTTCCTAATTACTGTTGTTACTTTGTAACTGGCTAGCCCCCTTTGCTACTGCCTGCAGGAATTTAAACCCCTTCTGAGGCCATGTACACACTACAGGAATAATCGCGCAACAAGCCCATTGTGCTTTAAAAGTCACGTGGTTTTTGTAGAGCAGGATCGTGTACACACTCTGCCGCTTGTGACGGAACAGAGACCCCCCCCTGCAATTCGTGATTTCACAAGAAACCCAATTGAATTGTGGGAACCTATCCCACAGTTCCATCCATCCTGATTTGGCGCTAAGAATCCTGGGTAGAAGGAGAGTAGCGCTGAGCAGCATGGGTAAAGTCTTGGTTTCCCATGGTGCATTCTGTTCCCCTTGCGTCACGAGAGTTGCTACTAGCAACTCGCGCCCATTTTCAACAGTAGTGCATTGCTTCCCGGAAGTCCTTTGGCAGCAACATGGATCCAGCTCTGATCTCGACTGTCGCCTTCAGCATAATGAATACATCTCAGCTGGTGGCACTGTATGCGTTCAGCTCTGAATCAGAGCAGGATTCGGATTGCCCTGGGCTGGTGACTGCCATGCAGAACAACAGCAACGCATTGCTGAGCTCCTTCACAGAGCATCTGCACACGGTGCACCGCTGGTTCTGGTCACGAGAGACGAGTACCGAGTGGTGGGACCGCATCATTTTGCAGGTGTGGGTTGATGACCAGTGATTACAGAACTTTTGAATACGGAAAGCCACATTCATGGAACTGTGTGAGGAGCTAGCCCCTGCCCTGCGATGCAAGGACACCAAAATGAGAGCCGCCCTCACCGTGGAGAAGTGTGTCGCAATCGCGCTGTGGAAAATGGCTACTCCAGACTGCTACCGCTCGGTCGCGAATCAGTTTGGAATTGGCAGGTCGACCGTCGGGTTAGCACTTTCACAAGTGTGCAGAGCCATTAATCGTGTTCTTCTCCGGAGGACAGTGACGTTGGGCAACGTGTGGGAGATCGTTGATGGATTCGCGGCCATGGGATTCCCGAACTGTGGAGGGGCAATAGACAGCACGCACATCCCTATTCTAGCTCCGGAGCATCTTGTGACTGAGTATATTAATAGGAAGGGCTACTTCTCCATGGTGCTTCAGGCACTCATGGATTAGTGGGCATTTCACGGACATAAATGCGGGGTGGTCGGGTAAGGTGCATGATGCTCGCATTTTCCGGAACATGGGCCTGTACCGGAAGTTGCAGGCAGGGACCTTCTTCCCCAGTGATAAAATTACTGTTGGGGATGTGGAGATGCCCATAGTACTCATAGGAGACCCAGCCTACCCACTGTGGACTTGGCTCATGAAGCCCTATACTGGAAATTTGGATCCCAGCAAGGAGCGCTTCAATTACCGGTTAAGCCAATGCCGAATGACCGTAGAGTGCGCCTTTGGGCACTTAAAAGGCCGCTGGCGCTGTTTGTACAGGAGGCTAAACTTAAATGAGGACAACATTCCAGCCGTCATTGCGGCGTGTTGTGTCCTGCATAACCTCTGTGAAAATAGGGGAGAGAAATTTCCCCCTTCATGGGACGTGGAGACTGAGCGGCTAGAGTTTGCCTTCCAGCAGCCAGCCACTAGGAATATCAAGGGGGCACAGCTGAGAGCTGTCCGCATGAGGGAGGCACTTAGGGTGCATTTTAGTGATGGGGACTCATAGGACGCATTGCATCACTGTGCAGTAGTGTTCCCAAGCACGATTAGGGGGTGGAGGGACGGTGCCGGTGGGCGTGTACTGTACTATGCTCGAATGAGTGAATACTAAACATGCAATAACTAATCTTATTGTGTATCAATAAAGACTGTGCAAAGTTCAAGTGATTCAATTTTATTATTATAAAACATTAAATATTTACAGTAAGCAGTGCCTGCAAAAGGGGCTATAGATGTGTGTAGGTGTGTGTCTCAATGCCATAGCTTGGTGCAGGAGTGGATGTAACATTTACCAGGAGGGTCCCTGGGCTTCAAAGAGCTGCTTTGAGGGAGAATGGGGCATGGGGGACAGAAAGTGTTACTGTGGCTGCAGGGGGGGGGGCGAACGTGGAGCAGCTGGGTCTGCAGACCAACCATGGTCTTCAGCAGTTGGGTCTGCTCCTGTAGGGTGCTTATGAGGGCATCCTTCTGCTTCTGCCTCTTCACATTGTTTTCTTTGCGCTCCTGCCGGCACTCCTGCCTCCACTGTCTAGTCTTCCTTGCTGATGCCTCATTGGACTGCATCAGCTCCTGGAAGATATCCTCCTTGCTCCTGCAAGGCCTCCTCCTTATTTGTCTCAGCTGGTCAGCTGGCGCAGACCACCAGCGGCGAAGGTCGTTTCTAAGGAAAAATGAAACATCATAAGTAGTGCTATTGTTCTCACTTTGGTTAAGGAGCCGGTAATATGCTCTCCCGCCACATTCCGCTGTGCCCACGGGACAGGGCATTGCCGGGGACTGAAAGGGCTTTTGCACAGGGAGGTTTGGGTTGCTGAGACAAGACACACAGCTCCGTGAACTATTTGCAGTGCTTTGGGTGATTAGTTCACATACGGCACTGCCATGGAAGCCAATATCTCGCTGCTTAGAGTGCCTCTGCAAGCCAGAATGCATATCCTGCATGTCACTGGTTTTCAGCCAGGACCGTACGCAGCAGGCTTGTGCGCAGCCATGGTTCCCGCTGCTGTGCTTTGCAACTGGCGAGGGAGAGTATCCCTCTATGGGGGAGGGGAAACAGTTGCTCTCCCATCGAATTTAACTAGGAGGCTGTGGAAGTAAATCGAGGACACCTTCAGTGATCTCAATGGAGAGGATTTCTTGACAATTACAGCATGCATTGATGCACTGCTCATGTAATGCGGGGTAGACCCTCCCATCCAAAAAAGAAAAGAGAGGATGAAACTCAAAACGCCTATTTCCTGCCCACTCTTCATTTGCCCGCAAAGCTTATCCAGCTAGCATAGAAGCCACTTCTGATGAAACTTACTGGTGCTCCCCTCTACTGCATCCGAAGTCAGTATGGAGAAGGAATCTGGGCAGCACGTGTCAGGTGGCGTGGAGAACAGCTCCTGGCTCCCTAGGTCGGCTGCACCGCTTTCACCCTCCAGGTCATCTTCCACCTCCATGTCCTCATCGACGAATTGCTCGTCACCGTCTGCTCTCGTATCCTTTTCATGGGGGGGGTGCTGACATGTCCACAGGAGCTTTTGGGGTGGTTGTGGGATCCCCGCTCAGGATTGCTTCCAGCTCCTTGTAAAATCGGCATGTAGCCGGCGCTGAGCCGGAGCGCCGGTTTGCCTCTCTGGCTATGTGGTACGTAATCTGCAACTCCTTCACCTTCGACCTGCACTGAAGAGTGTCTCTCTCGTACCCCTTCTCTGCCATGGCCTGAGAAATCTGGCCAAAAATATCGAAATTCTGCCGGCTGCCACGTAACTGTGCCTGCACAGCGGACTCTCCCCAGATGCCTATGAGATCAAGCACCTGGGCTGTGGTCCAGACTGGAGCACGTTTGCTGCGTTGAGCCGCCATTGCTTTTGAAGTACACAGCTGCAGCTGCACTCCACACCAAGCAAACAGGAAGAGTGAAGAATTAAAAAATTCCCGGGAATGATGGGAGGGCGGGTACAGTCACATCACAGCCACAGAGTGCAGAAGGAAGTGCAGAAGGGATGGAATTGGAATTCTGGGACATTTCCGGAGGTTTCATATTGCGCGGCAACCGTACACACATGAACTATCGTGGAACAGCTGTTCCGCAGTAGCCGCTACCACCCTCGTTTTGGTGGTTTACATGTTGCGCAGTAAGACGGCTGTTACCGCGCAACAACATGGATTTGTGTGTGGACGCTGTGCCTGTTATTGTGCGATAACGAGCGTTATCGCGCAATAACTTTGCAGTGTGTACACGGCCTAGATTTTTCTGACAATTTCCCTCTTACATTTATCTTATAACTCTAGATATTCTGGGGCAAAAATCTCTGGTCACACAAGATTATGGCATCTATTATAATAGTATAGTATAAGACAAATCCAGTGCTCTTCTTCATGAACGTAAAGGTTATCCAGAGCCCAGACAATGGAACTGATGAAATTATATTGCAAATGAGAGACATGGTATACTCTACACATGGTCTCGATGAGTGATAAGCATGCAAAGGCTAGGAGGCATAGGAGCAGTGTAGGGTGGAGAGGGCTAAGGCTAGTACTAGAGGAACTTCTGCTAAAGTGAATCCTCCTGTCCTTCTGCACTGGAGGGACCCATGTAAATCATTGAGCTGGATTAGGCTTCCTGGAGTAACTCTGCAGCTGCTCTATGGCTTGAGAGAGAAGATTCTTCTCTGCAGTACATCTGCCCAGAACCTGGCCTGGAACTTGGACTAGGCTCTCGATTTTAGTCTATGTGCACATGTTTTATACTCATAAGAAACTCAGACTGTACTCTTGATAGTTGCAAGCACAGCTGTGCAGTGTAGTACCTGCCCTGTTTCTATCCAGTGACAAGTGTAATTCTTAAAGTAGCCAGTCATCTTTTGCTACAGAGAGATTTGGGAAATGATTTATATCGACATACTAGATTTGACAGCATTCAGATTTAATGTTCAGGGAGAAGAAATAACCTGTGCCAGAAAGATTAGTATTAATATTACTATGAATTGTTACCCAGCGAGATCACTGTTTGGTAACAGTGCAGTAAATATGCCAGTAGACAGTTTTATGTTGGGAGAACTCTGCAGGCCATTAATAGTGATGTCACCAGGGAACAGGCTTCAAGAAGAGAACTTGAAATTCTTCAGCTGACGGCAAAACAGCAGTTAGGAGATGTAACTTTTTTCAGTGCCTACCCTCTACAGTTTGATTGGAAGTTAGGGAATGGGGTGGGAAAGAGTGGAGGAAAATCCCTCGGGACTTCAGAGAGAAATAGCCTCGCATGGGAGGTCACAGTACAGTAACAGCTGCAGCTCAATCTATTAGCCTAGTCCCTTTTTCCATAATGGAGGGACCAAAAACATAGAATCATAGAAGGCCATGATTGGAAGGGACCTCAGAAGGTCATCTAGTCTAAATCTCTGCTCAAAGCAGGACCAGATCCCCAAAATGGTGCTCACATCTATACCATACATGCCCTGTGCACCCCCTTCCTGGTCACCTGAAACCCTCTGCTCCAGCCCAGGACTGCTGTCATTGCACTACTAGGGGAGCTTCCATGCCTCTACCCACTCCTCATTCCAGACAGTGGAGTTGACATCTTGCAAGGGTATATCAATTTGTCTCCTTCCCTGGGCACTGGGAAGCTCTAAGAGGCATTCTGTCTTGACTTCAGTACTTTTCCTGGGGCAGTGTGGCTCTGCAGCATCTTAAGGCTGTGCCTTATAGGCAAAATCTAACCTTAGTGGCTTGGTCAGAATGAGTCATGCAGGGCTTAATTCTTCCTTCTTTAATTACTGTGGAAGCTAGTTACATGAAAGTTTTCTGTGCAGCAGCACACAATAGATGTTGGGCCAGAAAAGCTAGACAGTCTTTCCTCCGTTGCAAAGCTGGCACTCCAGTAAGGCAGAAGCTATTCTATCTATTTGATCAGAACAGAACTGGTCAGGAATTTTTTAAATAACAATTTTTAAAGTTTTCATTGGAAAATTCTAATTCATTAAAACTGAAACATTTTGCCCAAATGTTCATAGACTCATAGACTTTAAGGTCAGAAGGGACCAGTATAATCATCTAGCTTGACCTCCTGCAAAATGCAGGCCTCAAAACCTCATCCACCCACTCCAGCAATAGGCCATCAACCTATGACTGAGTTATTTACCTCCTTAAATCATGATTTAAGGACTTTAAGAAAACAATTTTATCAATTTTAAGAAAACATTTTTGAAAGCTTTATTAGGTCCAGGATATTTCTGGGAGCATGAGCCAGAAGCAGCAAGGAGAGAGAAGCACTCTAGACTAGCTAATACTCTTTTGGTTAAAGTTGTTATATAGTATGAGAGAAAGTCGGGTTCACATCCTTCTTTGCCAAATGAAATTTCAGTCTCATTTGTGTTCAGCTGAAGAATGACAACACATTTTCTCTCCTTTTTAAATTTTGTTTATTGTTTTACAATCGAATGTTTGTCTTCCAGCCACCTTAGGTTTGAGAAGTTACTTTTTTTTTCTCTATGGTTTTGAGAAGAGGATTTCCCTTCCACCATGGAATTCTGCAGTTCTTATTTGACCTACTCAGACTGAGATCTGTCCCCAAATGTCTCTGTCAGATTAATTTTTGGTGAGTGAGGTTTGGATTTCTACTCTATTTTTCTTTCTTGTTGAGATTCTAAACAACAGCCTCTCAGGAAAATGTTGTTTGACTCTTCTGGGATGTCCAAAGTTCATCCGGGCTTATAGAACAATACCCAATACTACAAAATTTGACAGCAGTAGTGCTAATAAAGTGGTTTGTGTAACAAGGCAGGGTATATGCAGCACCGTGACTGAAATCTAATTTATCTTGTTGATTTAGCAGTGTTGAAATGTATAAAGCCTATGAGCTTTTCCTTGTATGTCAATAAAAATTGAAGGATCCAAAACCAGCTTTTGCTAAATATACATTAACCCAAAAAATGAACGGGATCTATTTCTATCATGTTAGGATTTTCTATAGTGCCCATCACAATAATATCTAAGTGCTTCCACAATATCTAAATTCTTACCTATAATGAAAATGAAGTCGTGAAGATCTTCACACTTGTACTGGGTCATTTTGCATATGTTGGCTTGATCTCACAAATCCTCTATTGTGAATAAAGATTAACCATTTGAATATGGGCAGGAAAATCAGGGTGCATTTGTGCTTTTTAAATTCAATATACGGGTGGTTCCAGTGAACTTATTCTTCCTCTATGCACCAAATGACATGTGGTTACTTTCTAAATCACAGAAAGACATTAGCAGGCAGTGTGTTTTAGATTTAGAGCAAAATATGTTCATATTTCAAACACAACTTGAAATCTATGAGGGAAGATCTGTGTTTCCCTTGTCCTTCTCTTCAAGGATATGTTCATGGCAGTAAAGACATCACCATTTATCAAGTTTATAGCCCTATGGGATGATAAAATATAATGAAATTGCAAACATCTCTGATGTAAAATTAGCACAGCCAACTATGTTTTTAATATTTACATATTTTGTAATAAACCATAAAATTGTCTTAACTTGAGGAAATATTCCAGAAATGTTCAGAAATATAAACTGAATTGTGTCTGTGGAGAGGATACTTTCAGAAATGTAACCCTAATCATGTAGGTAGAGTGGAGAAGATACATAGATCTTGGGTTTTATTTTGGGGTGCCTACAGACTTGATGGAGTTGGGCAGGTTGACTCTACTGGATGAGTCAGGATTATCCAGAAATTGGATATGGCAGGTATCAGTCATGCACATTAGCTGTTTGAAGCTACTTAGATGATTTCTGTTGTGGGCAAGAGTTTAGCAGGATACACCCAGAGTCACTTGTGGTGTTCTAACATCACCCTTAAGAGTGGATCCAATGGGAACTCAAGAGGATGGGGAGAAGTTTATGAATAGAAGGAGCAGGCATCTGATGGGAAAACTCAGAAATGAAGTCGTTAAAGGAACAGAAAGATCTGCTGAAAGGATTGCTGGAAAGATCTGCTGAAAGGAATACAACCATTGTGTCCTTAATGGCTCATCAGGTTACTCCCTGGTCCCATTGTAGCTGGCACATTCCTTAACATTAAGGACACAATGGTTTTACACAGCCGTCTCTCTCAGGCATTTCCATAAAATCACACAAGTTAAAGTATAGATATAACACCAAATTCCTAACTAAACTAACTTCTAATCCAAATACAATTCCTAGACATAAACTATATAATCATTCCCAGCAATTCTATTGATACCAAACATGACATAGTTCCTATGGATTATAGCATTTATGATATATGAATAGAAAATAATATCATAAATGCTTCCCTAAATCCAGACAGCATCACACCCTGCCCACATGCCCTGCCAGGGTCCCTGTCCCCTTTGCCCCATTGCATACAAGGGTTTCCCCCCCTTCCCCCGCCACCATGGACCTGCCCAAGATCTCCCTAGCCCCTAGAAGTTGACCTTGGCATCTAGTTTGGACGCTCTAGGTTGACTTTGTAAGTTCCCCCTTAAATCGACTTTAATTTCAAGTGTAGACACACTAACTCAACTTAACTAAGTCTACTTAAAGTCGACTTAGTTAAGTCGATTTAGTTAAAGTCAACTTAAAATTACAAGTGGAGACATAGCCTATGTGTCTTCCCAAAACCCATTACATATACATACATATTTATATAAATTCATTCACTAATATAAACATTTTGCACATTGTGAACTAAGAACTATACTTTTGTATTTTTTAATCATTGCATGCTTCCAGACAGTTCTTACTCTTCAAATATCTACATACTTGATTATTTCTCCCCAGATACTACCTTTCATTTTTCTGAATACACCTGCTGGCTGCATATTACAGTGTGCATGTTTTATCAATACGCAGTTACTTAGGAACCAGAAATGTGAAAAGTGTCTTCTGAAAGGATGTTATTTTAATCTGAATGAAATTACATCAGTCAACAACATGAAGCAGGTACCAGCACAACTGCACAAATTCAGACTTTCTATTAGACTTCTGGTTTTTTGTTTTGTTTTGTTTTTCTTTTTGTTACAACAAAGAGGTTTCTGAACAGGGCTCACACGATGGTCAAAATGATCAAAAGATCCTGTTTTGAGTGTGTCCACATTAGCATTGGAAGAGATCATTTCCATCTTGGATAGACTGCACTAACTCGGAAGTGAACGAGCACAGTTAAAACAGAAATGTAGCTGCAGTGGCACACACAGCAGGAAGTGCTAGCTGCCCCATGTATGTAGCTTGGGTCATGGGTAGGATTGTATTTGGAATAGATAGCTCCTTGTCCTTGCCATGCCACACCTACACTTCTCTTTTTAGTGCACTAGCTTGGCCAGAGCTGAAAATTATACCTATCCCAGCTGGAAATTACAGCTTTCAGTTCAACTATAGACATACCTTTAAGCACCAAAATAAATGTCCAATGTAACAGAAGAACTCAGAGTTTGGGAGTTAAGCTCTTTTGATAATTTGGCCATACAGTGTCACAATGAGAGCTCCTGGATGTTGAACACTTATTTAGGTACCTAAATGGGAGCTGAACTCTTTTGAAAAATCAGACTATATATCATTTTCACCCCAGGCAAACAACAGAGTGATGCAATAGGTGAGCTTACATGCAACAAAACAGTCACAGAGAAGATAGGAGGAGCTAGGGAACCTAGAGTTGGGAATAAATTAATGGGGTTTTGTGTCTTTCCATATTATTTACTAGCTATTTATAAGAATTGCAGAAGAAGTGAATCTTGAGGAGAGATTTGAATGAGGAGAGGGTAATAGCATAAGGAAAAGGAATTGGATCTGTTTAACCTTTTTTTTTTTTTTTTAAATTTTGACTGAAACTGAGTGGCTGGTGATGTCAGCTGTTGGTTTTTATACCAAGTAAACTATTAAGATTCTGTGTTTAATTGTGAATCCAGTCTTTGTAGCCAGCAACTTTTTGGTTGATCCCAGGTGGGCACCTTTCTTCCCTTCCTCTCATGCTCTGGCATAGGAAGGAGATCTGGAAAGACACAGCTGCAATTCAGACAGCACGTTTAAGGCTCAGCATTCCATCAGTGGAAAAATGATTTCCTCCTTGTCTTATTAATAAGAAATGAAAAAAGGAACAGCTGCATTATATGCACTTGAAGTCCTTTAACAGGTAAACCTGAAAATTATATATATCCTTTAAATTTAAAAAATCAAATTAAAGTTTCTTATCCTCAATGTTAAAAGTTAAAGTTGGATGCTCCTTGTAAAATTTACACACAGAAAAGTTACAGTACAGTTATTTCAAATTTATCAAGTTTCAGACAGAGATCTATGATTCTGTGTAGTTTACATTTTGTGGACCACTTCATAAGAGAGGTTCCAAAGAGGTAGCCATGTTAGTCTAGTTCTGCAAAACAAACAAGGAGTCCTGTTTGTTAGTCTTTATAAGTGCCACAGGACTCCTTGTTTGTTTTTCATAAGAGCGAGATCCTCTCATGAACCAGTTTCACCTACCAACTTTCACCTTTCCCCATCCATTACTGCTTGATTCTCAAATATTTCATTCTACTTATACAAAGCAATAGGTTATACCAGTGCTTCTCTTCCTGTGGTCTGTGGCCCATCCGTGTGTGTGTGTGTGTGTGTGTGTGTGTGTGTGTGTGTGTGTGTGTGTGTGTGTGTG
>ML685898.1:2666728-2714933 GCA_007922175.1 Pelusios castaneus
CCCCATACAACAGATGCACATTGATCAAGTATATATTTTAAAAGATCTGGTAAAATGACAATTATTCTCCAAGACTATATTAACATTGGAAAAGAGATCTTTCAATAGGTGTTTCAAGTGATTAGCTGATTGTGGTCATCAATAGGCTCGCACTATCCTAGGCCTGATCACAACCAGCTAACACTTTAAGGGATTAGACCTTATCTACAAATTAACTAACATGTTTTTAAACACAACGTCTTTCACCAAGGTCAATGTGGCCCAGGTGAGGGCTTAAATTTATCAAGAACCATATCACAGGTAATATGATTATTAATTTCTATTCTAGTAGTATTTAAAGGTGCCAAATTTGGATATGATCTCTGTTGTGCCAGGCATTGAACAAACATAATGTAAGATAATCCTTGATACAAAACCTTATAAGACAGAAGATGGGGGGAATGTGAACATATAAGTGGCTTGATCTGAGTGAAAGGTGTCAAATATAATGTTAGTTCCATTTTTTAAAAAAATCTCTCCCCCAGAAACATTATACATAGTGAGGGTATTAGTCTGAGTAAAGGGAACGAGATGATGAGCTGAAAAGAGTGTGGGGATTGGGAAAAGGAAAGTAAAAACTGAGGGGAAGAAGGGACAGGGTGTTGGAGGTAGCAGAGAAGGATGTTGCAGACAGGCACTGGAAGGGAATTAGAAAAAACAAGCAGTCAGCAAGGATGAAAAAAATGTCCAGAATAAAAACATAACAGTAGAATCTGTCTGAAATTCCAAAGGCCCTACTGCTAAAGTGTCTAAATTCTACACTGAATCCCCTTAGTCACTATATCAAGGAACAATGGAAAAAGTGAGTAAAAATATTTTTAGCTAATTAAACCAGGTGTTTTTTGGAATGTTTAAAAAACTTGTTTGGCTCAAGGGACAAAAATATATTTTTTTACATACCTGAAGTGCCACCAGTCTATTTAATAAATAAATAAATTTTCATGTAGGTAATTAATTATAATTAAAACAATTTACATTTTATAAATTAAATTTTAATTAATTAGAATGGTGGCCATTCAGGGTTGTAAAAATTAAATTTGTGGCCCTCGAGCCAAAAAGGTTGGGAACCACTGTGCTAGAACATCAAACTGTTTACACTGAACTCCCATTACATTTTTCCAGAATAAAATTTTAAATAGATGCTATTGACTCTATCATAATTTCTTTGAGGTTATCTTATGGCAATATGTCAAATATTAAAGGAGGTTGACAACATTAAAACATTTGTATTCCATAATCAGGAGCTATGAAATTTGTAAAACCTAGCAAAGATACCTCTACTCTCCCAGAGGATGTGTTCTCAGTCGATTATATTTAGTAATAGTGGTAAATAATATAAAATGAAGTTTAATAGTAAACTGAGGCCCTGATTAAGCAAAGAGAATAAGCATGTGCTTAACTTCCGTAAGTCCAGCTTGCCTCCCTGTGTGGTTCCAACTTCAATAGAAGTGGAGGGTTCTTAGCATTTCACACAATGAGTTCTTATGCAGACTGGTTAAATGAAATACTAAATACATCTGTAATAAAGAAATTAATACAGGAAAGTTGGTACAACTGGAAAAAATAGTGTGCTGCAACAATATTTTGAGTCAGCCTTCCACAAAATGTCTCATGAAAAATGTATTGGAGTTGTGCTTCCATAAAACAGTTCATGAGAAGTGTTACCTATTTCCCCTAATAGTTTAATTCTTGTGAAGAATCATGCCTTTTTTTATGGTCCTATGCCTGTTAGCAGATAAGCTGCATTAATGCTCTTATATATGTCAAGTTCAAAGGTTATTTCACTGTAGTAGTGTCAATTAATGGGTCACTTTTGCAGTAATTTACTCCAATAAAATGGTGGGGGACACACATAATCCACCCATTCTCTCTCTCTTTGAGGATCATGTGCCTTTGGGGAAGTGGGACCGAAGAGTCATTTCTGTTCTTCCCAGAACTCAGGGACTCACTCTATCTCCTCTTATGTGGCCTGAAGTAGAAGAATGCCCTTCCATGTCATGGAGAAGGAGAATCTGGATTGATGTTTAGGTTTCTTCTCTCTCTTCCAATTTTCTGAGTTAGAGAGAATGTGAATAATACATTAACTGCATAGCTGCCATATCTCAGTACTTCATTGTCATTCTCATCTCTACTAGCTATATCTGGATTTTTAAAAAGCTCCAAATAATTTAAAAGCACCTAATAAGAAGTATGATTTTATATAAAAGCTCTAAGGTTTTAAAGAAAAGTGAATTTGAGTGTGGGGGAAATGTGATTATTTTCTCCTGTGATCTGCTCAGTTTAATTGGACAGCTGCTGCTCTGTGAAGGTTTCTATTTCTCTCTATTTCCCAGTTTCTCTAGGATGAATGCAATGTCATTAACAGTTTGGTTGGCATTTTGCATTTTATTGTCATTCTCTTTCTTGGCAGTTTGGCTTGAGATTAATGAATTCCAGAATATCTCAGAGAATAATATAGTGGGGGCCTTGTGGGAATATACTACTTTTAAATAAAAAAAGAAAGTGGAGCATTCAGGACAACAATTACCTGATTCTATTTGTCTGTGAGTGGCTGAGTATAAATAGCCTACAGTTTTTCTTTGGAGGAAAAAAAATATAGTAGATATTTGCTGTTTCTATAGTGTGTTTTCTACTTCTGTTTATTTGCTTATATATGTTACCAGTAGAAAAAAATGGGGTTTCATTTTTCTGATTTGTTTGGGAGATATATTGAGATAGACAAATAATTTGCGGTACAGAATGTATTCATCCCATTTCACCTCTATTTGCAAATGGTCCCCACAAAACTGATTTTCTAGATTCATTATTTGGAATTATTTCCCGAACAATTTCTGCAAATAGTTCTTGATCTTGAACCCATTTGCATTACAGTATCCAAGATTCTAAGCTCCTGTCATAGTGATTAGTTTTCACAGGACATTGATAGTACTCTTCTCTACCCTGAATAGATGAGCATAATTCATCAGAATGCCAGGAGAACACACTCATTATCATAATCCTGTGGTTTAGTGGCTGGAATGGAGAGGTATTCATCCTCACTACTCTCTTTGGGGAATGGTAGGCCCCCAGGGTAGTCCTAGGTGAGTACCCTTAACCAGGGGTTCTCAACCTTTTCAGGGTCATGGTCGTGACACAGCTGAGAACTTTACCAGCTCTGTGCAACACACCAACCTGACTGCCCTACCAACAGTTTTCCCTGGCCCTCTCTCACAATCCTCCCACCCATCATGACCACACTCACCTGGGGCACCCCACAGCCACAGGAACCCACTCTCTGTCCAGGCCCAGGGCCACGCAGCAGGGCAGGAGATTTAAAAATGCCCCAATGCCTGGCCCCAGCTCCCAAGTGACCAGAGCAACCTGCTGGGTTAACATAAGTAGGCTACATGTGTTGCAGCCGATGGTTCTCTGCTGCAGCATCTCATCAGTGGCGGGGCAGGCTTAACTTGTGATATACTCACCACTATGCCGCAACACAGTTTTGTGTTGCGACACAGTGGTTGAGAACCACTGCCTTTAACAGTGAGATAAAGGTTGGAAGAGCACCACAATCTCCTCAGGTTTTTTCCAAGAAAGGCTTAGGATTCTAACTCTAGGAGAAGGTACACATCTGTGAATTACAAGTGGAGATAGGTATCTCCCCTCAAATCTGGATTTAGATTTGCAGGGAAGGGCTTAGGCCACCTGTTTTTCTTCAGCCTCTCCCTTCGGCTAGTTTAGATAGCTGTCTGCTCAGCTTATTGGCTTTTGTGTATCCCATTCCTAGGGACCTAGCTCCTCATAGATTGTATAGTCAGACAGGGCACCAAACCCGGGGCTGTAGATTTCAGTAGGTGGCAAGGTATGAGATTAAGTATCTGTCCACTCTTCAAACATGCAATATAATTTCCAACTAGAGGAGACATACCTGCTCTAGTTCTGATCAAGTGAGCCCATGTAGCCATGGCAGCACAAGCAACCCCAAGAATGTACCCATCCAAGATGCTAGGTACATATTTGGGATGTCTTGTGTGCTATCTTAAGCAAAGCTAGTGTAGATACATTGACTTGAGTTGGAATTTACATCTCCAGTAGATGTACCCTAAATCCCTGTGGTTGAATCTAGATCTCAGTGCAGAGTCATGCAAAATCTCTCCATCCCCCTCTCCCTGCATACACTGAGGCAGATCCATAGGATCCAGAGTGAAGGGGCAGGTAGCAGACAATTCTGGGTGTGGTTAGCGGACATGAAAAAATGCATGCCCAGGTCTCAATTTATTTAAAAAAAAAAAACCCACAATTTTTCAATTTTTTAAAAATACTACAAAAATCCAACTAAATAAAACCCTTCCAAAATTTATATAAAGACTGTGGTTATTCACAATTAATAAAACAGGCAGGCAGAAAACCACAATTGTTTAAAATCAAAGTTATGCTAAAATAAATCTATGATAGCCTTGTATTTTTCTTCCTTCATTATCTCCCCTGGGGGGGAGGGAGGAAGGTGTGGGGGGGAGGGAGAGAGAGAGAATGAAAATGAACTAGATGTGACAAAAGTCAGTCACCTCAGTTAATATACCACTGAAAGCAGTTCAAATCCTACAGATAACAGTAAAATAGAATGTGTTAAAGAAATGGCCACTAGATGGCACCACAGTTTGAGATTAGCAAAATGTCAGTTTAAAGGTCCTCATTGTATCTGCAGCAAATTGTTTTAGCTTTAAAAATGCATTAACATTTCTGTTGTGGCATTAATTAAAAATTAGGGTTGTCAATCACAGTTAACTCAAGTAATTAAAGCAAAACAAATTAATCAGATTTTAAAAGTCACAATTAATCAGTTTTAATCACTGAAACAATAGAATACTGATTTAAATTTATTAATATATAAATATATATTGATGTTTTCTACAGTTTCAAATATATTGATTTAATTACAACACAGAATACAAATTATGCACTGCTCACTTTGTATTATTATGTATTAGAGAACAGTCCTCAACACAAAGTAAAACAAATCTCATGTCTTCTATTAGGAACAAAATGTTCTGGGATCTCTCTCCTCTTGATTCTCAGAGGATTTAACTTCCATTAACATTAATAGAAGTTCAGAGTTTGTCTAATGAAACCCAACTGGAGAATAAGCACTTCTGTGAAGAGAAGCAAGGATATTTTGTTTAACTAACCAAACTATGCACTGTCCTTTAAAAAACAGGAAGACAGAGCAGTAGTATTTCATAAATGTAAAACAAATTTACAGTTATTTATTTTCCTGCATATTAAAATATAGATATAATCACCATATTGTAATAATTTAGGATAAAATATTTTAAAACTCTTATGAAATGCATAAGTGGCAGAAACAAGGTGACTATAGCACCCATAATCCAAGAATCCTACGACCAGATCCTAGACTGGAATTAATTTATACTGAGACACACCACCTGCAGATCTCGTCCCTAGTTTCTGTTTGGCTAGTCAACTTGAAATGCTTTCTCTTTGGAACTAATCCCAAAATTAAAAGTGTTCAACATCTGTAGGGACAGATCAGAATGTTACACAAGTCAGAAGTAAAATTATTATTCAGTCATTATACCTTGTGGCATTTTTATTTTGAGAACTCAGTAATATGTCTTTTATTTAACAAAAGGATAAACTTCAACTTCCACAATAAGAAAACAATATTTAAATTATGCTCTACATCTCAGGATTCTAAAGCGTAATATTCAGTCTTATGGACAAACAATCTCCAAGGCTGTTGATATAATTAATACAGTTGTTCAGTACTGCAGTACACCAAACTCCTTAAGACTATGTCTACACTTACTAAAGTTAGTTCGAATGAGTTAATTTGAACTAACTAATTCGAACTAATTTTAGTTAGTTCGAATTAAATTAATTTAATTTAGCTTAGTTCGAATTAATCAATTGCATTAAGGTCAATGTGCCGGTTAGTTTGAACTAACATGGCCACATTGGGTTAATTCGAACTATCTAGTTCAAATTAACCGTTAGTTCAAAAAGTATAATGGAATTTATTAGTACAGGCCTATACTGGTATAACTACTTCACTGAAAAATCCACACCCGTGAGTGACATAGCTATGCTGACCTAATCCCATGTGTAGATAGTGCTTCATTGGCAGGAGAGTTTTCCCACCAACATAGCTACCACCTCTCAGGGAGGAGGATTAACTACAGTGATGGGACCACTCATGGGTGTAGAGCATCTTCATGAAAGTGCTACAGCAGCACAGCTGTGCTGTTGCAGCATTTTTAAGTGTAGATCTGCCCTCCACCAAGTAAAAGCTTGTGACCATAGGGATAACCCAATTGTGCGTTTTGAAGGACTAAAACTCACCAAAGTCCTTGGCTGGATTTGAGATTGACATTTGGTAAGCTTTTTAGTATGCATTTTGGATCCAACCTCTGTCAGAGCACAGTGATCACTTCCCAGACTAATTCTCTGTGTTTAGTGAAGTGAATACCGCTGGCTCAGGAACCCCAGTGTGGACTGGGCCTGGTTCCTGCTCCAGTCACTGCATACCCTCCTATCACCCTTTGGCTGCTTTACTCTGGGAAGCTGACCTCAGCTTCTCCTGGTGTCTATTCTGTCTCTCTCAATCTCTGCTCGTGAATGGTGTCCTTCAACTGAGTCCTCCCCTGGTCCGAAACCTGATTCCTTCTCTCCTTATCCAAATACAGCAGGCTCACCAGCTGTGATTTTTTTTCTGATTTTTAATGTCTATTTTCTTTTCACTTACAACTTTACTAAATACCTTTTCAAAAGCAGTTCATAATTCATTTTTCCTGAAGGCTTTTGCTATCCTCTTTCTGAAAAGAATACAAGACGCTTTTTTCTTATTTCTTACTTTTATAACGCTTGTTTTACTGCTATCATTTATTAGAAATTTACCAGTTACATTTATCCCACCATGCTAACACCAATATGTCACGTTTACAAGGCTAGCTGTATGTCTGTCTACACTTTGGTCTCCCTTCGCCACAGGGTCTTGTGCCTTCACCTCTTCTGGAGCAGAATCCTGCAATTCTATACCCTCAGAATAGGCCCAAAGCTACAGTACCCTGCCTGCTAACCATGATCACTCAGCACGTTCCAGCAGGCTCAGCAGGTTTGTGCTTCACTTTCATAGCATCTTAGAAATGTGGGGCTGGAAGAGATTTCAAGGAGTCATCTAGTCCATTCTTTTGTGCTGAGGCAGGACAAAGTATATATGATGGGTGTTTGTCAAACCTGCTTAAATCGACTTAAGGAAAATTAAGTCAACTTTATAAAACCTCATTTTAATTGGACTTGGGGCTTAAGTCGACTTTTTCAACTGCACCAGGACTGCACCACTGCCCTCCCTGCCGAGGGAGGGCACAGGGGGAGCCTGGCATGCCCCCCCACAGGGCAGGGCACCCTGCCCGGGTCCCTGTCCCCCTTTGCCCCATTGTACCTATGTACAATGGGGCAAAGGCTGAGCTCCCTGGCACTGGGCAAGGGGTGCCCCCCTGCCCCGGAGACCTGTCCTAGGTCCCTGTAGCCCCTAGACATCAACCTAGGCATCCAGTGTGGGCGGTCTAGGTCAACTTTGTAAGTTCCCCCCAAAGTCAACTTAAAATTTAGGTGTAGACTCAGTAAGGGGACTTAGTTAAGTCGACTTAGCTAAAGTCGACCTAAATTTTCAAGTGTAGACATAGCCACCGACTGCAACACTTAGCCCTATTATCCACTAGTTTTGGGAACTTGTGACCAGTGTTAATACAGATGACTGGACAGTTTTCTTAAAATATAGCATTGTTGTATCTTAACAGCAGGAACAAAAATGTAAGAGGAAAAAGGAATTTAAAACAATAAAAGGGCTATATTCATGTTGATCTTATTCGAAGCCCTGTTATTTTCTCATAATGGGCCAGGCAAGTTTTGCTTTTTCAGACCCTGAACAAAGCCCTTCTCTCCAAGTCTGTCTTTCTCCATGAAAAGCCCCAACAACTGCCTCCCAATGGAGTGATTTTTTTAACTGCTTGGTATCCTTTTAAGCTTTGGTCCCTAGCCTTCACAAAATAAGTCTTCTAACTGACTGAACCCTGGCAGTAGTCACTTCATAGCTAATAGCTGAAGCATGGTCTCATAAAGTATGTCTACACTGTGATAAAAGACCTGCAACATCAAGTCTTAAAAGCCCAATTCAACTGACTCAGGCTCACAGGGTTCAGAGATGTGGGGCTATACAATTCTTGTGTAAATGTTTGGTTTCGCACTGATCTTAGACCTTCCCCCCCTTGGAATCTTAGATTTTGAGCTCAAGTCTGAGCCCAAACACCTGCACTGCTGTTTTCTAGCCTGCAGCCTGAGCCCCATGAGCCCAAGTCAGTTGACCCAGACAAGGTGCAGCCATGCTGCAGGTCTCTTATTGCAGTGTAAACATACCCTTAATGACCCCCACGTATTTACTATCTACAGCCATTGTGTTGCTTTCCTGCTAGTTTCCTAATAGCTCTGCTACTGAAGTAAACCTTACACAAGGGAAAGAAATTCTTCAAAGCTATATATGAACAAATGATCTCTTTCACTATATATGTGTATGTGTTTATTACTAATATTTCTAGACTAATGAGGTTTATAGAAATATGCTATCAAATTATGATTTATAATAATGTCTTTGGAGGCTTTAAATTATCTTCTATCTTCTACCTGTTTTTGCATTAATTTTTAAATAATTTACATGTAAATGAGAAGTGTTTTAATGCTAATTCCAAAATTTACAATTTGTATCATGCACTGTCATTTATAAAAAGTGATCTGTCAAGAGAACATACTAAGTTATGCAATGTTTCAAAAAGTATTGATAGGTTTACTAAATTTGTAGTATTTGCACTGAACTATGAACCTACTGTCAACTTGCATGCTTAGGAATAGTTAAACACCATCACTCAGCAATATATTAATACTGAAAATAAGATAACAATATAAAACTTATTTAGAAATTTAAATATACTGTATAAAGTACAGGTTTGTTTGAAGTCCCTGAGAGGCCTGGAAAATATAGCATAATAGTTGCCCAGTGGGTGTTTACTACATTGTACGTTAATTGGAATTCAAAAGGATCTCTCTGGACTAAACACCACCTTTTAATCTATAATGTTATTATTAAGTTATTGGAAATAATTCAACTTTCATGAAAACAAGATGAACATTAGCAAGGAATCCCACTGCATATGCAGGTCTTCTTTATGCTATTACAGTTTACCAGGTTCAGTAATGAAAAAAAAAAGCCATTCATGAGTAAAAGTTATTTATGAAAGCAAATTAATCTCTTCAAAATAAGTTTCTCAGAAATCAGCCTTCTTTGTGAGGTATGTAAGGGCCACTTTTCATCTATGATTTATTTACCCCAATCCAAAAAATAAAACTGTATTCAATTCAGAGTCATTCACTGGTGTCTAAGTTTGACACTATGTAATTCTAGAGAAAAGAAAATGTAACTGAAGTGCATTGAGAGATCATGTATAGACTTTGCGGAGGACTTTGTGACGCAATAAGCTGCTAGTAGGTGGTAACGCCATTAATCAGCCCTGACCAAAAGTTAACCCTGTGTATAAATAAAACAGAGCTGGTACTGATCAAGGACGTACCTTGCTCCCACGATATAGCAGACATATGTAAGCTCTCTAAAGAAAGATAAGTTTGGGGCAAAGAAATGTTGTAAATAAGTGTGGAAAATAACCAGATGTGCATGCCTTTTAAGCATTTAGCAAGCAAGTATATAAAAGCCAGAGGCTAAGCCCCCCCTTAAGTTGGAACATAATCATCAGAACAATTGCTATGTTCGCCACCATGAGTCATCGCTCCCCATGCTCTGCGCCCAGAGTCATTTAACTGGGGTTCCTGTCTGCTGAAGGGGCGTAAGCATTACTGTTTTCCTATTTCTTTTCTTTGTCTGTATCTTAATAAAACTGTTTTGCTTTTAGATTCTATCTTGTCTCCCGGTGTTGTGCCTACCAAACCCATTGAACCTTAGGGCCCGAGATATAGTTTGTAGCCAGTACCCTGTAACATCATGGTATAACTAAAATTGTTTAAAAAGACTAAAGATTGCAGCAAAAAGTTTTATATCAAGATAACTAACTAGAGCTCAGAATCCTGATATACAGACACAGTGGAGATAATACAAGGCACAAGTATAGTTTTTATCCCAATGCAACTAGCTACATCAAGGTGAAAACTATCTATGTCCTGTTTCCAATAGAATTTTACATTGAGACAGCTATCTCAAATTTGTAATCTTGATGTAAAATACAAATACTCAATGAATGACTTATGAAAAAGCTACAAAGCAAAAATTATTTGAAGATATTATGTATTAAATTTAAAATAAAATACATTTGAGAAAGGTGATCTGCACACAGATATTTTGCAAACAGAAAACCAAGCTAAAATGAATGAACTAAATTATTTGTCATGATTTATTTGCTCTGATGTACAAGAAGGGGCACCAACACAGGAACCAGCAAATAAAGTTGAGAACTGGGGTGGAACTCTGTTAAAGGAGAAAGGAAACAACCCTTTTTTCTTTAGGGACAGTGAATGAATTTTTTGAGAGTGTGTTTGCTTGCTGGATTGTTTTCAGTTTATGGGGGAATGTGCTGTGAGAGGTCTTCGATCACAACAGAACCTTGTTAAGGAGGTGTGGCTTCCCTCATCACAGGCCTGTAAAAGCAGCCAACTGACCAGCACTGGAGCCAGCAAACAGATGAACACACACACACACACACACAAAATAAGTGCTTCTAATAATGGTATGATCCAGATATTCCTGGTTGTGATAGGTGATACATTTCTTCACCAAATAGTAACCAAAAAACCAAGAGTAATGTCCTTTTTGGATTGCTAAGTAACATGGAGTATATAGAAGAACTACTTGTAGGGGACAACCCTGATTCGAATGACCATGAGTTAATTTAATTGAAACTAAATGGAAGGATAAACAACAATACATCTGTAATTAGGATTGTTGGTTTCAAAAGGGCAAACTTTACAAGATTAAGGAAATTAATTGGGAGGGTAGACTGGACTGGAACTCAAGTTGCTGAATGTGAAGGAGGCTTGGAATCATTTTAAGTCGAAGTTAGAGACTATCTGAAGCCTGTATCCCCAAAAAGCAGGAAAATTCATAGAGAATGGGTGCAGACTAAATTGGATGAACAAGAATCTCAGATAGGATATTGAGAGAAAGCCTACAAAGAAAAGAAGAAAGTATGGATCAACAAGAAAAAACTACCTCTTGGAGGTCAGAAAGTGAAGGGAAAAAATGAGAACTGTCAAAAGCCAACTGGAGTTGGACCTTTCAAAGGAAACTAAAACCAATGGTAAAAGGTTCTTTAGCCATATGGGTAAAAAGAAAACAATTAAAGATGTGGGATCACTTATCACTGAAGATAGGGTAGAGATAAAATATAATCTAGTCATGGCATGAATACTTTGTCTGAGCTTTTAATAAATGTTATGAGGAGCTAGGAGGCAGTAGCAAGGTGGTTAATGGAAACAAGGATAGGGAAGTAGAAATTACCATATCTGATGTGGACTCCAAACTTCAAACATCTTATTGGAACTGAATCAGGGATCCCAGGTAATCTCCATTCAAAAATATTAAAGGAACTAGCATGTGAAATTGCAAGACCAATAGCAAGGATTTTTAATGAATCTGTAAACTTGGAGTCATATCCTGTGACTGGATAGTTCCAAATATAGTACCTATGTTTAAGAAAGGGTAAAAAAGTAATCCAGGAAATAACAGGCCTATTAGTTTGACTTCATGGATGGTTTTAGAACAAATGTAGAGAGAAAGTAATTAGCAACCTAGAGGTAAATGAGTTTTACAAAAGGTAGATCATGCCAGACCAATCTTATCTTTTTTTTTATAAGATAATTTTCTAGACAAAGGAAATGCAGTAGATCTGCTGTACCTGAACTTCAGTAAACCAGTTGATATAGTTCCACACAAAAAAAATTATTTAAATTGGGAGAAGATGGGGATTAATAAAAGAATAGAAAGGTGGGTAAGGAACTGGTTAAAAGGAAGAGTAGAGTGAATCATGATGAAAGTTGATTTGTTAGGTTGGAGGGAGGTTACCAGTGTAGTTCCTCAAGATCAGTCTTGGGTCCAATCTTATTTAATATTTTTATTAATGATCTTGGCACAAAAAGTGTGAATGTTAATAAAATTCACAGAAAAAATGTTGGCGGTATTGCCAATAGAGGAAGACCAAAATATCATATAAGAAGATATGATGACCTTGAAAACTGGAGCAATCAAAATCGGATGGTGTTTAATAATGCCATTTGCAAGGTCATGTATTTAGAGACTAACAACAAGAATTTTTGCTATATGTTAAGAATATAGAAATTAGAAAGACCAGAAAGTATTATTTGATCACATGATGACTATGAGCTGCCAATGTAATATGGCCAGGAAAAGGACTAAGGGCTAGTCTACATTTAAAATTTACCATGGCACAGCCATAGTGCTTGTGTAGACACATGATGTCAACAGGGGAGAGCTCTCCCACCGACATAATAAAGCCACCTAAACCAGCTGCAGTAGCTATGTTGGTGGGAGACACTATCCCACCGACATACCATTATACACACAAGTACTCATGTCAGCAAAAGTTGTCACTCAGAGGGGTGATTTTTTTCACAACCCTAAGCAACAAAAATTTTGCCAGCATAAATGCTAGTACAGAAAAGCCTGATGCAATCCTAGGATGCATTGGGGAAGGTATTTCCTGTAAAGATAGGTAACTATTACCATTATACAAGGCACTGGTGCAACATCATTTGGAATACTGTGTGCAGTTCTGCTCTATCATGTTTAAGGAAGATTACTTCAAACTGGAGAAGACTACTAAAATAATCAGAGGACTGGAGAACCCACATTATTGGAGGAGACTTAAGAAATTTGGCTTGGTTTGCCTAACAAAATGAAGGAAGTGGGAAGGTATGATTGCTTTCAATAAATATATCAGAAAGATAAACACAAGGGAGGGAGAGAAGTTCTTTAAGTTACAAGCTAGTGTTGGCACAAGAACAAATGGCAACAATCTATCGATCAAAACATTTAGGCTTGAAATCAAAGGTTTCTAACAATCAGTGGAGTAAAGCTCTGGAGTAGCCCTCAAAGGGTATTAGTGGTATCAGGTTGCCACTCATCCCACTTTTATCTGGATAATCTATTTTTTGGTACTGTGTCCAGGTGCCCAGTTCTCCAGCGGGGGACAAAAAGGGGACCTGGCAATGTCTGGTTATAGGTATTGACCAGACATAAAAAATGTGATTACCAGGAAAGGTGCCAGGTCATTAACCTCCACCAGCAACTACTTTGCTGGGTCCACCTCCTACCTGCAAGCAGGCTCCTTCTCAAGATGAAGCAGCTCTTGTCTCAGCCCACAGCAGAGGGATCCCAGCTAGGGAGAGTGGGAAGTGGAGATGATCCTGTGGGCGATGGGGAAGGGGCAAGAAGAGCAAGGGACAGGAACTTTGGGGAAAGAGACCAAGAAGGGGTGGGGCCTAGGACAAGATGCAGAGAAGGCACAGAGCCTCAAGAGCCTTGAGGGAAGAGGCAGGGATTCAGGTTCTAAATCCTAGAACATGAAATGAAGAGGGGTCAGGTTACTACAGAGACTTCTTTCCCAGTTGTCTGCTGGTGGGTCTTACCTACCTGCTCAGGATCTAACTGATGACCATAGTTGGGGTCAGAAAGGAATTTTTCCCTGGATCAGATTGGCAGAGATCTGGGGGGGGGGGGGGAAGCTGGGAGTTGGCCTTCTTTTGCAGCATGGAGCGTGGCTCAGTTGCAGGTTTGAATTAGAGCAAATGTTGATTCTCTGTAACTTGAAGTCTTTCAGTTATGATCTGTGGACTTCAGTGATTCAACCAGAGATGAGGAGTAGGTGAGATTCCATGGCCTGCAATGTGCAGAAGATCAGACTAGATATTTACAATTGTCCTTTCTGTCCTTAAAAGTTTAAGTGTCTATGGTTCTGCTCTCTATAGGAATCCAGCCATATTCCTTGATCTAAAATCTGAGCAGCCAACAGCGAATACATCCCCTCAGTTCAAGGAGCAGATATATCCTTACCATATTCTCTGGCTGCTTCCTTTGCAGGCCGACTTTACCTCATTTTCCTTTGGAATGAGCCTCAGACAGCTAGTTCACATCCATGCCCCAATTTCTCAGATACATCACTTTAATAATAATTTCCCGCTATACGCTAGTAGTGGGATTCAGGCACCGTACTGCTACTTCAAGCACTTCACTTTAACATTTAGGCACAACTGGCATTCACAAAACCCTTCCAAGATGCTGCATAATCTTGCATGCACCTAAAGTTCATAGGTACCTGAGTTTCTGCCGTTAAAGACCCCAAGGTGACTAAATTTCAGTGGTTGGGGATGCACACAGCTGCCTGATCTTGCCCTGGAGCTCAATGCCTGACTGACATTGAAGCTTTAATGGGATTCTCTTTCCTTGGCCTATCTTGCCTTTAAGGCAATAGTTAATCCAGTAGCTATGTTCCTAGACTGCCTAAATCAGACACAGGAAGAGATTGTGCCCTCTTGCAACTCTTATTCCAATGATAACAGCACTGACACAAGATGTGGGAGACACTTCTTCAATTTCCCCTCTGCCTGAAATGGAACAGAGATTTGAAGTTGGATCCCCCGACTGGTCTATGGGGTACGATTATTAGTCTATGAAGTACGCTGGAACCAGTGGTTAAAGTATAATTTGACAGGCCCCGGAACCCTCCTAATCACCTGGCCCCCTTCCTGTATTGTCTGGGCCCCCCTTCATGCATGTGTGGGCCCCAGCCCAGGTAGGCATTTGCAACCACTTCTCAGTACCACATGAATCGGTTACCGCTCCATAAAAATATTTATAATTTTATATGGTGTTTATGTCTATACCAATTATTGTCACAAACTAGCAAACATTGCATAACACAATAAGTATTGTGATTAACAACGGTGGGGCGTAGGACCTGCCAGCAGCCAGGGCAGGGCAGAACATGCATTCCACCGATTTTTCTATTTTTAGGGGCCTTGGAACTCTGGCCCCTCAAATTTGGGGGCCCCGGAACTGTGTTCCAGTGTGATTCCCCTTACTTTAACGAATCTTTCCTAATTTCTCCTGTTCTTTGAAAAAAATGGCATTGTTTAGGTACCTAAATCCAGGAGAGGGTTTTTAGCTGTCAATACCGAGTGGAAACAGGCACTTCCCTCAGACCCAGCATTAGGTGCCTTGCTCCCTTCAAGGAGTTGGGTTTAGGTTACATCCCTCTGAGCACTGTCTACTGACTAGTTTAGGCAGCACCTTACTCAGTGTGCTGGCTTTATTGCTACTATTTTTAGGGCCTATTTCCATGCATTGTGTAGGGGTGCAAGGTGTCTCACTCAGGTGCATTCTTCTAGGCAGAAGGGTGCCTATGAATTAAGTACTGTGAGGCTGAGTGTTGCAGTGCTTAAGTCCCACTTTTGAATCATACCACTGCATAACAGAAATAACCTGAAATGCAAATAGATGTGTTCTGCATCAGGTGCAGTATACAGTCAAGGTGGCTGGAGTGTTGTCTGTTCCTGTGAGCATTTTGCTCAGTCACCATGCTCTGTGGTCTGAGTAGAAAAGCTTGGGAGAAGTAGGGAACTTGACTTTAAAAAATACAACACAAGAAGAAAGTCAGAACTGAACTATGATATTTCTCTTATTAAAAGATTCAGTTTAGATACCAAATAAAAGCAGTTTAATAGACACAAAATGAGGTTTGCTTTTCAAATGAAATTAATCAATCACTAGCATTTAAAAAAAAATGACAGGAGTGGAAAATTCAAGTTCTGTATCATCTAGCAAAAGCTTGCAGTGATATTTTGAGATTATTTAAATATGCTGGGTAGGATAACCATTCATTATAGTTAACTTTGTATTTTTTTCAATATTGTACAATATGAAGATTTATGGCATATTGGGCTGCATTAGGAGGAGTATTGTCACAGATCAAAGGAAGTGATTGTTTCCCTGTATTTGGCACTGGGGAAGCTACAGTAGGATTATTGTATCCAGTTTTGGGTGAAGGGCAATAAAAATTATTAGGGGACTGGAGCGCATGACTTATGAGGACAGGCTGAGGGAACTAGGATTGTTTAGTTTACAGAAGAGAAGAACGAGGGAGGATGACAGCAGCCGTTAACTAACTGAAAGGGGTTCCAGGGAGGATGGAGCTAGGCTGTTCTCAGTACTAAGTAGATGACAGAACTAAGAGTAATGATCTCAAGTTGCAGAGCAGGGAGGTCAAGTTTGGTTATTATGAAAACCTTTTTCACTAGAAGGGTGATGAAACACTGCAATGGGCTACCTAGAGAGATACTGGAATCTCCATCATATGATTTTAAGGCCCTGTTTGACAAAGACCTGGTTGGGATGCTTTAGTTGGGGTTGGCTCTGCTTTGTGCAGAGAATTGGACTAAACTTCCTGAATTCCTTTCCAACCCTTATCTTTATGATTCTATTGGCAAGCTTTACCTCCTATTTAGACTTCCTGATGTTCAGGACTAAGAAAGGTCCATGCTCAATAAATGGCAAGATCTATAATGTCAGGGTCTTGTTGGAGATTTAAAAAAAAACCAAAAAACCCTTTGTGGAAACAGTTACTATACATCAGTAACCAAAACGGAAAGGGATCTAATTTGAAATGTACAAATAGACAGCCAGCAGATCAGTTTGAAACAAATCTATGTAAATAATAAACACCAATCCAATAACAACACCAATCCTTTTCTTCTTAAGGAGAATGTGCAGGAAACAATTGAGGAATCAAAGGAGCAACTAAATCTAATTGTTACATATTTAACTAAGATGTTACCCAGATACAGAAGAACACTTTACAGATTTAGGGCTTGTCTTCACCGCCATAAGATCGATCTCCATGATCAACTGATAGGCTAAGCAATCTTCATAGACCCGATCAGGAAGCCAACACTGGTAGACCACCCCCAGAGAAAGAGTAGCCCTGAGTCAGAGGGAAGACATTTCCCTCCAGTTTAGGCTACTGAAGATAGGGCAGTAAGTTGAAGGTAGGCAATCAGAGGGAGATACGCAAAGAATTTTAAGTGCCTTGTGTAACTCCCTTTGGTTGCCTCCGAAATTGCGCAGCAGTATAGACCAGCCCTTAGATACCTGAGGAAACATAGCACAACCATTGTATGTATGACATTCCGAGGGACAAAATACCTTTTAGAGAAATGAGAATATCCATTTTACCATAAGTTTTTTTGTAAGTCAGCTTGTTAAATGCTATTGGATCCTTCAGGCCTAAAGGGGCAATATGAATGTGAATCGATATCTGCATACATGTAAAATGCAGAATTCTGGTAGTTTAAATCTGACAAACAAATTGCTAATCTTTCTGCCTGCTACCTTCTGCCAGTGGTTTTGCTCCACTGGGCCAATAGTACAAGGGGACTACCTCCTATGAAACTTTAGTCCCGCCCACCAGCCATCCAGCAAACTTTAGCCCCACCCACCTGTCACCAGAAGTCCCGCCCCATCTGGTCACCTGATATCCAGCCCCGCCCCTGCCCCACCTGTCACTGGAAGTCCTGCCCCATGACATCCGGTCTCACCCCCAAGCTCTGACTTCCGGCTGACAAGGGTCACCTGATCGGAAGTTGGCATTGTGACCCTTTCCCCGCCCATGGGGGCACATTTCACCCCGAGAGCAGGGTTGGGGCAACCCTCCACCAATCGGGGTCATCCCGGAAGGGCACGGCCATTGGCCGGGCGGCAGCACCACCCCCGGAAGTCTCGGGTCTTTTTAAAAGCGGAAGACCCCGAGGGTGGTTTCTCGAGACCACGTGGTTCGCAGCTCATGGAGAACATGGATGCCTTCGCCACCCCCCTGAGACCTCCGCACTTTGTTTTGGCTCCTAAAGTCTTGGCCCCCCGGTGTAGAAAGCGGTACATCAGCAGCAGTTCTGAGGAAGAGGGAGAAATCAAGGACAGCTAGAGCCCTTTGGCTCAGCCTTTGTTCGATACGCCAGAACCCGAAACCCAAGAGATCAGGGAGCAGCCTGACAGACTCTCACCGGCACCAACAGACCAGGAGAAAGGAGAAGAGGAGGCTCAGGTAAAGGAACAAGCCTGGGTTGCTAACCGCATAGCTCTGAAAAGCCAAAAGGGTGGTGGTGGTGGAGGATTCACAGCTTTTTTTTTTTCTGAAAATCTCTCTTGTCTTTCAGAAACCCCCAGACAATATTGCAGCGGACGAGAAAGATGAAGCTGGCCCGCCTTGTTTTTGTTCAATGCTGGTACTCACCGATGAAGAGGATGAGGCCAGGGATGAGGCCTATCTGGAGTTTAAGAGAAGGCTCGGCCTGGAAACGTTTGAACCACTGCCCCGTCGCCAGCGTAAAAAACTCATGCAGTCTGTTGTGCGTGTTGCTGTTTCTGCTTCCCTTAATTACTGTCTTAAGGAAAAGATGTTTGCAGATTGTGAAGGCTGTGTCATAGACGCTCCAGGCCAACGGCACCATGACTGTGTGCAGTGGACTTCAGAGGATATAAACTGCAAACTCCAGGATGTGTGCACTGAACTATGTTTTGAAAGCTTGTTAAACATTGTTATTGTTATGTTATGGAATGTCTGTAGGTAACTAAAAAACATTTAGACCTAGGGGTGACCTTGGTTCGCGCTGTGCCATTCAATCCAGACCCTAGCAGCATTCTAAAGGAGATGACTGAACTGGAGGATGCCCGTTTGGAGCATTGTATGGACCAGCTGGTCTGCACAAAATGTTACAGAAGTCTACTTAGGAAGCAGAATATGCATAAGAAATACAAAAGGATTAAGTTAGAGAATGCTGAGGGGTCATATATGAGATATAAACCATCTTGTTAGCTGTAAATAAATGCATCTCTGGAAAAGGCCTGCATGGGCCTTAAACGTGTTTATTTCAAGGTTGCCACAGGTCTTTTAAATAAAAATGTTTCTTGTGAGATCCAGCTATTGCATCTTTGTGTACTTACAGCAAAAATCTGAAATGTGTGTAGCAGCATTTTGTGGGAAAAAACAACCCAGAAATGTTTATTTAAAATAAAGCCAAAGGGTTAGAAAGGCAGCATGGAACAGGGGGGTCTCTGACTCACCACCCCACAACAAGGAGGCACCCTTTGTTTTCACGTAGGGCTAGAATTATCAGGTAGTTAGGTCTGAGGGGCCTAGATCACAATAAGGGTGGAGGCTGGGTGGAACTGCAGAGCTCTGATTAACAATAAATTAACTTTAAGGGAAAAAAACCTTTCCTTAACTTTTAAAAACCCCACAGACTCTTTTAAAACCAAAATTTCAGGAATTTTTTCTAGCAACTCAAAGTCATTAAACAGTCTGTGGGGTTTTTTAAAAGTTAAGGAAAGGTTTTTTTCCCTTAAAGTTAATTTATTGTTAATCAGAGGCCCATTGTTAATCCGAGCCCCATCTCCTCAGCCATGGCTCCCTTCCCCCAAAACCCATCTCCCCAGCCCCTAGAAAGATGGCATAAGGCTATCCAGCAGTGCTGTTTCTAGTTCTAATAATAACTCCTTCTATGACAAGGTTTCAGTGACGCAGCCCTCAGGCCAATATCCTAGTCCTCATGTGGCTCTCGTGGAAATTTAAGTTTGAGACCCCTGTCCTAGATAGCATTATTAGGTTAGCATACATTTTACATCTTTTATTTGGGTGGTGGTCACTCACCATCCAGACCTTATTACCTCACAGCAGTTAAATGGTGTTGATAGGGGTCATGTTTTGCATACCAATGTTGTTTGTGCTGACATAATAGACCACATCTGTAGAGATTAAACATAATTTGTGTTCATGTCATTTCTTAGCAATATCAAATTTCTGTTTTAATTGATGAGAGTACAAGTTTAAGTAAACTTTCTTGTCTTGTAATTTACTTGTACATAACTTTTGATGAAAAAATTGGTCCTGTTACATTTTTTCTTGATCTGATTGAACTAGGCAGCAATGATGCTGATGGCGTAGTATTAGCTTTGCTGCAGTGTTTGACAGCACATGGGTTCACAGAGGAATTGCTCAGGGATAATTGGAGTGGTTAGGTGTAGATAGAGCCTCTGTCATGTTAGGAGTAAAGCTGGTGTTGCTGCAAAATTAAAGACACGATTTCCACTTTTGATGAGTTGGCATTGTTTTGATCACAGGTTGGAATTGGCTGTGGCTGATGCTATCAAATGCGGAAGTGAAGTTAATCACTTTAAAGCATTCATGGATTCAATGTATGCTCTGTACAGTCAGTCGCCGAAGTGCTTGAGAAAGTTGGCTGAATGTGCCAGTGATCTGGAAGTCCAGCTTAATAGGATTGGATGTGTACTTGCTGTACATTGGGTTGCCTCTAGCTGTCACACTACGAGCTGTTGGGCGGTCATATGCAGCACTCCATAGCCACTTCTTGAAACAAAAAAAACAAAGAACAAAAAAAGTGATTTCTCACTAGAAGGGAAAGATAAAGCAAAATCTGCTGGCATGGCAAAAAAAACAAAAAAAAAAAAAAACAAAAAAACCCCACACACCTTGGAGAATCCAGTTTTTGTTAAAAACTTGGGTATCATGCTTGATGCTCTGGAGGAACTTGCAGACCTGTCCTTGGTGTTGCAAAAATCTGATGCAACATTATCTACAGCAAGTAAGTTGATAAGGCAACAAGTTCAGGTGTTTATAGCTTGTAGAGTGTGATTCAGAGTTCTACCAAGAGGCTTGTGAGGCGATTGCTGCAGGTTGCTTTAAAGGTGTATGTGAAAACATGTCTGTGAATGCTGGCAAGCAAATTGAAATTTCTAAAGGTCAGTTTTACCAGGCCTTAGTGGACTGTATGAATGCTAGATTGTTGCCAGATTCAGAAAAATGTCTAAGGAGTGCTGTTGAAGCAACTGACCTATCACATTTCACTACAGAGCTATCACTGGAATTTGGTGAAAATGACATAAAATTTGCGTGTTCCAAGTCTGGCATTGCATTTAATGAAGTGAGATGTGCATAATCGGGAATATAAAGATCACAATACTTGGTGTTATGCAGTGTTTGCTAGTTTGTGACAATAATTGATACAGACAAACACCATATAGAATTATAAATATGTTTATGGAGCGATAACCAATGCATATGGTACTGAGAACTGGTTTCAAATGCCTACCTGGGCTCGGGCTCGCACATGCATATAGGAGACCCGGAAAATACAGGAAGGGGGCCCAGATATTAGAAGGGTTCCGGGGCCTGTCAAATTATATTTTAATCACTATGCCCACCCAATCCCCCCACCACAGCTCTCCTTCTCCCCAGCCCATCCCCTGGCCTGGAGGCCAATTAGGTCAATTTAGGGACCCACACTGGCTTAAGTCGACTTAAGATCGACTTAGGCATTCATTCACCCTTCAGAGGTGAAGTTATTAAGTGGACTTAAGGAAGCACCCAGTATGGACGCAGCGTTCCGTAGGTTGACTTAAGTGTCGTTAAGTTGACTTAAGATGCAAGTGTAGACATACCATTAGAGCCTTCCACCCATTTCAGCTGGAAGTAGCATTGCTACGATATGGGGCCTCTGAAAAGGATCCAGAATCTTGTTAAAGGGAAAAATGGGGTACATGAGACTCAGAAAAAATGAAAGAAACATGTAACATTTAATAAAAATGTGAGTTCAATTAAACAATATCTCTTGGGGACAGTAAAAAGTATCTGCTCAGTGACTTTATAAGCTATAAAACTTACTTTCATTTCTTTGCAACATATAGTAAGTAGCAAATTCATGAAAGATGAGGTAATTATGACCCCCGGTGGACACCTAGGGACAACAGAAGTTGCTTTTCTGTTCAGAAGACCTGATCACACCCAAGCTTTCAACCACTTTCTTTACATGAATGTAAAAATTCATTTGTAGCACAACATATGGCTCATGATTGAAAATAAATATTTTATGAGTTCCTATACCTCCCCTCCCACAGCCCCTTGTGCACACACTGTATCAAGGATTGGAGGAGCCTGCAGAGGTTGAGAAGAATAGATGGAGAGATCGATGCATTCTGGCAATCCCTTACTACTGTATGCTCCCTTGCCTGTAAAAGGCCATAGCCTGGTGGCAGAGGTTAGAGAAGCCCACTGGCACAGTTTAGAGCAGAGGTTCTCAACCTGTGGCCAAGGGATCAAAAGTGGTCTGTGGGGTCTTTCCAAGTGGCCTGTGAGTCCTGTCCTGCTGGCTGCAGAAGGGAACTAAGACATAGTGCATTTCTGCCAGATTAAAAGGCTGGTGAAGACTCCCTGCTGCAGCCACGGGGATGGAAGATTGGTGCTCCCCTCATCCTATTTGTAGTAAGGAGCAAAGCAAAGTGCTCTACCTAGGTCCTTATGTGCTGGGGTCTCTGCTGGAGCCAAAGGGAGATCACTGATCTTCTGTGTATCAGGGTGCAGAAGAAAGTCAATATCTAGGGACCCAGGTGGAGATCACAGGGCTATAGGATGTGTGCAGTTTCCCTGCTGCAGCCAGAGATACAGGAGATCAGTGAGGAGGCAGCTTCCTCATTGAACTCCTTCTGTGTGGCTACAGCAGGTGGGGGAAGAAGGGCAGCTGTTGGTGGCCCTTTAGGGTTGTAAAAATAACTGACACTCGAGCCTTTGGGTTAGAGGCTGCTGTAATTAGTGTCTGGTGGTAAGGCCATGGAGCTATAATTAGGTCAGTAAGAGTCTTCCCTTTCTTCCACTTCCAGTTTAAGTATAAGGCAACAAAGAATCTAAATAAATAAATACAGAACGGAAGTCTCTTTGGCTAGGTCTACACTACAAAAAGTTAGGTCGACTTTGTTAAGTCGACTTAAAAGCGACCTTATTAAATCAACTTAAAGTGCTGTCCATGAACGTGGACTTAAATGTCCACACTGGGCTTAGGTCGGCCTAAAGAAGGGTTAGGTTTAAGCAGGTTTAAGTCGACTTACCCCACTGTTCTTAGCAAGTCAACTTAAGCTTTCATTAAGTCGACTTAAGGAATTTCTTAAGTCAACTTAATGAAAGTCTAGTGTGGACGCGGCTTTAAGTCGACTTAAGCCTCCTTAAGTCAACTTAAAGGCTATGTCTACATTGGCAGTTTAAGTGCATGTTGGCTGGATCGGCTTAATATATTAAAACACAGACTAAACTCAGAGTGAACCCTGAAGTATTGTCAGAATGTTTCAGGGCCGTAAGAGTGGTTTGGAAGTATTTGGAGGACAGGATGAAGAGACCTTGGTGAACTTTAATGAGGAAGCTGTCTCAAGCATACTAGGAAATTATATCAGATGCAGGCAAGACAAGCAAAAGGAACAGCAAGAGGAAAAAGGTTGGGCTAAGTATAGGAAACAGGAGTGTAGTTGGAAGATGAACTGGTCTTGAAGTGATTAAAGCACTCAATAGGTAGGTTAAAGATAAAATCAGAATGCAGAAGATCAGTAATGATGCTGTAAAAAACCCTCATGACTGCACACGCCAACATTAATTAATTTAAAGGCTTTAAATTGATAGTCATTTTGATTCTGCTTTACTTATAATACATACATTCTGACAGGAAAGTTTAATGTCACAGGCTTTGAAAGTAGATATTTGTTTTGTTTCAGCACTTACCAGAGGCAAGTTCAGACTAAGATTCCCATATCAGTATTCATATGTCAGTATCCACCTTTGTTTTGACTGGAAGGTTATATAGCGGCAGAAGACCATTATCTTGTAACAATATGGCGAGTCCTGAACTAATGCAAAGGGACCTGGCATATGGAGCAATCCAGCTGACTAGTAATTCACAATTACTTCTGCTGCCACTATCAGAACAAAATAATTCCCAATTATATTAATTTAACACAAATCCATTATATACAAGTGAAAGGAGAGTGTGTATCCAGATAGCATATAACAGAATGGTATTTTACCTAGTTCACAGAAAAGTCACAGAAAAAAAAAAAAAAAAAAAAAAAAAAAAAAAAAAAGAACAGGGGAAAATAATGTCAGAAAAATGAGTTCTACAGCCACAGAATATTAGAAATTACACCAGTAAGGAAATTTCATTTCTGCAAATGTCAAATAGCTGACATTTTTTAAAGTGAACTTGAGCTGATGGAGGTGCTGAGATAACTAGGGAATAACATTATTAAACACCTGAAATGTCAGTCCTGAATTATGGGTCATATTAAAGCAATAAAAACAACAGGAATCAAGGGTGCATGTAGCTGAACAGAAAGCCATTTTTCTGCTCTTACCACTGTTCATTGACAAAATGTTCCAGGAATATGAAGACAGTACCTCTTCTGGGTGATTCAGGCAACAGTTCCTCAGAATTCTGGGCCAGATACAAAGGTCAAATGAATTCAAAAGAAAGACTTCCATTAACTTCAATGGGCTTTGGATCAGGCCCCTAATATCCATCAGCTCTTCACAGAAAGGAATAAATGAGATGTCTACTATAGCATTCTCAAAGCAGCAGGAAGTCTTCAGGATGCTGTGAAATGCTTTTATTTATCTATTGTATCAGTGTAATCAGTGCAATTGGATTATTTATTATTTCTACTGCAATAGCATCCAGAGGTATAATCAACTGATATCAGGCCCTCTGTGCTAAGCATTACATAAATACAGGCAATCTCTGCCCCAAAGGGCTAATTGAAATAGGCCAGGCAGACAGAGGCTGAAAGTGAAGACAGGCTCAGAGAGGCGAAGGCTCAGATCCTCCAAAATACATAGGTGCCTAAGTCTACCATTTAGGTGACATTTTCAGAACTGCCACTCAGGTGTTGCCTAACTCGAGACACAAAAAATCTCCTAAACACCTATACTTCCATCAGTTAGGTGCTTAAAGCTCTGGCACTGCCCCACAACTAATGAACTACTCAGACCTCTAACTCATGCTGAAGTTGTAGAGGCCCAATGTGGGATTCTCAAATTAGGCCGGAAAATACCTAACTCGTCAGTGATGCCTGATCCTGTAGGCATGGTCTGAACATATCTAGAACCTGATACCTCTCAGAACTCACAGCACAAGGGCAAGAAATAGTATTGGTTACACAGTATAGTTATACAAAAAGGGAGTATGGGGTATAGAGCAACAAGAGAAAATAGTCCAGAGGGGAAAAATATGGTCTTGAAGAAAAAAGTAGAGCCACTCAAGAAAACTGCTTTGATCAGGAAACAGTTATTTTAAAGTTTATATACCATCTTTCATCTCAAAGAGCTTTACAAATTATTGGTGACAGTCTCCTATTGGATAGAACTATGCAACTCTCATTGACACTAAACCACTACAATGAATTGAGGTAACTAGCTATCCATTCTCTCAGGCCTTGGACAGCAGACCTCTCCTCACTTACAGACAGCCCCCCAACCTTAAATGGACACTCACCAGCAACTACAGACCTAACAACAGAAACATTAAAGCAGGGACATATCCCTGCAACAGACCACGTTGTCCACATATCTACACAAAAGACACCATCACAAGACCTAATCAAGCCAGCTACTCCATTAAGGCTCATTCACCTGCTCACCCACCAATATGATTTATGCTATCATGTGCCAGAAATGCCCATCACTACCTTATACATTAGGCAAATGGGACAGACTCTGCACAAAAGAATAAATGGACACAAATCTGATATCAGAAACAGCATTCAAAAAGCAATAGGGGAGCACTTCAATCTTCCTGATCACTCCATTGATGATCTGTTAGTAGCCAAACTTGGGCAAATGAATAACAAATCAAAGCTTCAAAGAGAAACTGAAGAATTGGAATTCATATGCAGATTTGACTTCGTGAACTCAGGGCTGAATAAGGACTATGGGTTCTTTTTCCATTACAACAGTTAATTTTGCTTTCCCCTACCCACCCCCACCTCCTTCACCTCTGCTAATTGCTGTACTCCACTGTTTGAATCCTAACAACTATTTTGATTTGCTGACCAGATCCTATGACCTATACTTCCCTGCATTTACTTTGTTCCAATTTAGTAAGTTCCCCATCTTCAAGCATCTGATGATTTTTCTCCCATGAGAGCTCATGAGATAAATAAATTTGTTAGTCGCTAAAAGTGCCACCAGACTCCTTGTTTGTCTTGCTGAACTAGACTAACACAGCTACCCCTTTAGAACTAACTATCCATGTTTATTCTTGTTTTCCCAGAAGCCATTTATTGCTCATTTACACTGAAACCATTTAACACCATATACATTTTAAAGCTTTCTTTCCCATTGTTTGTCATTATTATAAGGTGTTTCAAATTAAGTTACAGATTCTACTTTCCTTTGAAGAAGGATGACTGTCTACACTGGCAAATTAGGTTGAGTTAAGGAGGCTTAAGTCAACCTAACTTAGTCCCTTGTCCACACCAGTCTTTCATTAAGTCAACTTAAGAAATTCCTTAAGTTGACTAATGAAAGATTACGTTGACCTAATAAGAACCACCGGTTAGGTCGACCTAACCCTTAAATTGACTCCTTAGGTCAACCTAAGCACAGTGTGGACGCTTAAGTCTACTTTATTAGGTCGACCTAAGGGCAGTTAGGTCGACTTACTAAGTCCCCGTTCAGGGAAACCACTTTGTTAAATTGACCTAAAGTCGACTTAACTTTTTGTAGTGTAGACATGGTCGATAATGCCAAGAGCAAAACTGTTATGTTTGGATATAGTCATATGATCATAACTATATTCTCACCTGCTGCTGAAATATGATTGGCACAGCTAAGGAATTTAAGGGATTAAAGGCTATTCAAAATTTTCTCTCAGTGGACTGTAGAGCAGCTTCAGGGATGCTCTAAATCAGTGGCTCCCAACCTTTGTGGCTCAAGTCCACAAATATAATTTTTACAACACTGAAGGGCCACCAGTCTATTTTAATTAAAATTTAATTCATTAAATTCAAAGTAAATTTTATTTTAAATTAATTCATTAAAATGTAATGAATTAAATTTAAAATAATTTTTAATGAAATGGACTGGTTGCCCTTCAGGATTGTAAAAGTTATATTTGTGGCCCTTGAGCCAAAAAGGTTTTCTAAAAAAATACTGAAGAACTAAAATATAATTAAATCTTTATAAAAGGCTATCTTTATTAATGACCTGGATTCTGCATTGCTGCCAATTGTTAAATCAAGATTGGATGTTTTCTAACATATATGCTCTAGAAATTATTTTTGAGACATGCCATGCCCTGTCTTATACAGGAAGTCATATTAGATGATCACAGCCATCATTTCTGGCCTGTGAATCTATGAAAACCCCAGAACCAGAATTCTCTAAACTGGTATTTCACCTCATAAATACTATAACAAGTCTTCATGTGGTGCACAGTTCGACTGAGAAATCTGCTGTAGAACTGTGCTTCAGAATCTAAACTTTCATTAAAAAAGGGAAGTCTTCAGCATCTGTGGTAGAGAAGAAAACATGAACTTATTTGAATCCCTGCAGTGCAGCCTGTTGGAGCCTACAGAATCTGAAGTGACAGCTCTGAGAGCTATGAGTTGCTCCCATTACTAATTTTGAAACCTAAATGATAATTTAAATGGCAACCTTGTTAATTGTTTCACGCCCAGTCCTTCTAAAGAGAAACATCTAACTAATGTGCTTATCCCACAATTCCCAAATGTACTCCCACAACTTGTGAAGTGATAAAAGCCTGAACAGGTTTCACCCCAACTGCCAAAACCTCTAGGCTTGTCTGGAAGTCTTACAAAATGCAGCTGATTGTTTACAATAAAAAAAATCTGAAGTGTAATGAAAATTAGATATTCATTTGAGAATAACATGAAATAAAGTTAATTTTATAAGATATTAAATGGCACAAGGAATGCTGAACTGATTATTCAGATGTACTTTTCTTAAAAGAGACATTTCTTTTTTTAAATCATCCAAAGTTGCTGCAGAACCCCCCTGTGTATGGTCTTCTTCAGCAGAAGAAGTCTGAATCCTTCCAACAGAAGTTAGGTCAAATTTGTCATGGTGGCCAACAGCCTTAGTTCAGAATTGTGGGTTGCAACCTCAAATAGGGTCATGCCATCAGCAGATGGGGTCGTGGTGATCCTGACTGTACCAAGGATGCACTTTGCTCTGCACAGTCTGACTTCCTATGTACAGTACATATGAGATAATGCGCAGAGAACACCATCTCGCTCTACGGAATGGCAGCGTGACCTCTCACACACCGTACATACGAGTCAAGCTGGTTGGAAGATGCTGTTTTGTATAGCAAAGTAAAATCCTTTATGCAATGTGACCTCAGCTGTAGGATGTGTGCAAGGTCATACTATGCGGGGGATACCATTTTGCTCTTCAAAATGGAGTCTTCCATACTGTCGGGGCCTCAGAGAAAATAATTAAACTGGGGTTGTGCCAGTAAAAAGTTTGGGAGCACCTGCCTTAACTTTAACCCACATTTATTTCGCTTTGCAATTTAAGAAGTGACATAATGAGGTAATGCCAGTGAATAGTTAAGAACTACAAACTGTGTACACACTAGACAAACAAGAATACTTCATCAAATCATTTTCATTGTGGAAAGTACCATGGTTAAGTGTATGGGGAAATGCAAGGTCCAGTCCCAGATTTGCCACCAGCCAGCTATGTGAAAGTAGGTATGTTAATTCGTCTTTTTCCTTTGCCTGTCTTATCTAAAACATCTCCGAAAACATCTTTCACTATGTGTGGTGCCTGGTATAATAGGACCCCAGTCTCCCCTGGGGTCTCTTGCTGGTATTTTAAAATAAATTATACTATTATAATACAAATACATAATATTGTACAAAGGGAGAATGTACACACACACTTTAGTTTTTAGATAATTATAAAAGGCAGAGGACAAATCATTAACTGTCACTGTGCATTTTTAAGAAGATGACAAAAATCAATGGAATACTGATCATAACTTTTCACTTGCTTCTCTTTGTTGTGTGGCTGATAGCTGATTGGTATACACCCATTTACAACTTCTTCTATTTAGCCAGGCACAGATAATCTGACATTTCAAGATATGTAAATGCATCAGTGCTGCGTGCTTATATTCCAGCCACCCAAAGAATTATTCCACCTCCTAAATGTAAGTTCACCTTGAACAAGCATTTGTTTAACCGCATTTAACTAGCCCATGAATCTAGTGGCACTCAACCCCTCAGTCTAGCATCTGCTCCAAAATGCATGGGTGTTAAACATGTTAAAAAGAGGTAATCAAGGCAGTGATGAATTGCACTGAGCTCCATGAATCCCTTGTTAACAGTTGTCAGACTTTTCTGCACATTTTCCATTAAATACATTATGGGCCAGAATACAATTTCAGGTACAATATGTATTGCTTTCCACTAGTTAGGGAAGTATAAACAAATATTGATTTTTTATTCATATTCCAGAATACCCTATAAAGGACTCATTTTCCTTTTGCACTATTTTAACACCAGTGTGTAACCATTGAAATCAGTGGAATTACACTAGTTTGAGTAACCCAAGAACCAGGTCCAATACATATTTAAATAGGGTAATCACAGTGTAGGAAAAAAAGAAAGATTGAGTTAATAAATGCCTATATCACAGGTTAATTACAAACAACATCCTGCACAGACCTCAAAGATATCAAGTCAAATTCAAATTCTCATTTTTTACCCAAAGGGCACTCACAACCTGGGCCCAAGATACCTAAAAGATTGCCAAAATCTCTAGGAAAAGTATTGTGGTCCCCAATTCTAATCCTCAGGTACAGTCAGACTTTCTACTGCAAGAGTAAAGCTTGTCAAGACACAGAGCTTTCACAGGAACTAGTTTGAGGGCACGTCTGCAGTAAAAAACCCACGTTGACCTATGTCAAGTTGACTTGGTTAATGTCCACACTGCCCTTCTTTGTTGATGGTATAAGTCCTCACCAGAAGAGCTTCCACTGACTTAAAAGTGCCAGTGTAGGGGACCGAGAGCCTGAGCTTTCAGCTCCACATACAGCTCCCTTCTAGGAGTTGGGGTACTGTCCCAAGGCTCTTGGCTCCTTGCTCCCCATTCCACTGCCAGGCTCTTACCCATGTCTTCCAGACCCCCCCCTCCAGGTTCCCAGAACCCTGCTCCTCATAGGGAACCTTGTTCCTGCACCAAAACTTCTGGCTTTGCGCTACCCTTTGGGTGGTAGCTGTGCTCCCAATGGGGAGCCAAGAGCCCCAGCAGATGCTGTGTTCCTGGTGGCAAGTAGGGACCCGGGAGTCTCAAGGCAATGGAGAGCAGGAGTCTTGGGTCAGCAAGGAGTGGGGACCCCATGAAGCAGCCCATCTGGGGCCAGGGAGCCAGGAACTTAAGAGCCCTTCATCCACCTTTTTGTCAATTTCACTGCACTAAAATGGAGCCATGAAACTGACAAGAATGACAGCCAACAGCCTACATAAGTAACCCACAGCATACACAGAGACACTGTCGCCCTAACCACATTGACAAAAGCCCTATACCTCTGGTGGAGATAGAGTTATGTTGATGTAGTAGGGTACTTATATAAATGGGAGCAAGGCTGTGGAGGCGTGTGCACTGACACAGTTAAATTGACATAAGCTGCCTTATGTTGCCCTAACACTGTAGTATAGACCAAGTCTGAGACTGTGGCGCAGGCTCCCACAGAAACTAGGGACCATTGCCAACCTCACCTCTATCCACTCAAGTGCAAATTGTATTTCATCAAATTTGCTTCCTTTAACAAACACACAGCAGCATGTACTTTTATCAAAACAATTCCCCCATCAAAACAAAGCACCTCACTGCACACACAGTTCTCCTTATGATCAGAAGATAAGAGAAAGAACTAAACAACAACTGACAGAAGTTTGTCACATTGCACTTAACACACTACTGGCAGGCACTCAGGGACTAGTGATGAGGGATGTACAAGAACTCATGTAATATACAATAATGCTATCTAGTTGAAACTGTTTGGGCTGAAGGACTCACTAAATCGATTTTATTCTACTTCACTAATGCTCTGCTGACTCTCAGACTTTCTACTACTTCATGATAGTTAGTGGCATACCATTAAATGAGTTGTGTTTTTTTTTTTTTTGCAAGAGATGTCTTAGCTTAAGGGCCTAACTCTGAGAGCTCACAGCTGTGAATTCCAAGCAGAAAGAAGTGCCTTCCATTAGGTGCCTAACTTTCTTCGAGCAGGGACAGCTGAGGACCCACCCATCTGCTCCTCAGCTTTCCTTAGTGGCTACCTTAGCATGCTGCTTATTCAATGTACTGGTGATTGTGAATCCTATCTTTAAGCATCTGTCTCGCTTCTTGCATTGTAAAGAAACCTGGAAACTGCACTTGGGGCTGAGGATTCTATTAGGCAGTAGGGTGCCTCACAGTGAGACTCAATGTTGCAATGCCTAAAATTCCTTTCTGGATCCAGTTGTAAGCTCCTTGGGTATGTCTACACTGGAGCCTTAGATCGAATTAAGGATGGTTAAGTCGACCTACAGACCACTGCATCCACATTGGGCACTTATTAAGTCGACTTAAGCACTTTCTTAAGTCCACTTAACACCAACTCTGAAGGTCAGCTTAATGCTTAAGTCAACCTTATTAAGTCGACTTAAGCCAGTGTAGAGGGGGAATGCCCTTAAGTCGACCTAATTGGCCTCCAGGCCCTGGTGCAATGTGGGACAGTTATTCACAACACACAACTCCTCTGCTGACCTAGCACCTGCCAGTGTGGACACCGGTAGTTGACTAGAGTGTTCAGTGTGGACTCTCTAAGTCAACTTAACAAAGTCTCCACTGTAAACATATCCTTTAAGTTTCTCTTTATAACTCATGCTTTCCATACATCAAACCATTCTTGTAGGTCCTTTTTGACTCCTCTCCAATTTTTCACCCTCAATCATGGTATTCAGAGAGTGATCTCATCAGTGCCATATACAGAGGTAAAAACAAACTAGTCTGGTAAGGAGTCCTGTGGCACTTTTCAAGACTAACAAATCTACACACGCTCACACACACGCGTAATACTTCATCCCTACTGTGATTCATTCTTCCCCAGTTTATGCATTCAGGGATCATGTTAGCCCTTTTGGCTACAGTTTTGCACAGGGAGCTCACGTTTAGCTGGTTTGCCAGCAAGACACCAAAGTCCTCTTCAAAATCCCTTTATCCCACGATAAATTCTCCTATAAACAGGCAAGTACAGAATCTGAGGCACTTTGGGTCTGATCCAAAGCCCACTGAAGTCAACTGAAAGATTTCCCTTGATTTCAATGGGTGATGGATCAATTCACAATTTAAATATGTCTTCATATTCACAGCAAAATAAAAAAGTTTAAAAAAAACAAACAAAACACTTCCAGTGATATTCTAATATTACAATAAAATATTTGTTTCATACAATATTAGGGTTAGAAGGGACCTCAGAGGGCCATCTAGTCCAATCCCCTGCTCAAAGCAGAGCCAAACCCAACTAATCATCCCAGCCAGAGTTTTGTCAAGCCAGGCCTTAAAAACCTCTAAGGATGGAGATTTCACCACCTCCTTAAGTGGTGTACTTATAGCATATAACTTTCCTTCTCAGTTTTGAAAACTTTTAAATGTCTTGGTCTGAATTACTCTGTGGGAAGCTAAATCAAATCAAGAAATACCATGGAACAAGTCAACTCAAGTGATTTAATATATCTTTATGAGTCAAAGAACATTAACCAATTTCTAAAATTAGTGTAAATTATTCATTTTGTAATTTTGGTACAGGACAGCCTGATGAGGCTCTCTGAAACAAACACCAAAGGAAAATTAATCACTGGTAATACAGTCTAGCTTCAACCACTTCAGCAAGGATTAGGCATTTATTTACTTATATAAGAAGGCCCATGAGTACTGATATTTTGTCTTCCCATCACTCTGAACTAATTAAATGTAAAAATACACTGAAGGAGGGAGCACTTTCAGAAAACAACACTGAGCTAACCTCTAGAAATGAAGAATGCTACAGATTAAGAGGCCCCCATAAGTACAATATTTAGGAAAATTCCTTGAGGAGACATTCAATCAATTGAGGTATTTTTTGTACAGCACAACTTCTACCTCCAATGTTACAGCTATGAGAGTGTCATCTTTCTTTTGAGGTGTTATTTCTTCTCAGGAAGGCTTTTCTGCTTCTCTGTAATATTCAGAAATTTAGAAGCACAGTGTTCCTTTCTCAGCAGGCTTTGATGTTCTGAAAAGCTTAGCCCAGCTTTGCTGTCAATCAGCCCAAAGCAAAGGAATTCAGAAGGGACTGCAAAATAGATAACGTGCAGCTTACTTGGCCATCCGGTTTGCACAACGAATCAAGTATGTTTTATTCAAGCAGTGTAAGTCTGATAATGCTATTCAGACATTGCTAATGCCTGTCAAACAATTTTAACTCAAATTCTAAATCTTTCAAAAAGTGGTATAGTTGAGTGGCAGTTTCATTGAAGAAAACAAAAAAAACAAAAAACAACACCCTTGTTTTCTGATGCTTTCAGAGAAAAATACCATTTGGATGACATTTTGTTTGCTTGCTGTCAGCCCAAAGGTCGGTTGGTTGGTTTGTTTCTGGTGAGGAGATGGGGCAGAGATGGGTGGGCACCACAGGTTTGGATACAATCTGTTCATCCAATAAAATAATTAAAAGGGTCTGTCCAAAACAATTCAAACAATGCCCAATACATCTTTCTCTGATAATTAAAAGAAGATTGAAAATCATAGGAGGAGCTCTTATTATACCTGCCATATAGGAGGAGGGATCTATTGGAGAGTTCTCTTTACCTAAACTAAGAAATAGGAGAGTGAAAGTTAAGTGATTTGGATGCTTGACGAAAGTAACTGTAAAAAAAAAAAAAAAAAAGTGATAAATATTCAAAATTCAAATTGTGTGCGCAGTTTAAGAATCTTTACCAATATTCAAAGTTGTCAGCTCTATGGGTGAGTCTACACTTACAAAATTAAAATCGACTGAAGCTTGCTTAAGTGGATTTAATTTAATCTGCATCTACACTACATTTTCCTTAAGTCGACTTAAGCAGAAGCTTAAGTCGACTTAAGGAAAATTAAAGTCGACTTTACTGGCTAAATCAACTTTATTAAGTTGATTTAGGGCTAATCTGCTTCTACACCAGCTAAGTCGACTTTGAGTCGACTTAAAGGGCTTCAGGGCTCCCCCACTGCCCTTACTGCCAGGGTGGCTGGCACAGGCAGAGCCTGGCATGTCCCCCCACAGGGCAGGACAGAGCCCTGCCCACCCTGCTCCTATGCCCTGCTACTGTCCCTATCCTGCTCAGCCCCCATTGTACCCAGGTACCATGGGGCAAATGCTGAGCCTCCTGGCACTTGGCGAGAGATGCCCCCAATGCCACCGGGTACCAGTCCCAGGTCTACGTAGCCCCTATAAGTTGACTTAGGTATCCAGTGTGGACGCTCAAAGTCAATTTGGCAGGGTCCCCTTTAAGTCGACTTAATTTTTCAGTGTAGACGTGCTAAGTCGACACAAAGTCAACTTATTTGGCCAAGTGTAGACACAGCCTATGATTTTATCAAAGATCCTGCAAATCTTTGGAGTTCTCCTTAACCCTGCAGCTCCTGGAATCATGAGATTGTGGGAGAATTCTCAGCTCTCTTTTTTTATTAAAGTAAGCTTCTAACCATTATAGCTGTAGAGAAATGCTGAGGGAACATGAGCTTAATGGCTCAAAACACCAGATAGCATATAAAATTATCTCAATTTTGTTGTTTAAAAATTTCATGACTTAACTCAAACTTGTGATTTTAGGGAGCCTGACTCATGATTCTGGAATACTTGCAAAGCTGCATCCAGTGACACAGAATTCCAGATTTGCTGCTGTTAATAATCATTATTTGTATGATAGCAGCATGTACAGCCAGGATCCCTCCATGCTTGGAATTGTGCAAACAAACAAGATGGTCCCTCTCCAGCAGAATTTAAAGTCTAAGGCTGCGTCTACACTACAGTTTCCTTAAGTCGACTTAAGCACGCTGCTTAAGTCGACTTAAGGAAAATGAAGTCAACAATTTTAATTAAGTCGACTTTATAAAAAACACCTTCCTAGTAGGCCTAAGGCTTAAGTCGACTCCCTAGAGTCAACTTAAGCCAGTGTAGACGTGGGGTAGCCCTAAGTTGATTTAGGGCTACCCCAGGGCTACACCACTGCCCTCCCTGCTGGGGGGGGCACAGGGGGAGCTTGGCATGACCCCCCACAGGGCAGGGCAGAGCTCTGCCCATCCTGCCCCTATGCCCTGCCAGGGTCCCTGTCCCCCTTTGCCCCATTGTACTTAGGTACAATGGGGCAAAGGCTGAGCCCCTTGACATTGGGCAAAGGGTGCCCCCCCTGCTCCTATAGACCTCCTCTAGGTCCCCCTAAGCCCCTAGAAGTCGACCTAGGCATCCAGTGTGGATGCTCTAGGTCGACTTTTTAAGTTCCCCTTTAAGCCGACTTTATTTTTAAACTGTGGGGACAGTCGACTTAAGTAAGTCGACTTAAAGTCGACTAACTATCAAGTGTAGACATAGCCTAAGCTACTGTACATGTATGTGATTCTGCCACTAAGTAAACCAACCTTGCACACAAAATAATCCCAAGTAGTAACACTGTGGAGTATGTCTACACTGGACATGGAGGTGTAATTTCCATCTTGCATAGACATCCCTGGGCTAGCTCTGATCAAGCTTGTGTGCTAAAAATAGAAAGTATAATTGCAGTAATGTGGATGTTTAGCTACCTGAGTCTATACCATGGCTATTAGTGGAATGACATTCAGATAGCCTGTGTATCTTGCTATTCATTCTGCCACAGCTACACTTCTAATTTTAGTGCATTAGTTCCATCACAGCTAGCACAGGTATGTGTACCTAAGCTGTAAATTACACCTCCAACTACCCTGTAGACATACCTTATTACTATATTTCTAAAAAATGAGACCACTAGTTAGAAACTGCCTTCACAGCGAGTGAATGAGACACTATCAGAAATAGTTTTCAAAAAAAGAAAAAAAGTAATAGTAATTGAACAAAAAAACAAAAACAAAAATAAAGAGTCCTTTGGCACTTTTAAAGACTAATTGATTTATTTAATCGCATGAGCTTTCATGAGAGAAAATCCCACTTCGTCAGACACTTTGAAGATGAGTTTGGAAATTTGCTGCCTTTGTATCAGCAGACAGAGTACTGAACCAAGGTTTCTCACAGCACTAACGATTGATAGCTAAGCTATTAAAGCTATGTCATTAAATGTTAAAGCCAGCTGTTACACTGGAGACCTAGAGGGCAGCCAACTTCACACCTATTTTTAAACAAGGTGCTGTGAATCATTATTATTATATGGTGAGTTTTGTTCGTACTAAAAAAAAAAAAAAAAAAAAGTTAAAAAAAGTCATTAAGATCTATAAAGCTTCCAGGGTTACGTCCACACTGGGGCCTTAGATCAATTTAAGGATGGTTAAATCAACCTATAGACTTCCGCATCCACATTGGGCACTTAAGTTGACTTAAGCACTTCCTTAAGTCAATTTAACACCATCTCCTATGGTCAACTTAACGCTTAAGTGGACCTTAAGTTGACTTAAGCCAGCGTGGACAGGGAATGCCCTTAAGTCGACCTAATTGGTCTCCAGGCCCCAGTGCAATGTATCTATAATGTACTATTCCTCCATCGACCTAGCACCTAGCAGTGTGGATGCTGGCAGTCGATTTAGAGAAGCCATACTGAAAACTCCAGTCAACTTAACAAGCTTGTCTTTAAGTCGACTTAACAGAGCCACCAGTGTAGACGTACCCCAAATGACCAGAATAGCACATGACTGAAAGAATCAAGTTTTCACTATCGACACAGGGCATCCAAACATAGTGGGAAAGTTGAGTTGTGCTACTAGAGATTATTAACCAATTATGCTGTCCACAGTTAGACGTTCCACAATGGTAGAACACTTATAAACCACTGGGAGTTGCACCTTCAAAAAAACTCTCAAAATTGGCCTTTAGACCTTACCTTTATCCTAGAAATCAGTGGAGAACTGGACTGCCTGATGTGTCGGTGATGCAGAAGGAACAGTCTCTTGTTAGTCACAGTACTGCTTTCCAGGTGATGCCAGAGCATTCACTTTCTTCTTTCACTGTCTTCTGCCAGTTTTTCTTCATCTTCCTCATTTTCTCTTTCCTTATTCAGGAATTTAATTCAATTCAATGCTTGCTTAGCACGTCTCCTAACTTCCACAGATTGTCCCAGTCACCCGAGCCTTCTTCCTTGATGATATTTTCTACCATGTGCTGCTCTGCCAGTTCCCTTACTCTCACATTCATTATTTTGTCTCCCCCTGGAATGTGTAGTATCTTCCACAGCCATCTGTGATGAGCAGCCTCCAATCTTTTTAAGTGTTGTATTTGGTCAAGTCTCTGTTTCATAGAATAGCATACTCAGTACAATCACATAGCATAATCTATTAGTTTGGCATGCCTTTAGACCTGTGATAAAAAATGGAAAATGATTGTGGTTTTTTTTTTTCCTTTGTTTCTCAGGGAATTTTCTGCCATTTCTCCCGGACTTGATTGTGCATGTGCTAAATAACTTTCAGAACTTTGTAGCATACAGCTGGAAGACTGACTTCCATACACATGTATTAGAATTTACTACTTATATGTGCAAGTGACAGTGCTCAAAGAAGAGTTAAATTGTGTTCACTTTTTCAAAGTATGGTAATAAAGATGGGTAGAAATATTTTTATGTACTTGTACTGTAGAATTTTAATATTTTTCCCCCAATCATGAGGACATGACTATGCTAAATTCTTATTTTACCCCCATGAGGTGAATACATTTGTTTTAATTAACGTTCACATTTCTTGCTTTATAATTTAGATGAATAAAGGTGCAAAAGGGGGATGAACAGTTCAATACATCTCAAATTAATTTGTAATCTCTGCCTGTAATTGACTTTCAAATGTTCACACTTGTCAATTTATGCAGCACTTCTATTTTAACTCACCATCAATATTAAATAATTTATAACATCCTGTATAACACTATTAATTTTAAGTGTCATGTCTTTTCTGCAGGTTTAGTTACTGTATCAGAGCAAATATAAGCCAATATTTTATCACTGCAAATAAAATCACACTCCTTTAATGCAACATTATGGTTCCAAATTTAAACATAGAAAAATAAAGGAATTCCCAATCATGAGTTGGCTCCTGTCAAAGAGATATCAGAGGCTAGTGAAAGAAAATTCCCTTGTTCCTGAATGAAATCCTGGTCCCATAAGATCAGTGGCAAAACTCCCACTGACCTCAGGTAGGCAAAGATTTCACTTATGCAGTTCATCTCCCTGTCAATGTAATATTTTATATTACTCTATATGTTGCTAGGACTCTGCCTCAATATATTCCAACCCACACCACTTTTTAAGTTCATTGTTAAGATTGCTAGACTGCACATGCCACCAACAAAAATTGTAAAAAACAAGAAAATAGGCAGTTAAGTCATTCAACATGTCATCTATAATTCACTCCTCTATTCCTCATATTAACTTTACCTTCCTTCCTACTGTCGATAGCCCACATATATTCAAACCCTTCCTAGAGGGCATGAATAAAAGAAGAGGGTACTGAGCTGATAGAGAGGCTCTAGAGTTCTACTAAGCAATGGCATTCTCAGCTGATTTGCAGGTGTTTGCTGTCTACCATCTTCCAACACCATTGGAGACTAATATCTGGGCCCTGATGGACAATCTGGCTCTTCACTCTCCCATCCACATACTTCTCTAACTCAATTCCAACCATAACATTTTTCTTCATCTCCCCCCCCCCATTCTTATAAAGGTTCATTTCTATGATCTTTTATTGCAATGGAATAAAACTAATGTAGTTACAGTTTGGAATACATATCCTCATAGATAGGATATGTCATAGGGTTTGGTGAATTTAGTGGCATGGCTTAGTGTACAAAGGGATTACTAAACTGATTATAAACGTGTCAGGGTGCTAAAGGCCTAAATTGTCCAAACTAGGCCCCAGGGTCAAAGGCTTAAAGACAGGAAAAACCACAACTGTTAATTTGGCAATAAAATCTGACATGTACGAAAGCGCAAAACAGGATGCAGGAGGCCGACTTGGGTTTGAGGTTGAAGTAGGAATTGGGGTAGGTATAGGATTTACTTTGGGTATAATTGTGTCAGTATTTCTGCTTGTGTGTTCTGTGTTTATAATTGATCAGGAGGATAAAAGCAAAGTTGTGATAGAGACTGTGTGCAATGAAACTATAACCAGTGACCAGGTCCGAGACTTATCCTGTGTACAGCCTCCCCAAGGCCTGCCAAGACTTTGAAAGCAAGGGTGCACAGGTGAACCTTGTGACCCACTGGATTCCCTTCTTGTGTGAGTGTATAAAAGGGTGCCCTCTGTGCTTGGCGTCCATTGCTGTTATAACTTTGCTGCTGGGGAGGGGAAAATGTGAATGGGGGATAACTGTTGACCAGGTCTGGGACTTATCCTGTGTGCAGCTGCCCAAGGCCCGCAAGAGTCTTAAAGCAAGGGTGCGCAGGTGAACCCCCTGACCCAACGGGTGTGAATGAGATCCCTGTACAATAGAGCAAAGGGTCCTGTGTGATTGTGTCTTACATATTGACTTGTGTTCTTGATTGTTTTGGTTTGTGTGTATTGGGCTTTGTTATATTCTCTCTGACATGTATTTAAAAAGCCATAATTGATGAAAAACCCTCAATCTGTATTCATACAATAAGTGGTATTGTAGTTTAGAGTGTCTGTGGATATATTGGGTGTTTATTGTACTACTAATCACTGCCTTAATCTGGTAATCTGTGTAACCTGTATTCAGTAATAAGTGACATACATAGTGAATAGTCCAAGACAGCTGGCTGTATTTTAAAGAAACCCTGTTAAAGGCACAGGAAGATACCATTCTGATGTGCAGAAAGAACAGCAAATATGGACGGCAACCAGCGTGGCTTAGCAGGGAACTCTGCAGGGAGCTGAAACATAAAAGGGAGGCTTACAAGAAGTGGAAGCTTGGACAGATGACAAGGGAGGCAGACAGATGACAAGGGAGGCGTATAAAGATATTGCTCGGGACTACAGGGATAAAATCAGAAAGGCCAAAGGACAATTGGAGTTGCAGCTAGCAAGAGATGTGAAGGATAACAGAAAGGGGTTCTATAAGTATATCAGCAACAAGAAAAGGATCAGAGGTGGTGTAGGTCCCTTACTGAATGGGGCAGGCACCCTCGTGGAGGATGATGCGGAAAAGGCTGAAGTACTCAATGCTTTTTTTACTTCAGTCTTCACAGGGAGGGCCAGCTCCCAGGCTACTACATGGGGTAACGCGGAATGGAGAGAAGGAGAGCGGCCCTCGGTGATGGAAAGTCAGGTTAGGGAACACTTAATGAAATTGGATGTGCACAAGTCCATGGGGCCGGATGAACTGCATCCGAGGGTTGCTGAGGGAGTTGGGGGAAGTGATAGCAAAGCCACTGGCCATTATCTTTGAGAACTCGTGGCGAACGGGGGTGGTCCTGGAGGATTGGAAAAAGGCAAATATAGTACCTATCTTTAAGAAAGGGAAAAAGGAGGATCCAGGGAACTACAGACCAGTCAGCCTCACCTCAATCCCTGAGAAAATCATGGAGCAGGTCCTCAAGGACTCCATCCTGAAACACTTGGAGGAAAATAGAGTGATCAGGAACAGTCAACATGGATTCACCAAAGTGCTTGACCAACCTGATTTCCTTCTATGATGAGATGACTGGATTTGTGGATGCGGGAAGAGCCGTTGACGTAGTATACCTTGACTTTAGCAAGGCTTTTGATACGGTTTCCCATAGCATTCTCGTCAGCAAGTTAAGGAAGTATGGGTTGGACGAGTGGACCGTAAGGTGGATCGAAAACTGGTTAGATCAACGGGCTCAGCGGGTAGGAATCAATGGCTCGATGTCTGGTTGGCAACCGGTAATGTGTGGAGTGCCCCAGGGGTCGGTCCTGGGGCCGGTTCTATTCAACATCTTCATTAATGATCTTGATGATGGAATAGACTGCGTGCTTAGTAAGTTTGCGGATGACACCAAGTTGGGGGGAATGGTAGATACTCTAGAGGGCAGGGACAGGATCCAGGGAGACTTGGACAAATTGGAACACTGGGCTGAAAGAAACCTCATGAGGTTCAACAAAGACAAGTGTAGGACTTTGCACTTAAGACGGAAAAATCCCATGCACTGCTACAGGCTGGGGACCGATTGGCTAAGTAGCAGCGCTGTAGAAAAGGACCTGGGGGTTATGGTGGACGGGAAGATGAATATGAGCCAACAGTGTGCCCTTGTTGCCAAAAAGGCCAATGGCATATTAGGCTGCATCAGTAGGAGTATTGCCAGCAGATCAAGGGATGTGATAATTCCCCTCTATTCGACACTGGTCAGGCCGCATCTGGAATACTGTGTCCAGTTTTGGGCTCCCCACTACAGAAAGGATGTGGACAAATTAGAACGAGTCCAGCGGAGGGCAACAAAAATGATTAGGGGGCTGGGGCACATGACTTACGAGGAGAGACTGAAGGAACTAGGCTTCTGTAGTCTACAGAAGAGAAGACTGAGGGGGGATTTGATAGCAACCTTCAACTACTTGAAGGGTTGCTCCAAAGAGGAGGGAGCTAGGCTGTTCTCGAGGGTAACAGAGGACAGAACAAGGAGCAATGGTTTCAAATTACAGTTGGGGAGGTCAAGGTTGGTTATTAGGAAAAACTTTCTCACTAGGAGGGTGGTGAAGCATTGGAATGGGCTATCTAGGGAGGTGGTAGAATCTCCATCTTTGGAGATTTTTAAGGCTTGGTTAGACAAAACCCTGGCTGGGGTGATTTAGGGGGAGAGGTCCTGCTTTTTAGCAGGGGGTTGGACTAGATGACCTCATGAGGTCCCTTCCAACCCTATTATTCTATGATTCTATGAATAAACAAAAACTCATTACTAGTGGTGGTCTTTGCCTAAGGGTTTTGTGAGCTTCCCCAGCATCTGCATTTAAAGGACCAGGTATTTGTTTGGGCACCCTTCCCCCATTAGGGGATAAAGCCTGACAAAATGGTGTCTAAATTGTCATTGCTGTTAATTACTGTGCACCCTTTGTTTTGGTAAATACATTGATGGCAGTATCTTCCTACCTATTGCTTAATTGTATAGGGAATAATGCATTTCTTATAGTATATATAGAGGATTCACATTTTAAATAAAAATAATAAAACCAATTCAGAGTCTGGCTCTGGACCCAAAATTGATTCAGAGCTCCATAGATCAGGCAGGCAGGCAGAAACAAAAACCATGAAATCTGCACACTCCCAAAGTTTGGGTTCTGGGATCCAAATGTGGAATTTCCCAGTTTGACCCTGTCATATATGAGTCACTATAAACACAGAGTCAAACTGAAAACTTAGATCCCTGAGATGCAGGGTGTTTCAGACCCATCTCAAACTTTGACCCAAAGTAAATAGGGAACTTAGAGGTTTATTATGCATAAACATTTTAATTACCTGCAATATAAAAAAGGCATATACTGTTTGCATTTAGAATTGTTTTAAGACGTTAATAGATCATTAAAGTAATGAAATTATTTGCTCTGATGGTAATCATTTTATAATGATATTTTGGTAGTCATCTCAACTCTGAACTTCATAAAATGTACAAGCATATAATTTGAATATTTACAGGATATTCATTTAAAATTTCCAGTAAGAGATGTAGCAGGAGTCAAATTTCAGCTGCTTCAACTTTTATTGAAAAATGGGTTTAAAAACCAACTCCCCCGCCCAAGAAACAAAAAAAGCCCTTAAGTATAAACTCAAAAACTAAAAAAAAAAAAAAAAAAAGTTATAAAATCCTATACCAGATATCAAAACATCTGATTCTAACTGCAAAACACAGAGAAGACTCTAAAGAGTATTCCTGTTGGACCCAAGAGATTCAGTAATCAGGCCTTGCAGTGTGGTTGTCATTTTATTTTTAGCTCATATTTACTATATATCCTCAGTTGAGTACTTGTTTTCCCCAAGTAGCTAGAAATCTTAGCTTTTGCACATCAGTCAAGTCATATAGAATGATAAAAGATAAAATGGAAGTCCTTTGAAGACAGCTGATATATGATTGGTTTCCTGCAGTTATTCACATAAACAAAACCATCTTAAAATCATAAGCTTGCTAAAAAATTTCAGAATTACAGCCCTCTTCTCTTTTTTCTTTGTATTACCATGGTGCTTAAGATCCTTATACATAGATCTGAACCCCATTGTGTTAGGCACTGTAAAGCCTACAGATAAACAGAACAAAAGCACAATCCCTGCCCTCTCCCCAATTTACAATTTAGCTATAAGACAGATACAACAGATGGATATGGACGGACAGACTGGGGAGCACAAGGAAGCAATGAGACTTCTCACCTCCTCCCCTTCTCACCATCTGGGCTTGGGAGAAAACTATAGGGAGGAGTCAGCCGGAGACTCCAGCTGTGAGGAACAGAAGCAGTCAAAGACTACCTTTGATCTTTTGGACAATTTTCTACAGTTTTTTTTTTTTTTTTAAACTGGGCGCTCCCCCATTTGTCAATTTGCCTTTTGCTAAAATTTTCCCCCCCCCCCCCCCCCCATGACCAGTCTACACTAGAAGCATTCTCTCTCATTGCCATAATTACTCCACCACTACGAGAGGCAGAAGTTATGTCAGTAGGAGAGCATTTCCCACCAATATAGTGGGAGTGTGGAGAACACTTTGGTGGCTGTAACTTGTGTTGCTCAGGAAGATGGCTTTTTCACACCCCCGAGGAACATGAGTTACCTCAACTTAAGCAATAGTGTAGACCTGCCTTCAATCTGTTCACCTTCTTCACTCCACATCTGCCCCGCCTTACCTTCTGTCCCCCTCAACCCACTTCTCCTTCCTTTTCATGTGACTTATCCCTCCTTCAGTAAACCCACATACAGAAAGAGTGTCGGTAACATGATGTTTGCTGCCATCACGTTTCTTATTCTGCTTATGTGTCTTACCCCTTTGTCCCCCGTGACTGTCTTTAAGAATATCCTAAGCTCTTCAAGGCAGGGATCATCTACTATTCTGTGCTTGTATAGTGCCTAGCACAGTGAGACCCTATCTTGGTTGACTACTCTAATGAACATGTTACAATTATTTTACAACAATATTGGTCAGGATGAAGAAGGATAATGAGTAGCATTATGGATGTTTATGGGCAGCTCCTTCCAAACATGAGCAGTATCATCACAGAAAACATTTGTCAGGAGCAGACATTTTGATAGTGAATGAGAGAGGGGTCATAAAGGGCCTTGAAAAAAGACAAGCAGCTTGTTTGATGAAATAGAGAAGGGGGAGCCAGTGAAGGGACACAAAGACAGCATGACAGTCAAAGCAATGGGCTAGGAAAGTGATCATTGCAGCAGCATTCACAATGGATATGAGTGGCACAGGATTACTTTTGCCAAGGCCAGAGAAAAGAATGTTGCAGTAAATCGAGATGAGAACCAGTACAAGAGTTCAGCTGGATGGATGGATTGGAAAAGGAATATCTTAGGTATGTCTACCCTTACAAAGTTAAGTAGAATTAAGAGTTGAGTTAAAGTCGATTTAGACTCGACCTTAAGTCGATTCAGAGAGTCTACACTAGACTCAAGTTGACTGCCTAGATTGATGGAGAGCCATGGCTCCCTGGCAGAAGGGAGCCATGGGTGGCTTCCCCGGGGAGAAGGCAGCTGTGCTGGGCTTTTCTTAAGTCAACTTAAGGAAAGGTGTAAGTCGACTTAACACGTACTTTTAAATCAACTTAAGACTTAAAGTAGACTCCTTAAGTCAACTTAAGGCCACGTAGATGGGGATTAACACTAAGTCGACTTAAACCCAATATAACGGCTCTCTCTGCTGTTAAGTCGACAAACTGTAGCGAATTTAAGTCAACTTAATAGGGTTGACTTTAAGTCAACCTTGTTAAGTCGACAACTTTGTAAATGCAGACATAGGCTTAGAGATGATATGCAGAAAATCCACATTTTAGCTGTAACATGGTTGTGAGGGCCCAGGGAAAGGTCCAAATTGAAAATGCTGGTCACATAACAGGGCTGAATGATAAACAGGACAGTGAGGTTGTCCACAGTGATCAAGAAAGGAGGTAACTGGGAGGGCTTGAGAGGAAAGAGTAAGTTCTGTTTTAGTCATGTTGAGCTTGAGATTATGGTTAGACATGAACAAGGAGTTGTCAGAGAAACAAGCCAAGATTTTAATTTCTACAGGTGGAGGCAGATCTGGAGTATCCAGAGTACAAAAGTAGATTAGTCTTCGTCAATGATCCCTCCTGGTTGAGAAAGATTTCTTTCAAAGGTTGTATTTTATGTGGGTCCTTTGGTGATTGAGAAGCCCAATCCTTGAGCCACAGACCGATTGGCAGATGATGTTGAAAAGCATGTTGGGTCATGATTACTAGATGACAGTTGTCTGTCCTTTCTTTTCTTGTATTTTTCTGAATCAAGGCAAGACAATTTTCCTCAAAAGTGTAGTCTTATAGTGGTGATAAATTTAGTTAAGCAACCTAATTTTGACATGATTTTCCACATATCCTCAACATTGACAGAATCAAAGGCCTTGACCAGATCAATAAGGACCATATATATGTCCTGATGATGTTCTTGGCATTTTTCCTAGATCCTCCTAGCTATGAAAATCATGTCAGTGGTGCCTTCTGATGGTCTGAAACTGCACTGAGACCCTGGGAGTGTTTACTCTGTGAGAGGAAGCAGATAATTCAGTAATATTCTAGCAAGAAGTTTTCCAGTGATGGAAAGAAGGCCAATGCTCTGGTAGTTACCACAATATGCCCTTTTTTTTTTTTTTTTTTTTTAAAAAAGGGAAAGGGGTGATAACATTAGCATTGTGTAAATTAGAGATTTCTTCAGTGCACCAGATTTTGAGAAACAAGTGGAGCTTGTTTGTCAATGTTTCTCTCCCCCACTTTCAGTACTCAACTGGTATGCCATGAGGACCTTATTACTCTTCATTTGCTAAATTGAGTTATCAATCTCCTTAAGCAATGGTGGATTAGTGAGAGTTTCCCAGACTAAGTGATGAGGGATAGTATCGATGGCATCAGTCACGTGCAGATTGTATCCAACTGTCATTAATATAGAAATTGTAGTTGAATTTATGTTTGTGGATGAAGTACCTCAAAGATAGGTATATAAGGAAAGGAGAGAGGGACAATAGTTGGAGATGCTAGTGGTATCAAATATGTATTTGGTTTTTTTTAAAGTGAGAGATAAAGCATGCTTGTATTGTGAGGGTAAGAAATACTGCACCCCATAAACACTCTTGTAATGTGAACTGTCTCTCTTTCCTGTTCATCCTTACAACTAACTGTGTATGGTCTGATGCAAAGGATGTAATGTTAGGTGGTTTGGGAATACTCGAAGCTTTCTGTACAATATTGTTATGTTAGCATGTTTCCTGCAACATCCTACACATGTACAGATATGAACCTTTGCTTGGGCATCTTCCCAAATGTATTTCACCTGGATCAAGTTGACGTAGACAAAACACAGCTGTGTTCACACACCCAGAAGAGACATGCATACAAGAACAGTGCAACTTAAGCACTTTGGATCAAGAGGGAAAGATCACAACTTGAAGAATCACCTGATCATGGGGGAAGGGGCAAGGAGGTTTGAAAAAGAATTACACACTTTGAACTGTACACGGCTCTTTCCATGGATTCCGTCTTCCAAGCAACATCAAGGGCTGACACCAATCCACAATGCAGAGTCTGGCTAAAGATCATCATAGCCAAGCCTGTGTGGTAAGCTGAACATTAACTATAACAGTGATCTTAGTTTAAAATGCAACCTTCTCTTTGTTTGATTGCGATATCTCCTTGACTGAATTATCTGATTTTATATTTGACATTCACTGAAAATCATGTTGTAATCAATAAACTTATGGATTGTTTTATCTGAAGCACTGCTGATCTTAGAAGTAGAATGAGTGTGTAAGGCCCAACTAAGAATAATGATGGTGCATATCAATTTCTTTGTTAAATTGATAAACAAGTGTATGAGCTTCTAAGGCCCAGTGGGGAACCTTGCCAGATGGAAGTTCCCAGGACTGCATCTGGAATGGGGGTGTTTGCTGGGGAACTATCCCATGAGTGGCTAGTGAGAGCATTCTTCTACTGGGTAAGAGTCCAGCTAAAAGCAGGAGACTGGGTGTGAGCTGACCCAAGAATGGGGGTTCACACAGCAAGACAGGGTAAGGTGGGGCCCTGGGGGGGGAGGTGAGGTGGGTGGCACAGCTCCATATCAATCCATATTGCAGATAGGGAACATCACAGAAAGGAGTCAGAGAACAGTGAGAAGTTAAGGGGGGGAGTAAGGGAAAGGATGGGATGGAGTCAGCAGGGCAAATGGAGGAGAAGAGATGAGAAACTTCCATATCAATTTCCAAAAGGGTAGTCGTGTTAGTCTTGGTCAGCAAATAAAGGAGTCCTGTGGCACTTTTAAAGACTAACAAATTTATTTATTGCATGAGCTTTCTTGGGAGAAAATCCCACTTCTTCAAAGCATCTGACCATGTGGGATTTTCTCCCATAAAAGTTCATGCGATAAATTTATTAGTCTTTAAAAGTGCCACAGGACTCCTTGTTTGTTCTCGATCAATGACATGGAAGAAGGAGAAGAGTGCTGTAAGAGGGGAAAGGATGGCAAGTCACTTGGAAAGGGAAACCCATCTCAAATTTTGTCAGTTTTCTCTTAAGAAATTGGGAAGATTCTGTGCAGAGAGGAGTGGAGGCAGAAGAGGAGAGAGCGAGGAGTGAGTCTAAGATTGTGAAAATACAGCTGGGATTGTCTCCATTTGGCACTCACTGCAGGATGGAAGCTTAAATCTTGAGAACTTTGGAACTATGGGATGCAGCACCAACTATTTCCAGTGGGGTAGCTCTGTTAGTGTATTTCAACAGAACAAGTAAGAAGTCTTGAGAGACAAATAAATGTCAGTCTTTAAAAGTGCCATAGGACTCCTTTTTTGTTTGGCATTGACTATGAAATCCCTGAAACTCTGTATTTAGGAGTTCATTAA
>ML685898.1:2715333-2753295 GCA_007922175.1 Pelusios castaneus
GCATTGACTATGAAATCCCTGAAACTCTGTATTTAGGAGTTCATTAACATGGCTCACATTTTTAAAACATGTATTATATGAATTTCCTTAGGCAATTAAAATAATTTTCAAGGTATCCAGAATGATTAAAAAAATACACATTTATGTAACTGTCAAATGGTGGAGTTAGAGAAATTGATATAATTAGGCTAATAGCCATAAACAAGGGTCAAAAATGTCATTTGCTAGAAATCTCTCTTTTTGGTAGTTACATGGGTCCAAAAAGGCCAACCAACTTTGCAAATACATGGCCCAAATCTAAAATTTAAAGACATATTGCAGAAAAACACAATGACAGTGAGGATTGTTCCTTATAAGTTTACTAAAAGTTTGATATGCAAGTGCGCTGTTGTCAGTTATTTGATGATGTTTACACCTATCTTGTCAAAGGTTAACAAGGTAGATACTGTTTTCCTGTCTATTATTGTTGTTCTAATTAAGAGGTCAAGAGGGAATATTAACATCTAGATGGACCTTTGTTGTAACAGTGTAAACTGTCCATTAAATCTGCTAATACAGCTAATTGCCTGTGGTGCCTAGGAGGTGAAGGTTTTACTTCCAGGACAATATATATTACTATTCTCCACTCAAAGAAGTGCCTGTGAACTGTTGTGCACACTTAAATGGTTATTCCTGACTGTGTTGTCTGAACTCCACATGAGGGAAATTTCCTGCTACAACTATAAAGGAAGCTTGGAGCATAATCCTTATATCTCAAATTTGTCCAAGCTTCTCAGGGAAAGTCTGGATTGCAAGGCTGAGATCACCTTTCTAATTCTCCTGGGAGAATAGGAACAAACTGTACATGTACTATTTAGTCTTCATTCCTTTGAACTGAATTTCAAACTGAAGCTGTGAAACAAAGGATTTAGACACATCCAGGTACTGGATGTAAACCAGGGGGACTATGAAAGCCTGAAAACTCCAACTTTTAATGACATCCTGATGTCTATGGACTTTCAAATCATTTGTACATATGTGATTGCTTTAATCCTTTAACAATTCTCCTGTAGTTTCTTTCTTTCCTGTCACAATAAACTTTTTGTTTTAGTTAATAAAGGATTGTCTGGCAATGTAGTATTTTGGGTAAGATTTAAATATATTGATCTGCTAATGGGGCAGATCCTTTGGGGGGGTCAGGAGAATCCTTTTGGTACAGAGCATGACATTTTAAGTAGCTTAAATGGAGTAAGAGACTGAAATGCAGGAAAGGGGGCTGAGTACATTTTGTTTTAACTTCTTGATAACCACTGTGGGGGAAGGGAAGCATTGTTTGGGGAAGTCTGCTCTCAGTGTCTCTCTCCAGTATTGTGAGAATCTGCTCTTCATTTGCAGCCTGCCTTACAAGAGTGTAGCTAGCTCCTGCTTTCTGGCCCAGCCCTTTACTCTTCAGGTGGGCCTGGCCAGTCCTGGCTCTAGTCACATGACCAGAGCTTCCTGCCAATGCTCCAATTGGCAAGCCTAGCAACTGGAGCATGAGGAGGAGGGAGGGGGGAGAGGAAGCCTGGCTCTTCCTCTGCACATAGCGCTACTGCTCACAGCTGCCTGCTGCCAAGGGTTGCAGTAGATGGGTCCACCTGCTGGCCTACCAGGTGAGCATTACCTGCTTCAGCTATGCCCCTGTTACTTTGATGCTAGCATTCTCAGGTGGCTACCCCAGACAGGGGTGGGATAATTGGGCTCAATGAGTTGCTCTCAATTCTTTGGGGTTTATTTGATGGGTGTGGGGATGAAAGTGTGTATCACAGATTCTTCCTTTTGCCTATTGTTTTTAAAAGGCCACACAATAGGTTTGATTGTGATTACTATAGCACCTAGGAACACTAATCCAAACACAAAACATAATGACAGCTCCTATCTCAAAGAGCTCACAAGATGAGAGAATAGATGAATACAGATACAGTGATGGGAGAGTACAAGGACACATTATTAGTCAATATGATTGCCAGATGTGGTCTAACCATTGCAAAGTTTTGTGTAGGTATCATGGAAATAAAGAGAAACATGTGATTTGAAGAAGGTCAATGGAGTTATTTTTATGGATCTTCACAAGGAGCACCTCCCAAGTAAAATGGAAGAAAGCACAAGTGAACAAGGGAGACTGGCATTGTGGGCAGGATTTGAATGAATGAATGAAAAAAAAAAAAAAAAAAAAAAAAAAAAAAAAGTCATAGGTAGAGTGGGGATAGGCCAAGAAGATCTTGCAAGAGAAAATACATAGCTGATTAAACAGAGAGGAGAACCAGAAGAAGGAAGTAAAGAAAGTGTTGACATGGTCAAAGCAACAAGCTAGGAGAATCGTCTTTGACACAGCATTCTGAGGTCATCAAGATTGTGATGACCAGAGAGAAGAACATTACAGAAATTAAGTGGCAGCATGATGAAAGACTGGACAAGAGTTTTAGCTCTGTGTCTATGTATGAATGGGAAAGCCTGGATGTGAAGACCTAGGAAGAAGATAACACCTAGGTTACTGGCTTGAACAACAGTGTTTGAAAAAGATATGCCTGGAAAGTTTTTTTTTTTTTTTTTTTTTTTTTAAAAACCACAAGGAAATAGTCATAGTAAATTAGTCCGGTGCTCTCAGCCTTGTTAATATATTACATTTCACAAGTGGGGCTTCTTCAGCTTACAAACAACCCTCCCAATCTCTGATCTCAGGAACAAAAGAATGTTTTTCCTTTCCAACATTTAAAAAAAAAAAAAAAAAAAAAAAAAAAAAAAAAAAAAAAAAAAAAAAGGACAAACACACACCACAAAACAAGTACATGTTAAAGGTCTCCCATCTGGGAAGGTTTGAGTCCCATATCTTCCCCCCCCCTTTTTTTTGGGTACTGTTGCATGAAAAATGGGCTTGCTTACCTTAGCCATTTCCTGCCTGGTCCCTGAATCCTGCCAAAAAGCACAAAGGAGGGTTTCCAAGACTGATTTCTCAGATAGCTCCAGCCCCAGTATGCAGATATAGACTATATCCCCTTTCAACAAGGTATCCATATTATTAAAGACAAGCTCAATATGTTATAATTAGTAGTTGTTGGCAGTCTCAGAAAAGATCCCAAGGAAGAAATAAAGATAGAGATGTAGCAGGGCACCAGTGAGCCTGTCCTGCTTCCTTTTCTTTTCTCTCACAAAGCCAGCCAGAGACCCCCAATTCCATAACCACAGATAAAAAGTTATTTACAATTTGTACTCCCACCAGCTTTTTTTCATACACAACTTAGCAGCTAGATCCAGAAGAAAAGCACCCCCTCATTTCCACTCTCTCTTCTCTATTGCCTTCATGTTAGTCTTTTATAGAGCCCCAAGCTAATTGGCCTGACAGCTGCCTCTAAATTTCTAATTAGGTGCTGGATTTTCCAGACAGCTCCAATTTACCTCACTAAATGGAAGCTGGTGTGACTGGAGGCTGATTCAGCAGTCCTTGCTCAGCCCCCTGTCACAGCAGGTTTACGTTCAGTTTTTTTAAAGGTGCTAAGGAAGTTAAGTGTCCAACTCCGATAGAAAGTCAACAGGAGAGCAGCATAACATTTCTTCAGCCAATGCTTTATTACATTTTAATCCCACTCAACTGGGCTGAAACATTTATGGGATGATGATGTTCATTCTGTACCTAACATGGTCCTTGTTTGTTTTGCTGACCTAGACTAACAGGGCTACCCCTCAAGAAAAAAAAAGTTTCAGTCATTCCAAAAGAGTCCATTGTTCTCCACGAGAACAGATTTATTAAGTACATTCATGTTCTCCTACAGCATTTTAAAGAGAGAAAAGGAGAGAAAAACTCACTACAGTCATCTACAAAGATAATAGGAAACTCTCCAAAAATATGCACAAGCTTCATTGAACCAACACAGTCCCCCAGGCAACGAAACTCCAAAACACTACAACAAGAGCCAGCTGCCTGTGAGGAAAAAACAAATGCCAGCCTGAAAAGTGCATGTGCAACATTACTGCTGAGTCACAATTATGGGTAGACTAATTTTCTGAGTCTGGTAGTTATTTTTCAGATCTAGCTTGAATGAGCACACTGAAATGGGTATGGACCTAGCCGTGACAGTAGTGATCACGGTGTCCTTGGCAAGTCTTTTTACTTGGTTATTTTGCAACACTAGTAATTTCATTTGGTTTTAGTGAAGGCTGTTTCAGATTGAATAAAAATCTCCCTTCTCTCTCTCTCTCTCTCTCTCTCTCTCTCTCTCTCCATAAAATTCAAAGGGAATTCTTGCCCCAGCACTATCCCATAAGCAGTCCTACAATCTCTCTCCCCCTACTGCTGGGCTAAAATAGAGCTTATGACCCCTATACACTCCATACATGGGAATCTGAGGCCAAAGGAGCCAAATAATCAGGGATCAACTACTCAGTTTAGCTCATATTCCAGCCCACTCCCAGCCACCTGGAAGCCTACCTCCACTAGGAACTAGGAACAAGAATTCTCTGCTCTGCCTAATGCATCAAAACCATGATTGCTCCTCCATGCTTCGGCCTTGAACTGCCTCAGTAACTCCACGTGAATTTCACCTCAAATACTGAGATGAAATGTGAAATGTTTCCAATTTGGAAAATCTGACACATAAACGCATTTGCTCTGGTCCTTCGGACAGAAACAGACACCTTCAGGATCTCTGTCAAGCATTCTTAAAAATATGGTACCCAACCGCAGAAGTGAAGAAACAGATTGACAGAGCCAGATGTGTACCCAGAAGTCAACTACTACAGGAGAAACCCAAGAAAAAAAACAACAGAACATCATTGGTCACTGCCTATAACCCCCAAGTCAGACCTCTTCACCATATCATCAAAGATCTACAGCCTATTCTTCAAGACGATCCCTCACTCTCCCAAGCCTTGGGAGACAGACCTCTCCTTGCTTACAGACAGCCCTCCAACCTTAAATGGATATTCACCAGCAACTACAGATCATACAACAGAAACATTAAAGCAGGAACATATTCTTGCAACAGATCACGCTGCCAACTTTGCTCTCATATCTACACTAAAGACACCATCATAGGACCAAATCAAGCCAACTACTCCATCAAGGGCTCATTCACCTCCTCATCCACCAATGTGTTTTATGCTATCATGTGCCAGAAATGCCCCTCTGCCTTATATAATGAACAAACAGGACAGTCTCTGTGCAAAAGAATAAATGGACACAAATCTGACATCAGAAATTGTAACTCTAAAAAACCAATAGGGGAACACTTCAATCTCTCTGCTCATTCCATTGATGACTTGCTAACAGCTGTGCTGAAACAGATGAATAACAAATCACAGCTTCTAAGAGAAACTGCAGAACTCAAATTTATATGCAAATTTGACTCTGTTGTCTTGGGGTTAAACAGGGACTACAGATTTTTCTCTCATTAGAGCAGGTGATTTGATCTCACCTTCCTCTATGTGCTGTTCCCCAGTGTTTGAATCCTAACATCTATTTTGATTTGCTGTTACAGCCTGACCTGATCCTATGTCATACACTCTTCTGCATTTAATTTCCCCCCATTCTGTAAATTTCCTATCTTCAAAGCATCTGACGAAGTGGGATTTTCTCCCACAAAAGCTCATGCGATAAATAGATCTGTTAGTCTTTAAAAGTGCCACAGGACTCTGTTTGTTTTTCTGCAATAGACTAACACAACTACCCCTCTAGATCTTTTGCTATGTTACCCATAAAATATACAGGCTGAATGTAATTAGAATGAACAATTAATTTTTGATTCAGTCTTATCTCAAGGCAACAGTGAAGCTTTGAAGACGTCAATTTTCAGCCATTAATGGCAATAGCTGACCTTTTCATGACCCTGATTTGCAATCAACTTTTCTTTGAATTTCAAATCCAGTCAGACTCCTAATTTCTTATGCAGTCATTTAGCTTACAAAATTGCATAGAGCACCACACTGTCTCCTATCTTCCTAAAACTGGGCACGCTCAAAGGCCAACTATCTGCATTTCCTCTCTCCAGGGTAGCAGAAACCTCACAAGAGGGTGAAAAATTGATGAAAAACATAATTATATTCTTAAGTATGACACATGTGTACAAGAGAGCAGCAGAGTTACGGTTGTTGCTTGTGCCTTTCCTGACTTTTGATTGTTCAGTTGTGCAACCTTAATATTCTATCAACATAGATTCTATCACAAATGCAAATTTGTGCCAACCATTTGGTGAAAAGTCTCAGTGCTGTGGAGCATCCAAAGGGCAGACCCTTATCTTGATAATGGTGAACCCCGCTGCATAAGTTTGATACTTCCTGTGAGTTGGATGGACAGCTGGGTTGAAGTACACATCCTGCAAGTCAAGAGTCATGAACCAATCCTGAGCTTGGAGAGAAGGAATGATGGAGGTAAATATTGCCATATTGATCCTGAAACAGCATATGTATTGGTTGGGTCTCCTCAGATCTAGAAGGATGAAAAGCCACTTTTTTTCTTTAAAATGAAGAAATACTGAGAGTAAACTTTTCTTACCTTTTACTCTTGAAGAAGATCCTCTATGGCTCTAGGCAATGAGATATCTTCTGATCATAATAGGTGCTCAGGAAAGGGGTCCTTGAGAAGGACAGGGTGGGTAGGTGGTGAAAAGTGGAATTGGATTGGATAGCCATGACCAATGATCTCTAACACTCACTTGTCTGATTTCAGGACAGACCATGCAGAGTGAAATGGTGCAAGGTGGATGCCAAAGATGATGTTCTCTAGGTTGGGTCTGATATGGCTCTCAATCATCTTGAGTGTGTCTAAGGATAGTGTGTTTTTCTGAGCAAGAGAAAAGTTGGCATCTTCTTCTGCATCCTGGGAGCTCTGCATGATCTTGGGAGCTTGGCATGACATTATGACTGGTGTGTGAAATCTGTATGCACTGTCTGCATTGTGGCTGACAGTATGGCATGCAAAGAAGCTTTGAAATCCTTCAATGAATGCAAAGAGCTATCTGTTGTGTCACTGAACAACTCTCAACTTTCAAAGGGAAGTCTTTGATAGTGGCCAGCACAACATTTGGAGACATGGTGCTTTTTGCCTGATCACCACAGTGGCCACAGACCTGACTTCAGAGTCAAGTGTTATCTTGGACATGAACTGGCCTTCCTTAATTATATTTTTAAGTTGCTCTTTGTTGTCTTTATTGAGCTTTGCAAATGTAACCCTTCTGCCAGGTGAAGTTGATAGCAATAAGGGTCAAGCTCAATAACGAAAGGTGTCTCTTAACAATACAAAACAGAACTGGCTCAAACCCACACCCAGTAATCAGAGAAAACTTAGCACCATCCCTAGCTACCCCTAAGAGGCAATACTTCCCCACTCACAAACTCTGAGTCTGAGTATAATAAAAAAGAACTTTTATTGAAAGGAAAAAGGAACCCCGCATTAATTTGGGGAAATAGCTTACCTGACAGTGCATTAGGCAGCATCCTTTTCCTCAGTTTCCCACCTTGCAGTGGGAAAGTCCAATGAATAAATATATATGTAGTATGTTAGTATGCATCAAGTTATGAGATTTTGCTATACGTGGTTGTTACTGAAATATGTTGTAAATTAGCTAGTAACATACAGAGGAGATAACCACTAATCAGCAGGGGACTTGCAAACAAAGGATATGCAATTCATTGACAGTTGAGCAAGGGAAGCCTGTATATTAAGAACTGGAACATCTAGTGGGATGAAAAAAGTCTTGATCCAAATACTGCCTAGTCTAATAAGGTTTAAGATTTAGATTGTGCATTTACCTTTTATTCTCTTTGCTAACTATGTCTGAATTTTTATGCCTACCATGTATAGTCACTTAGAATCCATCTTTCTGTAGTTAATAAATCTGTTTTATATTTTAACTGAAAGTGTGTGTATTACTTGAAATGCTTGGGAAATCTCAGCTCAGGTTACAAAAGTTTGTGTTTCCTCTCCACAGTGAGGGAGAGCTGAACTGATAATAAACTCAAATTGGTGAGGTTTCTGACCAGGGCAAGATGATGCAGCTCTGGGATGCAAAGCTAGGGAGCTGGCAGAAACTGGCAGGTGCCCTTCTCTATGTGATTTGTGAGTAGCTCAGGGAACAGTCCTGTTATTTTGTTAGATGTAGTGGGTGGGGCTTATAACAGCACCTGAAGGGGTTTGCTACTTGTAACTAGCAAAGCATTGGGAGAACCAGCCCAGGCTAGAGATTGAAGGGAGCACAGCAATACCCCACTTTCAGGTTGCATACTGCGCATCCCATCAGAGTTAATACTAGAGAAAGAAAAAGCATAGGGGAAAGTGTCTAATAGTCTTTTGGGGGAACGAATAGCTAAAAGGGAAACAAGAAAATGAGTTATGAACAGCTGAAGAAAAGTAGGCTGATTGAGATATGCAGAGAGGGGCAGCTCAATACAGAGGACTTGAGAAAGACACAGATAGCTGCCCTGCTGTGCTCTGAGGACCAGAGAAATGGACAAAAACTGCAGGAGACACATAGATCGCAGGCAGAGAGTGCAAAGGGCAAGGGAGATCTTGGAGATGACTTCCTAGCGGGAAGCATGGAAGAGAACAAGAGATGTAGCAACCATACTTCATTCAGAATGAATGCGCTACTTTAGCATCTGCTCTAGAAAAGCCAACGGGAAGATGGAAAGAGCTGATGGCTAGGAGCCTGAGACACAATAGGTTATGCCTTGAAGAGACCACACAAAGGTCAAAGATTCACTTAGCCCTGACACTGCATCTTTTGGCCTATGGTGGTCAAAATAGGAGCTAGAGATTTGTAGAAGATAAAGAAGTTTAGCCTAAGCTAAGAACTAGCAAGCCCGTTCTGTCTCACTGCCACAGGCAGTGTCTACACTTGGAAATTTAAGTCGACTTAGTGAGTCTACACTTAAATTTTAAGTCAACTTTGGGGGGAACTTAGAAAGTCGACCTAGAGTGTCCACACTGGATGCCTAGGTCGACTTCTAGGGGCTAGGGGGACCTAGGGCAGGTCCACAGGGGCAGGGGGCACTCCTTGCCCAGTGCCAGGGGGCTCAGCCTTTGCCTCATTGTACCTGGGTACAATGGGGCAAAGGGGGACAGGGACTGTGGCAGAGCATAGGGGCAGAGTGGGCAGGGCTCTGCCCTGCCAGGTGGGGGGGCATGCCAGGCTCCCCCTGTGCCCCTTCCCCCTGGCAGGGAGGGCATTGGTACAGTCCTGGGGTAGCCCTAAGTCAACTTAGGGCTACCCCACATCTACACTGGCTTAATTCGACTTTAAAAAGTCGAATTAAGCCTAAAGTCGAACTAAATCTAGGTTTTATAAAGTCGACTTAATTTTAATTAAGTCGACTTTATTTTCCTTAAGTCAACTTAAGCAGCTTGCTTAAGTCGACTTAAGGAAACTGTAGTGTAGATGCAGGGTAAATTAAGTTGACTTAAGCAAGCTTAAGTCAACTTAATTTACAAGTGTAGATGCAGCCACAGATAGTAACAGAGACTGAGGGAGGGTCATGACTGCCTTGAGCTTTATGGTATACATGTGAGAATGAGGTGGCACGGAATATGTGTGGCCCCAACAGACCCTGCTAGTTTAAAAAGTCTGGCCTCATACACACAAAGTGCCTGAACACCTCGAGTGGGATCCATTCTGACACATTCCTGAAGGAGAACAAAAGACACATTTTTTAAAATAGTGTGTAAAATTTGGGGCCACAAGAGTCACTTTTATTGTGCAATTCTCTTATCTTTAAAGATCACAGTAATAGATACTGAAGTAAGGAATACGGATACAGCTGTCCTTTGGTTATAATGATCAAAGATTAGCCTATGTAAAACGAGCGCTGCATTAGGACATCATAAGAGCAATGAGATGAAAAAAGTCACCTGCCAGCCTAAAAACATCACATGGATTTATCCTCTTTGACATTCATCTGCATGGTTTCCCATACTTTCACTTAGAATGACTCTTGCTCATTTTTATAGTGCATGCCTCCAACTCATTAGAACTGACAGACACAGATGGTTCTGCAGAAGTGTTTCTGGTATACTATCTACAAAAGCTGGTTTGGATAGAGATCAAGCTGTTTATTGCTGAATATGATATAACATGTTGATAGTGGTGAATCAATTAGGGTTCTTTTTTTCCCATCGCCTGTATGGCAAAGTAGTATTTACTGCCAAACAGTAAAATGATTAAGTAGAAAATCTGGAATCTATTTTTTTCAGGTGACCAGAGATAGCATTCCCTTTCATAATCATCTGGAGTTCCCAGAAAGCAATCCAAGTTTATGATATCACAGGCTGAGAGGCTCATCATCTGATCTGCTGTGAGAAATACATTATGTGCTAGTTGTAGTTAATCTAGATGAATTGCCATATTCTGCACTTCAGTGGCCAGATCATTACAGAATATTTAGATATCACTTTCCCTCTGCTTGTATTCTGAACATGCTTGGGTTGCCTCTATGTTGTTTTTCTTTTTAGGACTGATCCAAAGCCCATTGACCTTAAAGGAAGATTCAATGAATTTTGGTTCACACCTCTAATGTTTGTCTTTTCCCTGACCATGTTTCCCCACTGATATAGTGAGGGGAGGACAGTGGGGGGCCATGTCCCTGGGACTAGGTTGCAGGAGGGCACCAGACCGGCCCTGCAAGGGCCAGATTTGGGGCGCCACCCAGTGCTCCATGTGAGCCAGAATGGCAGGGAGCTGCCATGGTCCCCAGTGCCAGAAGGGGGAGGTCCCATTCAACACTGGGTGTCAGGGCCAGATGCCATCCTCCCAGCCTCAACTGCACTCTTACTGCAGCATTCCAGCCAGCCCTGCCCCACCCCCGGCAGACCGGCATGTGGCTTCTGTTCCCCAGGGCCTGGAGGCAGGCAGCCCTGCCCCCTGGGCAGACAAGCTGGACAGGGGCGGGGCAGCCTGAACTCTGCACCGAGAGTGCAGAAGAGGCTGGGAAGATGGCCTCTGGCCCCAACCCTCTTTCCCCTTGCAGCGCTGAATGGGTGGCCCCCCTCTAGCGCTGAGGGCCATGGCATCTCCCCACCATTCTGGCCTGCATGGGAGGAGAGCGGGGGCACAAGGCAAAAACCTGAAAGTGGGGATCCCAGGCCAGCATCCCTCTAATCCAGCCCTGCCCCCCAGCAGCCCCTCAGAGGGGCCTCCCTCTTTGGGGCACCTGGGAGTTGGGCTGAGACCCCCTCTTGCCCTGAGCAAGCAGTGCCTGCAAGGTGTGGGGTGGTGTGGGGCGCCTAGGGGAGCCCAAATGTGGGCTTGGTCCCTGGCCACCCTTGCTATGACACTACCTGGGGATGGGGCTGAGAACCCCTCTTGCCCTGAGCAGGTGGTGCCTGCAAGGTGTGGTGTGGCGTGCAGCACCTGGGGGGAGCCCAAATGTGGGCTTAGTCTCCAGGTGCCGGCCACCCTTGCTACACCACTGTGTTTCCCCTACAGAGTTTAATGTCATCTCTTATTAGCCTTAGTTTATTTTCCTCCATTGTCTTTTTACACATTAACCACTTCTGCACTTACTATTTACACAGGACAGGTGTAGTTCAGGTTTCTTCAACACCTGTATCTTTGGTGCTCAGCATTATGTAGTGAAGAATCATTATGTGAAATCCTGAATTCAGCCTATCAGTTTTCTGTTATCAGTATCTCTTAACTGTCTTTGCTTTGGGGATACCATTCATATACTACATTCTTAAGTGGCTAGAATAATTTCATCAGTACATCAAAGGTCCGTGTGATAACGTGGTTTTCTGCATGAGTAAAATGCAAATGTATATGTAAACTTTTGTTTATTGAACATATAGAAATAAGCCTTAATTACAATCTTTCTTTTCTATGACACCTGCAATTTTGTTATCTTCCTGTTCTGGCAGAATAAATAATAAAAATTTCCAGTTAACAGCTGGATCTCCATTGCACTCCATAGGAGATGGGACTGGAAAATTACTAATCTTTCTTTCTTTCTTTCTTTCTTTCTTTCTTTCTTTCTTTCTCAATGAAATTTTCTTACTGAGATATAGATTCTGTTTGTCTTCACTGCATCTTCAAGCTTGAAGTTGATGAAACCAACCATCACTAAAATCCAAGCAGAATTTCTGATGCCATGTTTCAGCAGATGATTCAAAGGTAGCAACAAACATAGAGCCAAATAATTTATTCATTAAATTGGTATGGAAAAAAGTAAGCCTCATTATCTGTATTTTGTTCTACATAAAAGCCAGCCAAGAAGAATCAGAATATCTACAATGTAGCTATAGTTTTTGGTAAAAGATGTTCAGAGAACTAAGAGCTATTATTGTTATTTATACAGCACCAGAACCGTGAATAGTTTCTGGGTCTGATTCAAAGCTAACTCAGTTCATTTTGAATCTGTTTACTTGGATGGGTTCTGGATCTAGCCCAGAGGATTGAAGAAGGTGGATGAATGGGCATTACCTTATCTGAAATAGGAGATAAATTGTATTTATGTAATGCTGTGGTAATAAGTCTCTGACAAAAGTAGACTAAAGGCAGTATTTACAAAGCAGACAGTGGCTATAATTGCTTCAAAATCCATTAGTCATGAGAATCTCAATCAAATTGGGAGTAATATTTTCCTAAATGTTACATTGCAAGGATGGTTTGAAGGATGGTTACATTGATCTTGATTTATTTGTTTAATCTTCTGTTTTTCATGGTTTAAGGATATTTGGACAAAGACATTTTTATATTCTTTATTTTATTTTAAAGTTATGTTTTCCTTTAGTGGCAAAAAGGCACAAAACCTTTGTTGTTGCTATCAAAAAACCTTGATTGTATGGAAAAAATAAGCTTTTAAAAAAATATAAAAAGCACAGCTCTATAGTTAATAACTTCAGCCAACATTCTTTTTACAGTATATTAATATCATCTCCATTGAGGAGTTATGAGTGATGATTAAAATTCTGGACCAACTATAAAGAGATTAAAAACATTAAACAGGACCGTTCCTAGGGGGGAGTGGGGCTCAGGGCCAATTGACTGGAGGGGGGAAGGGTGGACCGGATCGGACACTCCGCCCCCAAAACCCCGGCAAGCAGAGGCCCCGCCACCAGTGGGAGCTGGCCCTGGCCGCGGACCCCAGACTGCCGCCAGGAGTTGGCCCTGGGGGAGCCAGCTGTGGCTGGAGACCCCAGCAGCCTCCCGCCAGGCCAGCCCTCCCCGCCCCGAGATGGGAGCAGCAGGCCCGGGGCGGGCTCCTGGCAGCGGCACGGCCTTGAGTCCCCGGAGCCGGCCCCAACCAGGACAGCAGGCTGCCGCCACTGGCGCCCCAGCCGGGGAGTGGGACCTGAGGCCGCCATCGGGAGTTGGCTGGCTGAGGCCCCGCTACCAGCTGAGGCACTGATGGCGGTGCCTGCAGACCCTGCTGGGACCAGCATCGGGCCCGGCCGGACATGTGAGGCAGGGCCCCGCTCAACTGCCCTGCCCCTGGGCCAGCCTGTTCCGCCCTGGGGGCGGGGCAGGCTGGCCCAGAGCCAGAGGCTGGGGGAAGCCTCTTGCTTCAACCAGCCCCTCCGCCTTTGGCTTGCTGCCAAAGGCAGTGGGGCCAGGGCGAAGCACAGCCCTGGGTGGAGGGGCAGCCACAGCGCAGGCCCCGCATTGCCCCGCCGGGAGCGAGACAGTGCGGGCCCCACATAGCCGCAGGGCCCGGGGTGAGCGCCCCGTTCACCTCCCCCCCCCCCCGAAAGGATGGTCCTGACATTAAATACTTAGTGATGAGGCTCATGGCAGGTTCTAAGAACTGTCTAAGAACCCTGCCTCCCCAATGTCCACATATGAAAATCAGAGTGCTGTTAGGAGGTAACGGACTGAACAGGCTATATGGACTAAGCAATTGTCCAGATGACATCTTATAAAAGCAGAAATACATAATTAACTTGCATTTGGATTTATGACAATGAACTTTGATGTAATATACCTGTCACATCTTATACGCTAAAATGTACTTCCTTTAAAAAACACAGGATGTTTTCTCATTGAAGTGGGAGCATTACATTGGGCTAGTTGTTTATTTTATTTTGGTCCACATTTATGAAAGACATAAAAAGAAAACAGTAGCATAGAAATCTTATAGTATTCACACTACGCAAACTCCCCGCACCGCCGCCCCCAAATATTCAACTACACATACAAAAGTGTTACCCTCTAATCAGTCATGTACTTTTTTCTAACCTGTTTGTGCTCCACTCCAACATTAATTGATATCAAATTCAGCTATGAGAACTTGAGTTCCAAATGCCTTTCCTCCCTTTCATTAGTGATCTGCTTCAAAGCAAATCAATGGAAAAACCTGGCCAAAAGTGAGTTATGGTTACATCTTCAAATAACAATATAGCCATTCTGAAGAAGAGATCTGTGTAAGCTTGAAAGCTGATATTTTTCACTAACAGAAGTTTATCCAGTAAAAAATATAACCTTACCACCTTATCTCTCTGATTATCTATCATATGTTTTCAAATATTCATATACTTTTGAAGATTACCAGTATACCAAATAAAAAAACTGTTTGGTACAAGGAATGTATAGGTCACGGCATGTTCCTAGGGCACTTAGAATGAGTTACTAAACACATGTTTTCTGTTGCAGACCAGTTATTATAGTGAATTTTTCTTGAAATACTGTAACAGACATTCAGGTAAGGTATAAAGTAACTGGGCAGTTAATTAATTCTTCTTTAAGTAGGGATGTAAAGCTTGTGGTTTAGGGTCTTCGGCCATATCTATCCTAGCACTTATGCTGGCAAAATTTTTGACGTTCAGGTATGTGAAGAATACAGCCTCCTGAGTGATATAAGTTTTGCCAGCCTAAGTGCTCATGTGCACAGTGCTATGTCAGTGGGAAATACTCTGCCACCAACATAACTACTGCTGCTTGTTGAGTTGGTTTTATTATGCTGATGGGAGAGCTCTTGCCCATTAGCATAACATGGCTACACAAGTACTCCCACAGCAGCATAGCTGTATCGGTACATCTGTACTGCTATAAGCTCATGAGAGTAGACATGTCATTAGTACACCTCCAAGCCATAACAATAGACATGCTATTTCATATTTGTCACACTCTTCTCAGACAACTGTGCTGTAATTAAGCTATGTAGTGATGATTGCTCTACATAATTGTTCTAATTTATTCAATTCTCATGCATTTTAATGCAGTGGTATTTCTAAGAAAGTATAATTATACGAGAGTATTAGCTGTTAAGCATAATTAAAATTAATCATGAGTAAGATCTCAATGTTTTGCCTAATTAACCATAAAATCTTAACTGCCAAGTAGACTTGGAAAGATTAATTGGACGTATCAATATTTTACTTAATTTTCTGCATAGTTTTAGCAAATATTACAGCATGAGAAAATGTAATACTGTGTTTACTGTAAGCATTTTACTAGAGATAATGTTAGGAATCTTAGTCCCTGATTCTGTAGTTATGTACACGGTTAATTTTACACATAAGTAGTAAAGTTAAGTAGTTAATTACTTAATAGGCATTATATACGTAACTTATTTTTGTCATGAATAAAGTCCATTCTACGTAAGTAGTTACAAGTGAATAATTCATAGAAGAACAATACATAGATGTTTTTTAACACTTAGTTTTAACAGTTGGCATATTTTAATGATGACAAAGATTTTGTTTAAAATTATGTTAAACATAAGTGTAAAAAAGAGTTAGCAGACAATCTTGATAACAAGTATCATGGTCCAGATCAGGCATAGTTTGAAACAGCCTATGACTCATCAAAAACAGACCTTTGGAAGTATGAGGTGAACAGAAAAATCCCTAACAAGACAGCTTCTGCATGCCATAACTTTGAAATTAATGGTTTTATGAGAAGATCAAAGAGTTCTACTTGAAACTGTGATCTGACCTTCAACTGGTGTAAACTGGTGATTTTCATGAATCTATGATGATACATACCACCTCAGTATCAGGTCCATACATTTGTCACTTGGATTAGAAATATTTTTAAAATGGAATATTGATGTTTCTGTGTCAGGGGACATAAAGGCGACTGTTACGGATGCGACTAGGGGCCCCTCACCCAAGAGGGAGTCGCTCTGTGGCTCGATTATCTCGCGACTTAAAGAAGAACCCATCTCCTGTATAAGGAAATTGATTAGAGTTTATTTAGCATCTGCAGATGGGTGACTCCAGTACCACACAGGGCAGGAGCACACCCACAGGCTTGTGTTTGCACATTTTATTGTTGATTAACCCCCTCAAAGACTGCCCAGGTACACCCCTTGATTATGATGTTATCCAATTAACGATAGGGCAAATTCGTAGGTTTTCAGCTGCGCCTGGCCTGGCCTTTACCCTTATTGGTTGTTAGTTACCCCAATCTGTGCCCCATGGAATGGCCGCCGCCGCCTCCCACATAGTAGAGACCCTGATATGTATGTTTAATAGGAATTTTCCCCTCAGTTCAGCCATATGTCCATTGCCCACTGGCTGGTGACCACCCACTGCTTAATTTGGAATCCCAATTTACTCCCTACCTTGGTTTCCTAGGGGTGGGTTAACCCTCTCGCCCACTGTGTAGGTGGACCAGCAGGGCATGTATGTGTACGTGCCACGTGGCTGCCCATGTTTGACCCCCCCCCCGCAAGGGTGTGTAGAGGGCTTTAGCCCAGAACCTGGAGAGCCAGTAGAAGTTGCCACATGCCCAAAAAAGGACAAGGGGACCGAGCAGCACTTCACCCCCTTCCTACTGCGGCAAAATTGGGCCAATCGCAGACCAACACGACTCCTGCAGGAAACGGCCTAGGCAATAAAACCACCTTTGCCACACGGAACGAACGAGAGTCCCCGCGTGTCAACTGCCAGGCCTGATCAACCTGCCAGTAGGAGGCCCTCCCAAAAAGTGCCGGCCCGTGCCGAGTTAACCCCCCTTCGTCCCAAAACTCATCATGCTGTTGCTGGTCACCTGCTTGATGGTTCTGCTATGTATGTAAACTCGTGTTCCCTCTATCAGTTAACTTCCCTTTAGAGATAAGTTGTAACGTATAATAAGTCTAGCCTTACCTCTGTTTAACTCAGGGAATAACCATTGAAATAATCTTAGGTATTGCTGTTACTATTATTGTATTGTGTATTGGATTTTGTCTGTTTATATTTTGTTTGTGAGCCATTAAGAGGATTCAAGAAGATGGATCATTTTAAATGTTAGGTTCTGTGTAGCTTAATGTGAGTTCAGGCTGTCAGCTCTCCACTGCAGAAACCGTCACTTGTGGTTTCCTGTGTCCTGTCTGAAACCAATTTCCTAAGCTAGCAGCTTGGGAGTCCACTCTGTCTTGTAATTGGGAAATACACCAATAAAGCATGTTCCTTGATTATCCATTTGAGATTCCAGGAACCCTCCTTCTCCAATTCTTTACCTGTTCCTGTCATTGGTCTGGTCCTCATCATTTGTGTTTATCTTTACTTTTCCCTGCAGCAGGATGTCTGTTTCATTCTTTATGGTCCTGTCCTCATCATATAGGTTTTTTTTACCTTATCACTAATAGATTTATGGTTTCCAGGGGTCTTTGTTTCCTTTCAAAGCAAGATGTTTGCATCTCTTAAAGCTTCTTGGACCCCAGAGGGGTACGGGGTTATAAATTTACCTTCCCACGGCCTAAGGCTTCAATACTGTTGCTTACTTATGCTAAGCTAAACTATTATCTACTCATGCTAACATAGAATGTCTAAGTATCTTAAAATGGCTAAGTATCATAATTTCATAACAGTGACCTTTAAGCTATCTTTGTACTCCCTCTCTTTACTTACTTTCTGTAGACAATGACTCTAGCAAATGATCTGGTCCATACACTATTGCTATGCAATGAAGTAGCACTTTATTGTAAAGGCAATGTCAAAACCTAGAGTGACACAGGTGAGACAATCAACTAAGACTGTATACTCAACATCAGGCTATGCAGCCAATGGGAAGGGGGATTCTCCTGCTCTGACTGACTTTTTCAAAAAATGTTACCAATCAGTGTGCACCTAAATGACTGCATAATAGCTTGGAAAGGCAATATTTACCAAGAAATGACCCAATTATTAACATTTCTCATGGATTTCTTGTGACCCAAGAACCCTTCAATGGCAACTGGGAAAGGGGGGTTACAATAATATCATGATCCTTGTATGTACATTCTGGTTGCCCTAAGAATGCCATGTGCGGTCTTAAATGAAAGCCAGCATCAAACTGGTCATTAATGTAGTTGAGAAATGTATGTACAAATACTACATTAAGGAATCTTGCATGTATACTGAAAGTATGTTTTAGAGTATGTATCAAGCTGTTATGGACCAGGATATAGGTAGTCTAGCCTACTAGTCAGAGCTGGTGTCAGGTCTAGTGGGCAGAGCAGGCATCCAGGTTGGGGAATGAAACCAAGAGTCATCACCAGAGTCAACTGTAAGTTACTAGAACCAGGTCTCAAGTCAGAGTCAGAACAAGAAAAGGAAGCTAAGATTCAGATCCATAGTCAGATACTAGAGCCAAGGATTAAGGCAGAGTCAGGGTCAGAAGCTAGAGCCACGACTGATAACTGATAATTGGAAGCAATGTGTAAGGGGAGGAACTGGAAAACAGGCCATGATCAAAGCATGGAGCAGAAACACGGTGGGAACAGAAGCAAAGACTGGATCCAGGAAGAGTTGGTTGCGAGAAGTAGGAACAAGCAGGGCCCAATGCAGCCACAACAAGAAAACACCTTGTTGCTCAAACAAAGTGCCTGTTACTCCTAGTTTAAATATCATTGTTGGACCAATCAGTGAAGCCAGGAGATCCTCCAGTGAGGGCTGCCATGATTAGTGCCTTGGCTGAGGCTAGAATTCTACTAGTTTTTCAGCCCACCAAATTTTAACAAATGGTGGATGAAGATGGGCTGCAGAAGCTGCCTGGAGACTCCGAGGGCTGGGCATAAGACCCACAGCAGAGATGAGAAGCAGGCTTTCTGTCAAACAAAAGATGTTTAGTCACCTCTTTCTATGCTGGCAGATAACATAAGCATTGAAAGCCAGCATGACAGCTACATATGAAGTGAACAGGGGGGATGCAAAACCAATATGGCAGCAGCACACAGGAAAGTATGCCACAGGGGTTATCGTGACTGAGAGTACAGACAACAAGCTTTGGTGACAGAAATAAAAGGCAAAAAGACACCGCTTTATCCTGCAGCTAAAAAGTAAACAGATGGTTGCAATACATTCATGAAAATGGAATCTCTGCCTATCTTGGTGAAAGATGCTGCAAATGACTTTAGGTGAGATAAGACATCTTTAGACAGGAGGTTAGTCTGTTAAATTTAGTCTCCAGAAAACATGTTGCAATTTTGTTTTTTACATATCCCTTTTATTTCTTTCCTTTATCCTTACTATCTCTTGAATCTTTGTAAATAAACTTAACCTTGTTTTCACTGTAAATTTATCTGAGTGCCATGACATTAAGCTAGGTGTTGATCCTGAGCTGAATCATACAAAATGACATGTAATTTGTTCTCCTGGGGACAGAAGATGAGGAATTTTGTGAGTGTTCAGTGGAGGAGGGGCTGGACATTACAAAAGAAAGCCACAAAGGGATTTATGGAAGGGTTGAGTACCTATTGTTAACCTGCAAGGCAAAGTAAGGGCTGGCATAGCCTAGAGCAGACTGTTTGGGTGACTAACATGTTAGTGATGTCAGAGAGTTGGCACCCAGTTACCCATCTCACTGGAGCTGGTGAGGGGGGAGCTGAGAGAATAACAATGTGATCCACAATTCCCGGTAGCCTGAGAACTGTCACATTTCTGTTTTAGGAAATACTACAGTGTGATGTAATATTCTATGATCTAATGGAGCACATCAGCAACATATAGAGAACACAGGACTGTCTTTTATTATTGTGCATGTACAATGCCTACCGCAGTGGCAGCCTGAACCCAGACTAGTGCTTTTAGGCACTACTGCAGAGTGATTTTAATTTAAGAACTTCCTCATATTAGTTTAGAATGCCCAGACTAAAGCTATGTTAACATGGAAAAATGATTGAACCCAGATTCCCGACATCTCAGGGGCCTGCTCTAGCCACTAGGCTATTAACTATTCTGGGAGGGGTTGCTTTAAATCTTTCCTATTGAAGGTGCTCCACTTTCTATAAATAATTAAATGTTACTTGGACCAGAGAGCATGACTGACTTTACAGCTCAGTGGTTAATGCAATGTTTCCTAACCAGTGGGTCCTGACTCACCAGTGCATCATGGAAAGATTATATATTGATTGCCATGTCCATAGCTGGATTAACCTATCACTAGGTATAGGCAAACATACCCTTTTCCCAACCTGGCACAGAGTGAAGTCCTTACAAGGATGAATGAGCCCTGCAGTGGTGGTTCCTGTCTGGGTGGGGTTGGGCCCAACTCTCTGCTCTGGATGTTATAACATGGGGTGGCAGTGCCGCTCAGGTTTGGACCGTCTACCCCTCTATCAGGCCAGATCTGACTGGTGCTGTGAATTCATGCACCAGGTCATAATGAGATTAGCTCAAATTTTGCCTGGATGGATGGGCAACCAGACCAGCCGGAATGGCACTGAAACCCCATGGCCCAGGTCCCAACACCCAAGTACCATACTGGGTCCAGCTCCTCACAAGAGATGCCATCACTGCAAGGTGAATGTGGGGCTGGCTCACTCTCTACTCCACTCTATCTCACTTCCAGAGCCTATTCTCCACACCAGGCCAAGATTAGGGTTATGTTGCAGGGGGAGGTGTGCATATATGTAATGGAGGGTCACCAAAAGACACAGAAAATGTAGCTGGTGGGTCCATTTAGTAAAAGTTTTGGGAACCACTGAGTTAGGCCACTCACCTGTGAGGTGGGAGGTCCCAAGTTAAAGTCCTTACTCTAATGAATATTCACAGCTAAGGTTAAAATTAACAGAAACTCAAGCATTTAAAAAGGCATGTGTAGTGGACAACTCAGCATTGGTCCCTTTTTGACCCACCAGTCCTGCGTCCTCAGTGTCCAGGACCACACAAAGAATTACAATTCCTGCATTGCTCTCACCCATGCTCTTTATTTACAGTGGTTACAGACAGTCCACTCTTCCCCATAACTTCTCAATTTTGCCCAACAGCAGCCCTTCCAGCTTCAGAGCTTGTTCAAGGCCTGGGAGGCTTAGGGTTTAGCTCTTTTCCCTTGGCTACCCTAGGCAGACTACAAACACCTAAAATCACACATCCCACATTGGTTTCCTGTCCCAGTTCTTATATACCCAGCTGGGCCAGGTTCCAGGTATGCCCTCTGGGGTGATTAGGGCCTGCTTCAGTCCTAGTTATCCAGGGCACCTTCTCCAGCCTTTTGGGGCAGGGCTTCTAGAAGGACTGAGGGAAGTTATCTCCTCTGCCCTTCTACAGCATGGAAATGCACAGTTAGGGCACCAAAGAATCTTCTGTTCTGTCACAGGCAATCCAACCTTCAAATACAATTTAAACTCACTGAAATCCTATGCATAATCCTGTGTGCAGATGAGGGAGGGTCACTTTTTTCCTTCAACCCACATATCCATCTTGGGGGACAAAGCAATCATTTTATAAGCTATATCTCTACCCTTTGTAAATACCCTAAGGTATGAAAAAATGGAAAAATCTAATGTGTCATGAAAAATCAGTTTAATATAGACCCACAAACACTGCATATCCTAATTATAATTGTACATTTTTGTATAGTGTCACTGTTGGGAAGATTCCCCCTGCCTTATACATCTTCTTGCTTTCTCCTTGCACATATTTCCCAAATTCTCCTGGTCTCTTGTACCTCCTTACATTCTCTAGAATACCCTCCTCAAATGTCCCTTCCTTCCTAAATCTCTTCACTTTACTGCCCAGCAAAACCCTCCACAGTTCCCTCTCTCTCTCCTACACCACCCTGAATTCACCTACATATATACACACACTATAGTTCTGCTCAGCATCCCAGTCTACCTATAGAATAGCTCAGATTCGATGGGTAGATCTTGAAAAGATATTTAGGACTAATGGTAATTTCTCATTATTTTTTCATAACTGTAGGGCTAAAGTGGAAGATTTTGTGACAGACAGGTAGTGGTGCCCACGTTCCCCCCATGAGCGACCCGACCGTGAACTGATGTTGGGCTTCATGCCCAAAGCACCAGCGGGAGCCAGTTTCCTCTGTGAATTGGCTGGGGCCTGATATAAGATGTTTTGCTGTTTTTTGCTGTTTTGCAAGGCTCAGCTGTGATGTACTTCTTTTATCTGTTCCTTCAAGCTACCTCAGCCTTAGACCTGAGCGTGTGAAGGGAAAGCGGGCTTGATCACCTGCCTTCTCCTGAGATGCTATATGTTAGCATAGCCCCTGGGAATCTGTGGACTTCACCACAGGGCTGATGCAACAACCTTTGCTGTGAAAATGAGGTACCTCGCAACCTTCCTCGTGGTCATCTGCAGTCGTCCAGAGGGTCCCCAATTGCTGAAGGGATGTAAGCTTCTCTCCATAGTGTTCTTTGATTGCTTAAGGATTTATTTACTCATCCTGGCATTCAATAAATACTTTAAATGGTCTCTGACTGCATCTGGTGAATCCAAAAGCGAACCTACTCCTTAGGGTACCATTTGGGGTAACAATATCAAACTTTATCTAGCATGAAGAATTCTCCCCTTTAAAAAGGGCCATAATCTCCCATTGTTTAAAAGTGGACTGAGACCACATTTGAATTCAACAAAGATGGTACAACTCAATGCTATTAGGAGGCAGAGATGCTCAGCTCCACTGAGGACAATGAGCAGTGCTTTTTTTCTGCCGGAACGCACCGGAACGGCGTTCCGGCACCTTTTTTTCCCCGCCGGTGCTCCCTCCCAGCTGTGCAGGCTGGGCCGGGCTGGGGAGATTTAAATCTCCCGCCCTGAGCATGCGCAGTTACAGCGTGCTCAGGGCGGGAGCGGACTGGCCGGCAAGCAGCTCTGCCGGCTGTCCCTGTGGTTCCCAGCCTCCGGCCAGGTAAGGGGGCTGGAGGGAGGCCTGGAGAGGGGTGGGGGGACAAGGAGACGGGCCGGGTTAGAGGGGTGGAGGTGGGGACAAGGAGACGGGCCGGGTTAGAGGGGTGGAGGTGGGGACAAGGAGACGGGCCGGGTTGTGGGGTGGGGGTGGGGACAAGGAGACGGCCCGGGTTAGAGGGGTGGGGGTGGGGACAAGGAGGGACCCCCGCCCAGGCCAGCAGCCCCCACCGCCCCCTCCAGACCCCCGGGGCTGCTTCCTTTCTCTTCTTTCTCTTCCTCTTCCTTTCCTTCCTTTCTCTTCTTTCTTCCTTTCCTTTTTTTCTTTCTCTTCTTTGTCTTCCTTCCTTCCTGCTCTTTCTTTCTTTGCTTCCTTCCTTTCTTTCTTTTTTTCTTTGTCTCCTCCTTCCTTCTCTTTTTTCTTTCTCTCCCTTCTTTTTTAAAACTTTTTAAAAATTAATTTTAAATAAAAACCTTTCTTAAAATTAGATTTCAATTCCAAATTCATTCCAATTAAATTAATTAAACACAATTAATTAATTAATTCTATTTACAGTCACTTTATCTTCAATTAATGCCTATAATTTCTGTCTTGTGAGTTTTCCCCAAAAATTTATTCTGGAAAAGTTTTTCACACAGCTTGAAAATTTTGCACACAAGCCACCAAACCTAGAGGGAACATTGGCTACTAGTTGCGTACACAACAGCAGGCCAGCAGGCTAACATCGGTCAGTCAGTCCCACACTCTGGGCCTGGCCGGAGCCCACAGCACCAACAAAAAGTGTGTGGATGCATTACTGCCTGCCACCCAGTACCCAGAAACACAGGCCAGCAGCAGACGTGATAGCTACGCATTCACGTTTTTTTCTAATTATAATACGGCCCCCCAACAGTCTGAGGGACCGTGAACTGGCCCCCTATTTAAAAAGTGTGAGGACCCCTGCTGTAAGACCTCACAGGTTGTCTTTCAGTATATTAGCGGCCTGCATAGTTAATAAAACTTAACAGTTTTTACCTTGTATTTTTATTTCTTTGATATATTCAAAAATTTACTGTTTACTGCACTATTTTCAGTGCTATTTCTTTATGACACGACGGACATCAATAGGAGTTCCGGTACCTTTTTTTTTAGAAAAAAAGCACTGACAATGAGAGAGCAAAAAGGATGCCCTTTCTCAAAATGGCCTCTAACTGAGGATAGCTGTGGCTTTAGTCCCATTGGGTGCATCTACACTTGTAAATTAAGTCAACTTAAGAGGGCTTAAGTCTACTTAATTTACTCTGTGTCTACACCTGAGTTTCCTTAATTCGATTTAAGCAGTTCCTTAAGTTGAATTAAGGAAAAGTTAGTTTGAATTAGTAAAACCTCATTTTACTTCGAACTAACCCTTAATTCAAACTAGTTAGTACGAATTAAGTCAATATGGCCATATTAGTTTGAACTAACCGGCACATTGACCTTAATGCAACTAACTAATTTGAACTAAGCAAGTGACATGTATGGCACTTGCTTAGTTCGAACTAGCATTCTAGTGGGGCCATGCTAGTTCGAATTAAGTTAATTTGAACTAACTAAAATTAGTTTGAATTGGTTAGTTTAAATTAACTAATTTGAAGTAACTTTGGTAAGTGTAGACACAGCCATTGAGAATAATGAGAGATGGCAGCCATTTTCACAGAATCATAAAAAAGTAGATCTGGATGAGAAGTCATCAAGTCCTGCTCCTTCCACTGAGGCAGGACCAAATAAACATAGATCAGCTCTGACAGGTGTTTGTCCAACTTGATCTCAAAAACTTCCAGTGATGGGGATTCCACAACCTCTCTTGGAAACATATACCAGAATCTTTTTTTTTCCCCTGAAGACTAAACATGCTGATATTTTTTAACTTTCCCTCATAGACCAGATTTTCTAAAACTTTTATCATTTTTGTTGCTGCTCCTCCTCAATTTGTCCACATCTTTCCTAAAAAGTAGCACTCAGAATTGGATTTATACTCAGCTGAGACCTCACCAGTGCTGAGTAAAGTGGGACACTTGCTTCCCGTGTCTTACAAACAACACACCCATTCACACATCTCAGAATTATATTAGCCTTCTTTACAACTGCATCACATTGATGACTCAGATTCAATTTGTGATAATAGTAACTCCCCAGATCTTTTTCAGCAGCACAACCATATAGCCAGATATTCCCCATTTTGTAGCTGTGCACTTGATTTTTCCTTCCTGTGTAAAGTATTTCTCTCTTGTTTTTACTGAATTTCATCTTGTTCATTTGACACCAATTCTCTAATTTCTCAAGATCACTTGGAATTCTAATACTGTCCTCCAAAGTGTTAGCAACTCCTCCCAGCTTGGAGTTATCCACAATTTTTATAAGCATATACTCCACTCCATTGTCTAAGTTATTCATGAAAATGTTGAATAGAATCAGACCCAGTTTGACAGAATACCACTGACAACAACTGTCACATAAGCTATGTTTACAATTGTTAATTTAAGTCGACTTTAAGTTGACTTTGTTAAGTCAACTTAGCATGTCTACACTCAGAAATTAAGTCGACTTAAAGGGGACCCTGCCAAATCAACTTAGAGCGTCCACACTGGATGCCTAAGTCGACTTGTAGGGGCTAGGTGGACCTGAGACTGTCCACGGTGGCAGGGGGAGCACCCCTTGTCAAGTGCCAAGGGACTCAGCATTTGCTTTGCAGGACAGGGACACTGGCAGGGCATAGGAGCAGGGTGGGCAGGGCTCTGTCCTGCCCTGTGGGGGGGGCACGTCAGGCTCTGCCTGTGCCAGCCACCCTGGCAGGGAGGGAAGTGGGGGAGCCCTGGAGCCCTTTAAGTTGACTTAAAGTCGACTTAGGGCTAGTCCACGTCTATACTGGCTTAAGTTGACTTAATAAAGTTGACTTAGCCAATAAAGTCGACTTTAAATGAGGTTTTATAAAGTCAACTTTAATTTTCCTTAAATCGACTCAACCTGCTGCTTAAATCGACTTAAGGAAAATGTAGTGTAGATGCAGATTAAATTAAGTCAATTTAAGCAAGCTTAAGTCGACTTAATTTGTAAGTGTAGACGCACCCATTGTCAGGCTACAGGGAGGTTACTAGTGGAGATCCTCAGGGACCAGTCTTGGGACCAATCTTATTTAACATTTTTAATAATGACCCTGAAATAAAAAGTGGAATGTGGGAATGTACTAATAAAATTTGTGGATGATACAAAGTTGGGAAGTAAGCTAATACAGACGAGAAATGGAATATCATACAAAAAGATTTGGATGACTTTGAAAACTGTAGTAATAGAAATAGGATGAAATTTAATAGTGCAAAGTGCGAGGGTAAGGCATTTAAGGACTAACAACAAGAATTTTTGGTATAAACTGGGAAATTATCAGATGAAAGTGACAAAGGAGGAGAAAGACCAGGATCTATTAGTTAATCAAAGAATGATTATGAGCCACTGCAGTGATACATCTATGAAAAAGGCTAATGTGAACCTAGGATGTATTATGTGAGGTATTTCCAGTAGAAACACTTAAGTAAGTGTTAGTACTATCATATATTATAATAGTTAAGGAAACATTTGTACCATTATACAAGACACTGTGGAGCCCACATAGGGAATACTGTGTTCAATTCTGATATCCCATGTTTAAGAAATATGAATTCAAACTGGAACAGATACAGAGTTGGGCTACTATAATGATTCAAGGAATGAAGAACTTGCCTTATGAAAGGAGACTCAAAAAGCTTGGCTTGTTTAGCCTAATCAAAAGAAAGCTGAGGGGAGATATGATGCTGTCTATAAATACATCAAAGAGATAAATACCAGGGACAGAGAGTAGTTATTTAAACTAAGCATCAGTGTGGACACAAAAATAAATGGATTTAAACAGGTCATCAACAAGTTTAGGCTTGAAAATACACAAAGGTTTCTAGCCATCAGACGAATAAAGCTCTGAATCAGCCTTTCAAGGGGAGCAGTGGGGGCAGAAAGCTAATTGTCTTCAAGACTGAGCTTGATTAATTTATGGAGAGGATGGTATGACAAGACTGCCTACAGTGGTATGCAGTCAATCTGCAACTGCTAGTAATAAATATCTCCAACTGCCAGTGATGTGGCACTAGTTGGGGAGGGCTCTGAGGGTGCATCTACACTTGTAAATTAAGTCGACTTAAGCAGGCTTAAGTTGACTTAATTTAGTCTGCATCTACACTACAGTTTCCTTAAGTCGATTTAAGCTGCTGCTTTGGTTGACTTAAGGTAATTTTAAGTCGACTTAATAAGACCTAATTTTATGTTGACTTACTGGTTAAGTCAACTTTAGTAAGTTGACTTAAGCCAGTGCAGATGTGGTTTAGCCCTAAATCGACTTAAAGAGTACCCAGGGCTCCCCCACTGACCTCCCTCCCAGGGTGCCTGGCACAGCCAGAGCCTTGCATGCCCACCCACAGGGCAAGACATCGCCCTGCCCACCCTGCTCCTGTACCCTGCCCCTGTCCCTGTCCTGCTCAGCCACCATGTACCCTGGTACAATGGGGAAGATGCTGAGCTCCCTGGCACTTTTGGAGTGGTGCCTGGGGAAGGGCGGCACCTCTTGGGTGCCCCCTTTCCCACCATGCACCACTCCCAGGTCCACCTAGCCCCTACAAGTTGACTTAGCCATCCAGTGTGAATGCTCTAAGTTGACTTGGTAAGGTCGACTTTAAGTCGACCTAAATTTACAGTGTAGACATGCTAAGTCGACTTAGCAAAGTCAACTTGAAGTTGACTTAGCAAAGTTAACTTATTTGAACAAGTGTAGACATAGCCTGAGTTACTAAAGAGAATTCTTTCACAGGTGTCTGGTTGGTAGGGATTGCCCACATGCTCAGAGTCTAACTGATGGCCATAGTTGGGCTCAGAAAGGAATTTTCTACCAGATCAGCTTGGAACAGACCCAGAGGGAGAGGGAGTTGGCTTCCTTTGCATCATGGGGCACTGGTCACTTGCAAGTTTAAACTAGTGCAAATGGTGGATTCTCTGTAATGTGAAGTCTTTCAATCATGATTTGAGGAATTCAGAAACTCAGCCAGAGGTAATGGGTCTATTACAAGAGTTGGGAGGTAAGGTTATGTGGCTTGTGACAATGTGCATGAGGTCAGAGTAGATGATCATGATGGTTCCTTGTAGCCACAAACTCTGTGAGTGGCTCATGACCATGAGTGTCTATCTCAAGGCAGACTGTCAAAAACAGTGCAGACACCGAGATTGGTGGTATGTTCTAAAATTAGATTTCACCAAAAGTGAACTTCCATAGTACTACAATAGGCTTACAATGGAGTTACAAGCAGTTCCCTTAGACACGTCAATCTATCTTGCCACCCACAGAAGCTGAAATACATGATAAATGGTCACTTACTCCAAAAATCACAAATATTCCAGGTTACTCCTAGTCCACTGAGATCAATAACTAACTCAGGTTGATTTGCATCCTAGATCTCCTAGGAAAAAGAGCAGAGCAGCTAGTCCTATTCAAAGAGGGGATGAGCCAATGGAGATTCCTCCCAGTAAGAGCCCTAGAAGGACTTGGGAGTGGATGCAAATGATTGCAAAGAAAAACAGGAGGACTTAGGACTTGCGACCAGAACAAAGTGGGGATAGACTAGTGAATAGCACTGGTGCCAGGAAAAGGCAAGTCTATGTGATTGGAGACTCCCTGTTGAGAAGGACAGACAGGCCTATAACCAGAGCTGATCCCGAGAACAGAAGGGTATGCTGCTTGCTGGGTGCGAAAATACGGGACGTCGATCTGAGGCTGAAGAGGATCTTAACAGGAGCTGGAAAGAATCCTCTGATTGTCCTTCATGTGAGTACAAATGATGTAGGTAGATTCTGAATGGAACGTATCAAAGGTGACTATGCCAGGAAGGGGAGGACTCTCAAGGAAATAGAAGCTCAGGTGATCTTTAGTGGGATTCTGCCTATCCCTAGAGGAGGACAACAAAGGTGTGAGAAGACCCCGATGATAAACAGATGGCTCAAGCAGTGGTTCTATAGGGAGGGCTTTGGCATGTATGGTCACTGGGAGGCATTCATGGACAGAAAACTGTTCTCTTGGGATGGACTGCACCTGAGTAGGGAGGGAAACAGACTTCTGGGAGGGAGATTAGCACAACTGATCAAGAGAGCTTTAAACTAGGGAGTCGGGGGAGATGGTTGGGAGATGCCCGAATAATCTCCACACCTGATATTAGTGTAGAGAAGGAGGAAAATGAAATAAGAAAGGACACAGAAATAGGGAGCAGCATGAGGGTTACGAGGAGGAGTAGTGTAAATGCCAGTCTAGCGAGTGATATTGTCTGTGGAATGACTGTGCCGAAACAGGCAAAGAACGTGAGTGAGGCCAAGCAGCATAAACTAAAATGTTTATATACTAACGCGAGAAGCCTGGGTAACAAAATGGAGGAACTGGAGCTACTGGTAGAGGAAGTGAGACCAGATATTATAGGGATAACTGAAACATGGTGGAATAGTAGTCATGACTGGTGTACTAGTATTGAAGGCTATGTGCACTTTAGGAAAGACAGATATAAAGGCAAAGGTGGGGGAGTGGCATTGTATGTCAATGAGGAGGTAGACTGTAGGGAAATTCAAAGTGATGGAATGAACAAGACAGAATCAGTCTGGGTAAAAATCATGTTAGGGGGAAAAGGTACTAAAGTTTCTCCTAGAATGGTGCTTGGAGTCTGTTACAGACCGCCGGGATATGATTTAGAAATGGATAGAGACCTCTTTAAGGCCTTTAAGGAAATTAATACTACTGTGAACTGTGTGATTATGGGAGACTTTAACTTCCCAGCTATAGACTGAAGGATATGTGCTAGTAGTAATAAGAGGTCCCAGTTTTTCCTGGATGTGATAGGTGATGAATTCCTTCTCCAAATGGTTACCGAACCAATGAGAGGGGATGCCATCTTAGATTTGGTACTGGTGAGTAGTGAGGACCTCATAGATGAACTGGTTATAGGAGACAACTTAGGTTCAAGTGACCATGAGCTAATTCAGTTCAAACTAATTGGAAGGATAAACAAAAATAAATCAGCGACAAGGATCTTTGACTTTAAAAAGGCTAACTTTAGAAAATTAAGGGAATTATTTGGGGAAGTGGACCGGACAAAAAAACTCAGGAATATAAAGGTAGAAGATGCTTGGAATCACTTCTAATCAAAGTTGCAAGAACTATCTGAAGCCTGCATTCCAAGGAAGGGGGAAAAATTCATAGGCAAGAGCTGTAGACCAAACTGGATGTGTAAGCATCTCAGAGAGATGATTAGGAGGAAGCACAGAGCCTACAAGGAGTAGAAAAGGGGAGAGATCAACAAGGAAAGCTACCTTCTGGAGGTCAGAACGTGTAGAGAGAGAGTGAGAAAGGCAAAAAGTCAAGCTGAGCTGAACCTTGCAAAGGGAATTAAAACCAATAGTAAAAGGTTCTTTAGCCATATAATTAGGAAGAAAACAAAGAAAGAAGAAGTGGGACCATTAAAAACTGAGGGTGGAGTGGAGGTCAAAGATAATCTAGGCATGGCTGAATGTCTAAATAAGTACTGTGCATCTGTTTTCAATGAAAGTGAAGTTGAGCTGGGGAATAGAGGTAGGGAAGCTAATGGGAATGAGATCATGAAAGTGGAAATTACCATACCTGAAGTAGAAGCCAAATGTGAGCTGTTGGATGCGACTAAATCAGGGGGCCTGGACAATCTCCATTTGAGGATACTAAAGGAACTGGCTCATGAAATTTCCAGTCCTTTAATGAGGACTTTTAATGAATCTGTAAACTCGGGGGTTGTACCGTATGACTGGAGAATCGCTAATGTAGTTCCTATTTTCAAGAAAGGGAATAAAAATGATCCGGGTAACTACAGGCCTGTTAGTTTGACCTTGGTAGTGTGCAAGGTCTTGGAGAAAATTTTGAAGGAGAAAGTACTTAAGGCTATAGAGGATAACGATAACTGTGATAAAATATAACATGGCTTTACAAAAGGGAGATTGTGCCAGACCAACTTGATCTCCTTTTTTGAAAGGATAACAGATTTTTTAGATAAAGGGAATGCAGTGGACATAATTTACTTTGATTTCAGCAAGGCATTTGATAGAGTTCCACATAGGGAGTTATTAGTTAAGTTACAGAAGATGGGAATTAATATGAATATAGTAAGGTGGATAAGGAACTGGTTAAACGGGAGACTACAGCAGGCCATACTGAAGGGTGAACTGTCAAGCTGGAGGGAGGTTACCAGTGGAGTCCCTTAGGGATCTGTCTTGGGACCAATCTTGTTCAACCTTTTTATTACTGACCTTGGCACAAAAAGCAGGAATGAGCTAATAAAGTTTGCAGATGACACCAAGGTGGGAGGTATTGCCAATACAGAGAAGGCTCAGGATACCATACAGAAAGATCTGGATCACCTTGTAAACTGGAGTATCAGGAATAGGATGAAATTTAATAATGGGAAGTGCAAGGTCATGCATTTAGGGACAAATAACAAGCATTTTTCCTATAAGTTGGGGATGTATCAGTTGGAACGGACTGAGGAAAAGAAGGATTTGGGAGTACTGGTTGATCATAGGATGACTATGAGCCGCCAATGTGTGTGGCTGTGAAGAAAGCTAATGCGGTTCTAGGATGTATCAGGAGAGGTATTTCAAGTAGAGACAGGGAGGTGTTAGTGCTGCTGTACAAGGCACTGGTGAGACCCCATCTGGAATATTGTGTGCAGTTCTGGTCCCCCATGTTTAAAAAGGATGAATTCAAATTAGAACAGGTGCAGAGAAGGGCTACAAGGATGGTCTGTGGAGTGGAAAACCTGCCTTATGAGAGGAGACTCAAGAAGCTTGGCTTGTTTAGCTTAACCAAAAGAAGGTTGAGGGGCGATATGATTGCTCTTTATAAATACATCAGAGGGATTAATATCAGGAAGAGAGAGGAATCATTTGAGTATAGCACCAATGTGGACACCAGAACAAATGCTTATAAACTGTCCATCAAGAAATGTAGGCTTGAAATTAGATGCAGGTTTCTAACCATTAGAGGAGTAAAGTTATGGAATAGCCTTCCAAGGGGAGTTGTGGGGGCAAAAACCATAACCGCTTTCAAAACTGAGCTTGATAAATTTATGGAGGGGATGGTATGATTACCCTATTTTGGAAATTGACTGATATTTGGCTGCGTGTGGTGGATATACAACTGGACTAAGAGGGGAGAGTACATGGGGTGGGTTCTGAGCTATTACATAGAATTGTTTCTTGGGTAACTGGCTGTTGAGACTTGCCCACGTGCTCAGGGTTTAACTGATCGCCATATTTGGGGTCGGGAAGGAATTTTCCCCAAGGGCTGATTGGCCTGGGCTCTGGGGGGGGTTCGCCTTCTCTGTAGCACAGGGCATGGCTCACCTATCGGTGAATTCTCTGTATCTTAAAGTCCTTAAAATCATGATTTAAGGAGGTAAATAACTCAGTCATAGGTTGGTGGCCTATTGCTGGAGTGGGTGGGTGAGGTCTTGAGGCCTTCATTTTGCAGGAGGTCAGACTAGGTGATCGTACTGGTCCCTTCTGACCTTAAAGTCTATGAGTCTATCTCACTCCAAAGACATCTCTATAGTAAATTAATTAAAGGCTTATTAACCAGGAAAAATACATTAGAATTATTGAGAGATTAAATCAGGTAAAAATACATGTTCCTGTGAGTCACAATCTATAATTCCAAATAATAGCAGAGAAGTAGTGATTTGACAGTTTCTAGAAAGTACATCAAGGCTACCCAGAACAACTCTGGGGATCTCTGTCTTCAGTTATTCTGCCCTGTTAGAACCCAAAGAGTCCAGAGACAAAGAATATTCCTTGTGTCCACAGCTCTTGCATCTTCTCACAGAAAACAAGGTGGCCAGATCATTGCCCACATGGACTCTTTCTCCGATGGCAAAAAGAAAGGAGCACTTTTAGAGTTTTTGATCTCTGATCATCACACACAATAACCACTTGCCTTCAAATGTGCAAGAATTAGCACTTTTGTGTTAAAGTTCTTCATTTGTATTATACAAGATTTCTTTTTCATTTGATGGGTTATTTAGCTACAAAGATAGATACACACTATAAATGTTTGCTATTACATTATAACGGGATCTGGCTCTTGGTGTTTGTGCCTTGTCATGTCAGCTTGCATGACCTAACAATCCCCAGAGCCAGTGTTGGCAGGAACCTTTTGCTCCTGGTAGGTCTAACAGTTCCAAATTAGTCTCTGAGGGAGGAGCCAGACAAAACAGACACCCTTGTTCTCCAGTTTAAGGGTTAGGCATACAGTTAATACCCCAAACTAAATAGCGCAAGACGGTAGGGCTCTTGAGCCATGGATTGACAACCTGTCTAGAAGAAGGTCACTCCAAAACAAACCCTGCATCCATCCACACCACTAAGCCTGTGACAGTTTCTTCACCAGTTAGCATTTGGTGTGCCTGGACAAGTGGGATCAAGACTACGCAAACCTTTCTCACTATAATCCACTCATGTGCTGATTAATCAGCAATGCCAAGTGACTAAGCACTATGATCAAACTTTTTCAAGTTCTGTGGCAATAGACAAGTGGTGATGTGAAAGATTGAGAGTGCTCCTGGAAGTCTCTAGCACAAACCTGAACACAGGCAGTCCAGGTGTGATGGTCATTTGCCACAGACTGGGTAGATATGACACTCATATCCTTCAAGGGTGACAGAGCAGACCTCTTTAAGGATACCAATGCTTTCCCCACATACGGACAGGAACTGAAAAGGGAACCTAAAAATTGCCTATCCCTCCATAGCCTGACAGATGACTGCTCCTGGATGGCCATCCAATTATGCAGTCAAAAAACAGATTCAACATGAACCTTGCAACACAGAATGTGCACGTATTGATTGATAACAATGCAAGACCAAAAAGGTGCCCCACCCTATTAAGGTAGGATACTCAAGAAATATAACATTGGTATAGCTGCATTGAGCAAACTCAACTCTCAGATAATCAAGTCTGGTAGAGGTTGGCGCAGGTTATACATTCTATGTTTGATGGGCAAACGTAAAGGTGAATACAGAACATCTGGAAAGGGTTTTGCAATCAATACACCTTTACTGCACAATATGGAAAAATTCCCAAAAGGTATTAGCAACAGATTGATGGTCATCCGCATAAATCTTGTTAACAGCAGACATGCCACAATCATTAATGCGAATATCCTTACCATGTCCTACACTGAAGAGGCTTTCTATGAGCAATGCAACCGAGCAATAAAGGATGATCCTCACAATGACAAAGTGATAATCATGAGTGACTTCAACATTAGAGACGTTACCATCACTTGTGTCATGAAAGAAGTGGACTGTTGCTCTGATCATAGACTGGTCAGTAGCCAGATGTCTCTCCATGTCCAGGTGAAAAAGCTGCCAGTGCTCATGCAATATTTTTACTTTCAAAATCAACACAAGGTGCCAATGCTATGAACTGCCAAGCCTACAGGTGCTAGGACTTAGCCCAGGCAAGCCCTGACACAAATTAAGCACTGGTGGACTGTGCCAAAATCCGTACTAAAATCAATATATAACATGTCTGTTGGTTCCTCATTATCCATTATAACAGTAAGGAAGGACGTTCTTCATGGTATTTTCTTCAGACCACAGTATTTTCAGCCTCTATTGAAGCACAGTCCGTTATGAAGAACAGGGAAACATAATCATAAATCCTAAAAAAATTATATCCAATACACAAAATTTCTGTGACTATTAACTATATGGTAAGTTTCAATGGTTTCTTACTGAGATAACGGGGGCAAATTAAAGTCTATCATTGGTGTTAAATTTCTTAAAAGGCCCGTTTTTAATTAATTTTAATTTCTAAAATTAATTCTGAGCCAATTTACTTGCAAATTCTCAGAAAATTCATTCTGTACTCAAAATTGCATGCTGTTATTTTGAGATGGGTATGCTGTGTTTTCATAACCAACAATGGCTATGTCAATACTTCAAAAGTTAAGTCGACTCTCTTAAGTTGACTGAACAAGATTGCCTTAAAGTCGACCTTGTTAAGTCGACTTAACAAGTGTGGACATGGCTTAATTTAAGTTGACTTAAACTTCCTTAAGTCAACTTAAATTGCCAGTGTAGACATAGCCAATGAGACTAAATCTCTGTTTTAAGTGCAAAATTTAACTCAGCCTTAACTAAGGAGCGACTATAAAAAGCTCTGGCTTAGTTGATCATGCTTTGAGCATGGGGTTGGACTAGATGACCGCCTGAGGTCTCTTCCAACCCTAATCTTCTATCATTCTATGATCCTATGATACTGATGCCTCCAGAATAATACAAGTCATGCGCCCACTAAACAAGTGTATGAATTAAATTACCTAGGAGCAGTCTAAACCTGTGAATACTTCTTATTCTGCATACTTCAATTAAAGTGTACCTTCTCAAAATAGAAAGGATTTGCAAAGTGTTCTGCATTAGCTGGTTCTTATGAATTTGCTGCTGAAATGAAATAATTTATTTTTCTACTAGAAGTGATATGAATTGTCATTACTGGATTTATATTAAATCTTTATTTCTTGTCAGTCAGCAGAGTTAAATTATCGCATTATTAGCCAAATCATGAACAGCTTGCTTGAAAGTGTTAAACTCTTCTTAAAGAAAATTCTAACCATGAACCTGAAGGAAGGCACTGAACTCCAAGAACTGCATTATGATTTCTATTAGACAATAACCTAAGAGCTTATCGGTTGCTAATATTTACAGATCTCTCATTAAAATTGAATGTGAAAAGATAAATGTCTTGTCATAACCTTTCATTTTGCAGAGAGTTACAAACAAATACTGAAATTTACTAATGATGAGAAAGGTTCTCTTCTGATACTGAAGTTATTCCCCATTTCTCATTATCCAGTAGATGCATTCATATTTTTTCCTTGGGATTGAAGTTCCTATTGTAAACTTTGTTTTCAAATAAATAAGTAAGTAAATAAATAAATAAATAAAGTTACCAGTATCCAACACTTTGCTTTAGATTATATATTCTCTGCAAGCTAATGAGATCAGATGACTTATGATGCCATCACCTATTCTACACAAAGAAAATTCTCTTTCATTAGGGACTAATTTAAATGTAAATTAGGAGTGTTAGTATAATGCTTCAGAAATAAAGGATTTGCTGACCCGACATTTAGTCTCAGGAGGTAGAGGCAGGCAGTATAAGACATTACAGAAAGATTCCCAAGGCTCATCTATCTCCATCCCACTATCCCATGCTATTCATCCACGTGGGTGATATTGGTATGGCCAGGCATGACCTTGACCACATCAGCACTAATTACAGAGTCCCTGGAGCAATGGTGAAGAAAGCAGTGGCATGAGTGGTATTCTCGTCCCAGTTGAGGGGACCTATATTTTCTGGAGATAAATGCATGTCTCTGCAGATGATGCCACTAGAAGAGTATGGACTTCCTTGACCATGGGATGTTCTGGGAAGGAGGATTGCTGGCACCCTCCTAACCCAGAAGAGGAAGTGCATCTTCACAGACTGACTCCCCAACCTAGTGAGGAGGACTTTAAAATAGATTCAAGGGGGGGGGGGCAGGTAACAAAAGCCCACAGTAGATACATAAAAACCTAAGAATGGCCATACTGGGTCAAACTAATGATCCATCTACCCCAATATCTGTCTTCTGACAGTGGCCAATGCTGGGCGCTTCAGAGAGAATGAATAAAACAGGTAATCATCAAGTGATTCATCCTGTAGGGCATTACCAGCTCTGGAAAACAGCAATCCCTGCCTTTCCAGGCTAATAACTATTGACAGACTTATCCTCCATGAATTTATCTAGTTCTTTTTTTAGTCCTGTTATAGTCTTGGCCTCCGCAACATCCTCTGGCAAGGAGTTCCACCTGTTGACTGTGTGCTGTGTGAAGAAACACTTCATTTTGTTCATTTTAAACCTACTGCCTATTAATTTCAGTTGGTGACACCTAGTTTTTGTGTTATGAGAAGGAATAAAAAATACTTCCTTATTTATTTTCTCCACACCAGTCACAATTTTTAAAATCTCTATCATATCCTCCTTTGTCATCTCTTTTCCTATTTGAAAAGTCCCTGTCTTTCTCTCCTCATACTGAAGATTTTCCATACCCCAATCATTGTTGTAGCCCTTTTCTGTACCTTTTCCAATTCCAATATTTTTTTAAATAGGGCAATCAGATCTGCACCCAATATTCAAGATGTGGGTATGTCACAGCATTATAAAGATGCAATATGATATTTTCTGTGTTATTATCCATCCCTTTCATAATGACTCCACTAGTCTGTTAGCTTTTTTAATTTTTGCTGAATATTGAGTGGATGTTTTCAGAGAACTATCCACAATGACTCCAAGATCTCTTTCTTGAGTGATAACAGCTAATTTAAACCCCATCATTGTTTGTATAGTTGGGACTATATATTCTCCAATGTTCACTACTTTTCATTTATCAACATTGAATTTCATCAATGTGAAAAAAAAATTCATTTTGTGAATTAATGCTGCATTCAGTACAATAGACTGGATGACACTCCTCCCCCTCTCCCTCCCCCCCCCCCCCCTCTGTTGCTGGACTTCTGCCTGCATGCTCTTTTTACTCCTGCAGCTCTTTCTTTTGCTGTTTTTTTTTTAATCGAGAGAAGGATTATTGTCTGTAGTTTACAGAATGATAATGAAGTGTATCTACACCACCTCACACACTCTCACACTCACTCTCTAAACTCCCTTGGAAAATTACCCTCGTTACTGCCACTAGTCACTGCCCCTGGTCCCTTAAGAGTGGGCTTTTAAAACTCTGGTGTCCGCAGTAGGTAAAGGATGGGAGAAGGAAGGCTCCTGGAAACTTAAAGTGGTGGCCAAAAATAATAAACTTTATTAGTCTCCCTCTTTGGG
>ML685898.1:2758295-2771298 GCA_007922175.1 Pelusios castaneus
ATTAATAAATCTGTTAGTCTTTAAAAGTGCCGCAAGACTCTGTTGTCCTTCATAAAAACAGACTGTAAAAAACTAATAGAACTAGTAGATAAGGTCCCATCAGAAGAAATTCTAAGGGAAAATGAGCTCAGGAGAGATGGCAGTTTCTCAAAGAGACAATATGAAAGGCACAACAGCAAAGTATCCCAATGTGAAGGAAAGACAGGAAGAATAGTAAGATGCCAATATGGGCTCCATCAGGAGCTCTGGTGATTGGCCTCTCTGACTGGAGAAGGGAAGGAAGATGTAATAGTCCAATCTAATTAAATATGACAATGATCACGGTATACAGGTGCCAAATACAGTGGTAGGTCCTGACCTTCAAACATGCATGTAAGTAACTTTATGTATGTCAGTAATCCCACTGAGGTCAGTGGGAGGTCTCGCCTCTGTGTCTGCAGGATCAGTCCTTAAATCAGTTTCCCTTGTGGGTCTTTCACACACAGCTATACAATGGTCAGAATATCCCATTTGCTTTCAGCGGGCAATATTCCTCCTCAGTTCCCTCATAGCTGCAGCTGTATTTGTGGGTTGGGACTGAGATGAACTGCTTTGTCCGTATCTTAACTGGAGTTACACATTTGCACAGCATGTTGTAAAAGGGAAGGGCTCCAGCTGGTGTTGTTCAATGGGTTTTGTCCCTGATTCTGAGCTGATGAGGTGAGAGATAATACATAGACAGTGCACTTTGCAGAAGCCGGCAGCTTGATGGGGAGTAGTTCAGCAAAAAAAATGAATGATATCAGATGCTGCTGCTGCTGCTACAGTAACTGTAGTGTTAGCTTGCTACGCTCTCAGGCAGCACTGTAAATGAGGTTCTTACCCTTCCTTATCAATCTAAGCAGAGCTTTGCTTTCCTTCTATGTTGATGGAGTATTCAATGAGCTGGCACATTCCTTTCAGCCAGAAAGATGGGAGAAGCATGAAGCAGGGAAAGCAAGTGTCATCCAGAAAAGGATCATGCTACAGGGTCTTTTGATTATTTATTTTGTGGGGAATGGCAGACAATGAAAACAAAACCAATCAATTGAGGTAACAGGATAATACAGAGATGGGAAAGTTTAAATTTCTGGATACCCCACCAGGAGACAATGTGTGCTTTGATCCTCTAGGATGTTTCTTCTCATTCATTTGTTCTGATTCCAGTGTGGTGACATGCACCCTGTAGACTATGGCAATTCTCGGGAACAATTTCTCTGAATATGGTAGGTGAAACAGTGCATTTATTTTCCATTTGCTGTATCCTAATGAGGGATTATTTGGACTTGTTTAATTATGATCCTTTTCTTAATTAAAATGGCATCATAGTTACTGCAAATCACTGTAATGAGGAAGGTTAAGCCTAAAGTTTTGTTAGTTTTTTTAAAAAACTTTTATCTCAGTTTGGTGAATTCATGTCTCCAGACTGTAAGGATGTTTTAAAATTCCTTCTCAGCTTTCCAGATTGATAGCTATTCTTAGTAGAAAGTTACAGAAATCAATAAAGGTTGAAGGAGGTTGGCTTTAAATTGGAATGGTATTAGTATCTCATAACATAAGGATTTTTTAAGGAAGGATGCTGTGATGTGAATTAAAATATGACCTTTTAACATGTAGTTCTGTTACCATTTTGTAAAAAAAAAAAAAAGGGAAAAACAAGAAACTTTTTTGGAGAGAGCTAACTGTGTAGCTCAAAAGGACTCGGATTTTTTTTAAATGAGAACAAAACCATTTTCTGTTAATTACATCATGATATGAGATGAGTTCAAATGACCATTTCTGATTAAATCATTCAGGGTAAAATTGCCTCTTATCATTAAAAAAGGAGTTAATGCTTCGAGAATTCAGCAGAAAAAAAACAGGTTGTTGTACTATATAGCCGTTAATCATTAAAAGCACATTTAACAATATGAGAAGAGTTATCATATTTAAGAAACTGTCTGCTGCATGATGGGTATTTACTAATTAATCACATCTCCATTTTGATATGAGAGTGGACTAAAAGGAAAAAATTTCCCAGGTGATTTGCCTCAATGTACTTTCACCAGCATTATAGAAATAAATATCTGCTCTCTTGTCAACTATATGGCATTTGCAGATTTACTGGGACATACTCCATGTAAATATATATATATATATAAGGAATGCCTTCACTGGAAATTTTTAAAGGTATTACATAAAAGATAAAAAGAGTAATTGTTTTTATAATTTAATTTAAATGTTGTGGATCAATAAAAATTATCTTAGCCAAATATTGAGAGCAATGTCCATTATTTTCAGGTTCTGTCACTTATTTATTATAAAATTAATCTATCCAAATAGAGGTTCATATACAACAAACTGGCTTGCAACCCCATAGTTCTTATTTCACAGGGGAAATCCTATGAACAGCAAAAAGTAGCAATAGTGGCTATGGAAAGATTTCTCCAGGTATGTTAGCAACAAGAAGAAGGTCAGGGAAAACCTGGAGATGGGGGAGCCAACCTAGTGACAGATGATGTGGAAAAAGCTGAAGTTCTCAGTGGGTTGTTTTTTGTTTTGTTTTGTTTTGTTTTCACAGACAAGGTCAGTTCCCAGACTACTGCACTGAGCAGCATAGAATGGGGAGGAGATAAGCAGCCCTCAGTGCTGAAAGAATTGGCTCAGGACTATTTTGAAAGGCTGGAGACGCACAAGTTTATAGGGCCGGATGCAGTGCATTTGAGGATGCTGAAGTGGTTGTCTCATGTGATTGCAGAGCCTTTGGCCATTATCTTTGAAAACTCATAATGATTTGAGGAAGTCCCGGATGATTGGAAAAAGACAAATATAGTGCACATCTTCAAAAGGGGGAACAAGGATCTAGGGCTATGTCTACACTGGCAAGTTAGTTCGAATTAAGGAAGCTTAATTCGAACTAACTTAATTCGAACTAGCTTTGGTAAGTGTAAATATAGCCTAGGAAACTACAGACGAGTCATCCTCACCTCAGTCCCCAGAAAAAATCATGAAGCAGGAGTCTTGACAATCAAAAAGTGAGAATACCTTTCAAAATAAGAATTTGATAATGTCAAAGGCAGCAGAAAAATCAGGAATTATAACTGATGTCCAGCTTAGATCATAGCAATGGATAAATGCCACAGTTGGCTTCTTCATGCATAAATCAGTGAGTGGTGAGGTGGGATTTAATAAGAGGGTGATTTCTATGTGATTAAGCTGCCACCAAATCCTTATTCAGTTTGTATAAATTATGAGAGAAATAAGCTAATCTCCCTCTACCTTGTTCTAGCTGGAAATGTGTGGTGTTTTATTGAAGGTAAATCAGTGTTAGCCAAACTCTTCTATATAATACTCCCTTACAGCAATAAGTAATCACTTACAAGGGTAGGGAGAATTTAAAAATATAAATATACACTAGCTCTCAAATCTATGAGTTAATTAAAAACAAACAGCAACACTGCTTGTCACGGGAATATTTGTATGCAAGAAACTAGACAAACTAGTAGGAAGTAAGAATAAACTCCGTACTCTAATTTAGACTCATTAATGTGTCTCTGAGAAGCCTCATAAGCCCTCCTTAAGGGGTTCCAAGTTTAACCTAGATAAACTCCTGATGGGTCATTCTCTGTCAGCTTGGTTTGCAGACCAGGAAGAAGTCCCTGGCCTTGAGGCATAACTAAGGACTCAACTAGAAACTCTAGTTTCTGGCTTTTTCAGGCTCTGTTTGAATACAAAAACACCCCACTTCCAGTCATTCCTGAGATGAAGCCACTGTAGGAATGTCTACACTATGGTTAAAAAACCTATAGCTGGCCCATGCCAGGTCATTCGGGGTCACAGGCTTCAGGTTATGGAGCTGTTTAAGTTCAGTAAAGACAGGCTGGAGCCTCAGCTATAGGACCCTGTGAGGTGGAAGAGTGCCAGAGCTCAGGTTGCACCCCAAGCCCAAATGCCTGCGCCACAGTTAAACAATTCCTTAATCTGAGCCCTGAGAGCCTGAATCATCTAGCATAAGTGTCTTGGGTATCTAATTGCAGTGTAGACATACCCTGAGACAATCTGGAGTGCAATCCAGACCACTGAGGGGCTGTGTTATCTAGGGTGACCATACAGTGAGTGTGAAAAATTGGGACGGGGTGAGGGATAATAGGTGCCTATGTAAGACAAAACCCTGAATATTGGGGCTGTTTCTATAAAATCAGGACATCTAGTCATCCTAGTATTATCCCTGCCCTGCAAACATTGGTTTCTCACAATTCTCTGCTGTAGCTCTCACCTGGGGTGCTCATAAACAGCCAGACACTGTGCAAATAACAGCCTGAGTGTCTCTGTACACCTGCAGTCTGCCAGCCACACATCCGTCACACTCTGGCTTCCATCAGTTTCATCTTGCAGGGTGACTCCAACAGACTCTCAGTCCCAATTTTCCCCCAAAATGTGTGTTCTGCACTATCTAACCCTCTCCTGGACAGTCAAGATATATTAGGTTTGTTTGCCTATGGGTATCAGTATACAACAGTTTGCTACATAAATGAAATTACCCACACAGTTCATTTTAGAGACATCACTAGATTAGTTTTAATTAAAGAATAAAACAATTTTATTTAAGTACAAGAGAGATAGATTTTAAGTGAATACAAATATAAGGCATTAAAGTTGGAAATGGTTACAAGAGAAATCAAGATAAAATATTTTCTAATGCTAAAATTTAACAAACAAGCTTTAGTTCAAGATAAAATTCTTACCTCATGGTTCTGCAAGTCAAATAAAGCAAGATCTTAATAGGGAGAGATACCTTGGGATGTCTTGGCCCCCTATTTTATAGTCCAGTCCCCATTTGAAATGCATTTTCCTGAGAGTTACCCCGAAAGTTACCCCTAGATAAAGTTCATGACTTCTGTGAAAACATAGACAAACATCTCATGGTGAAAGAGGTTTCATGCTATTGTTTTGCTAAGATACAGATATGTTTGTTTTTATTCCACCCTCTTTGCCAAAGAATCATCAGTGTATAGATGATTACCTATCAATTTTGATTATACCAGGCTAGAGGCATCGGCTTTTCCTGTGTCTTTGAGAAACTGGTTTACCCAGATTTGTCTGGTAAACACATTTCAGACCCAACTTCAGCTTATGTTTATAACTTTACATATAATGTTACTACACACATTCCATCATGATACTATTGAAGGGAATTTATATTTTATAATTTCTGGGTAGCTGGCCACTCGAGGTATTAATCAAATCTCCACTAGAGTTGTTAGAAATCAAACCTGTTTTCTGCAGACAGAGAGAGATTGTGTAAACAAACAGCTTTGGCTGGAAAGCACCAACATACAACTAACAAAAGAAAGTTAAATGGAAACCATTCATGGTTAAAAGCGGTACACATCTATTGTGATGGCCCTACTAGAAAGCCATTAACTTTACTCTGATAAACAGGGGAGGTAAGCAAGGTACCAGAGAGGGCAAGAGAGTTTGGAAAATGTCATTGGTCAGGACTATATTTGCTTCCCAAATGAGCAGGCTGGAGCCTGGGGCCCAGGGGCAGGCAGATTATATGGTACATATATTATATATATTATATTATATGGTATACTCTAATTATGTAGCCTGCATATTAAGAATAGTGAAACCATGTAGGAATTTAGGCATGATGTAATCTGTTGTATTATGCATGCACCTGTTGCATTATGTATATTGTATTTAGCATATTAGAAAGGTATGTCTTGTGAATCCTGTGTTCTGGGCTCACTTACATGGGTCCAAGCGGGAATGTGGCTACTTCCCGCTAGGTTGGATGTGTAAGGGGAACAAGGCACCATTTATCCTTCCTGATCCTGAGTGGACCTGATCCTTTCTTTTCTTCCAAAAATTATTAACCAGGGATTTATCAGTTTTCAAATGGAACCTCACAACGCGTATTTTGTATAAAGATCATTACAATACTGTATAGGGTGTGAATACAGGGGTTCATTCCATCAGAGTCATACACACCCTATCAGTAAAATTCATGTAATGTTTGCCAGTGTCCTAAACCTAAATAAAGACTGAAATTTCATTTCTGGATTCCAGGCAATTTCATCCTATTTCCCTTGTGATTATCACAGGCATTTGAGACATATTCCATCACATTAAATCTTTAAAAGGTTTAAATTAAAGTGGTTTCCATGGAATTACCAATCTGAAATCCCAACTGACAGGTTTCATAGTCATCAAGGTCAGAGTCATGAAAAACACATTGTCAGTTGGCCCTGAGCCGTAAATGCAAGTACTTTAGAAATAAATGGGAACAGAGAAATGGGCTAGAAAATGTTTAAGACCTGAGGAACCATCACAATACAGAGGGGAAAGAGGACATTAGCAGTAACTAAAATATTAATAGCATTTCCTTTAAATAAGTAATTTAAATAACAACAGAGGGGAAAATTCCAGTGTTCAAAAAAAAAAAGGTAGCAATATTACTACATCTTCTGCTATAAACGGAAAGAAAAGATTCCAGAGGACAATAGTTTACTGCTTTAGATTTCTCTATGAAGTGAATGTGTACTAATGAAATGGATAAAGAATGAAACAGAAAACAAAGGCACTGAAATTTAAAAAAATATGCAAACTATTTAGGATTATGTCCATTAGTTACGTCTGTGACTTTCTCATGTGACAGTGATAAAAGATCACAGGAAAAGAGTCTCTTCTAATGCTCAACAAGGAACTTTTTTAGAATAAGTTACTATTCCTGCCCATCCCCACCCCCAACCCCACCCACCACCCCTGCTTCACTACAGAGCTCCTGTCTAGAACTTTCCTCAGGCTCCTTTCTCCTCATTTCCCTCAAAAAACAGAGCCTGGCAAATAACCAGCTCTCATAAAATTTCTTTTTCTGTCTTTAACAAAATTAACATTTAACAACAAATTACAGATTTTATGAAGCTCTTGCTCCCCCAGAAGTTAACCAAACATTCTCTATTTGGGCTTACTTTGTCTTGGCATACAAAAGCCACCTGGACCAATGTGCACCATGTTTCCAGTCATCTCTATTTAACTGGAGTGGCTAAAGCTATAAATGCTAACTTTGGTTGATGCAGCACTAGCCTTGGGAAAATGGTAAGGCATTAGCAATGGGGAATCTGTTTTCTTTAGGTTCTTATACTGCACCCAACACCACAGTACCTAACCTCTTCCTATAAACTAAAATGTCAGCCTCTTTTTCGAAGTTTGACGAATCTGGCTCATTTTCCTTTGGGAGATTTTTGGTACAAAAATGGATGGAGGCAAGAAAAGCAATGTCTTCTGAATAGCAGTATAGAAATTGTCAGTTTGGCTCTCTCAAGGTGGAATGGAAGTTTCTAGAATCCAGAACCACGATCTAGTCAGAAGAAGACTATTGCACAATTAACTTGGGCTATGTCTACACTTGGCCAAATAAGTCGACTTTGCTAAGTCGACTTAGCATGTCCACACTCAAAAATTATGTCAACCTCAAGGGGACCTTGCCAAATCGACTTAGAGCATCCACACTGGATGCCTAAGTCGACTTCTAGGGGCTAGGTAGTCCTGGGACTGGTCCACAGTGGCAGAGGGGACACCCCTTGCCAAGTGCCAGGGGGCTCAGCATTTGCCCCATTATACCTGGGTACAATAGAGGCTGAGCAGGACAGGGACACTGGCAGGGCATAGGAGCAGGGTGGGCAGGGCTCTGTCCTGCCCTGTGGGTGGGCACGCCAGGCTCTGGCTGTGCCAGCTACCCTGGCAGGGAGGGCAGTGGGGGAGCCCTGGAGCCCTTAAGTCAACTTTAAGTCGACTGAGGGCTAATCTGCATCCACACTGGCTAAATTGACTTTATAAAGTCAACTTAGCCAGTAAAGTCAACTTTAAACCAGATTTAATAAAGTCGACTTTAAATTTCCTTAAATTGTAGTGTAGACGCAGATTAAATTAAGTCGATTTAAACAAGCTTAAATCAACTTAATTTGTAAGTCGAGACACACCCTTGGAGATTATATCTTCCAAGGTGGGAAGAACATTGAGCTTATTTTGGTCTATACATATCCATATATTGGCAGAACAAGCACCATATGGGTATACCACTCTGTCCATTCTTTAATTACACAGCTCTGTTTCTCCTATGTGCTCTATTACACAGCCCTCTTTCTCTTATCCACTGCCTCCCTCATTTTGGAAAGTAATAGAATCATAGAATCATAGGGCTGGAAGGGACCTCATGAGGTCATCTAGTCCAACCCCCTGCTAAAAGCAGGACCACTCCCACTAAATCATCCCAGCCAGGATTTTGTCTAACCAAACCTTAAATATCTCCAAAGATGGAGATTCCACTACCTCCCTAGGTAATCCATTCCAATGCTTCACCACCCTCCTAGTGAGAAAGTTTAGTTTTATGACTCATCCAGCCATTTGTAAAAAGAGCGTGTGATCAGACTTGAGTATGCTGGACATGGAACAGACTTTTTTAAAACTAAAGATTACAAAGAGCAGCTAGCAAACTTGAACTCTTTTTAATTATTATTATTAATATTATTATTATTATGTCCACTTTCTGATATAATATTTTAAATATGTCCTCCATAAAGACCTTGGTAAAGTCGAGTTAACAGAGCCTACAGTGTAGACGTACCCTTAGGGATTGTTAACAACTGACCTAACTTAGGTAACCACCCTGCCCAGGATGATCTAAACCTGTCAGGACTGAGATTAGTTTAAAGACAGTGAGCCATAATCAACCTCATGTCAAATTCCGCACATCCTCCGCTGCCCCTATTCCAACGCAACTGCACCAAGCAAAAATCAAGCAAAACAGAGAATCCAAGCTGTCTTTCCAATTAAAAATTTAAAGATAAATGTATGTAGCTGTGTTTGTCATCTCTGGAGCTTAATACAGGTGCTTCTATCAGATGAGCTAAAAGACACCTGTCTGTTAGCCAGCTCTGTAGCGGGCTCACCATTGTGCCCTATGTGCCCTAGCCACCATAAGAGGGTGATAGTGCGCCACTCCAAGCAAACCGTGGGTACATAACAAAATAAGAAGTCCTGTGTGGCACTTATAAAGAATAATAAATTTATAAGGCATTAGCTCTTGCATATCCTCAAGCTTCAGAGGCTTTGCCACTTGAATTGTCTGAAATCTCCATACAGGATCTTGTAATGCTGACTCACAAATGGGCATCAGTAGCAAGGATGAAACTTGGGACTCTGAAGCTTATTGCAGGAACTTCTACTAGGTGAGCTAAAAGACACACCTCTGTTAGCAGGCTCACTATCCTCTCGGCACCACTACAAGAAGACAGAGTGCCATCGGAGCTAGCAGGTTATAAAGTTACAAGCAGTCTATGTGAGAAAGAGCAAAGATGAAGCTAGGCACATCTCAGTTCTGATACGCACAGACTTAGGCTTATGTAAATGACAAAGCACAGACCATGTAACTTCAGAGTATTATTTTTATTGTGTATTGCCCCAAAGCATAACAGCTTGAGGACACTCCTCTGCTTCCATTTGCTTCAGCCTTGCCAACAAGCTACTACATTTAGAGAGGTAACGATGGCACAGCATGAAAGAGAAATAATTGTTCCATCCTAGAAAGAGCTATGAGATAAGGCAGGAGGCATCAATTAAAATAAGTAAACAGATAAAAGGCAGAAAAGGCAGGAGAGGGTACTTGCACTAAGGAGAATTCTAGCAATACCCCCTCTCTTATCATCAACTCTCTCTGTAAGCTACAGATTAATATTTAACAAAATCTATCCTATTAAGCACAAACAATGAGACACACCTTGCCACGGCACAAAAATCATCATTATACTTAATCTTGTCTGTAATATTAGAATAAGATGGCCTTTCCCATGCAGTTAATTATATACTTGTCTGTGCAATGATATACTTCCTGTCAGTACACTGGGAATTAGGACCAAAATAGTACACATTAACAGCTCTTGAATAGCTATCTGAATACTTTAAAACAAATATCCATATATTTCTAGAAGACAAGGGGGTACTTAGCATCTTGTACAGAAACATCAGCTTGAAAATAAAGACATTGGACACTCAGAAATCACAGCAGTACTGTCTCTTTTTATTGTGGTTTTTGAGTGATTTGGTTATATTTTGGTATGAGACTACATCTAGGTGTGCTACTTAAAATCAGATTTCTAGGCCTCGGGTAAGACTGTACTGACCTGTTTTCATAAACTGTAAGAATCTTAATGCAATAAGACATGCATTAAAACAACAGAATATTCCATGTACTTCATACATTAAGAGAACAGAAAATCCTAAATCTGTTGATGAAATCATCTAGGGACCAGATTCTACACTCTTTTCCACAGTGAGTGAAACAGATGTGCCTGCAACTGTAACTGTGCTACTGGGAACTGCTTAACTGCAAGATAAATTAATCCTGTTTTTCCATCTCAACATGGCCAATAAGATTAGTGATTAAAGTTGACATTGATCTGCCAAGCACCAAAGAATCCAATTTTCCTTATACGCTTCCTACTCTTACATTTAAGAGAGCTAAACACATGACATAGGGAGAGAGAACAAGAAACATAATTTATGACTCACAGGATAGGAAAAGAAAGGCAAAAATCAAATATAGCTGGCTCATTGGATTTCTGACTGCCCCCTGGCCATAATTTTTAAACCTGGGAATCTAAACTTAGGCCATTAAGCTAATATTTTATGCATCTAAATAGTCAACTGAGCTTTTATTTTAAGTGGGAAGTCTTTCGGCACCCAGAGGGTTCAACCTGTAATGATCCCATATAAATTGTAGCTCGCCCCTCATCCCCCCGCCAAACATTCAACATACATAAGGTAGAAGAAAACCAATATGATTTATTATTTTTTAAATCTCATGATTTTAACTCAGTCTCATGATTTTTTTGAGGCAACGTGTGCTGTATTAATGTAGATGGAATATAAGAGCTAAAGTGTTAACATGACTCACTCACTGTCCCACATTAAAGAGTGCTGAACAAGGTTCTGGATTTAGTATGCAGAGACCTCAGCTTGCTTAGTCCCATGGCAAACACACCATTTAAAACCCTTTGACAGTCATTTTGGCTCAAGAGCCTTTTTGGCTCAAGGGCCACAGATAACATTTTTACAGCCCTGAAAGGCCACCAGTCTCTGCCAGCAGCTCCTTCCTCCTCCCCAACTAAAGCCAAACAAGAGGAGTTCAGCCTTCCTAGCTACAGCTGGGAAAATTGCACACATCTGGTAGCCCTGAGCACTCCACCTGAGTCCCTAGGCAGTGCCTCCCTTCTGCAGCCAATGGGATGCAAGATCAGTGCTCCCTGCCCTCTGGCACTAGCAAGGACCCCAGCATCTAGGCGCACCAGTCTTTTAGCCCTATGGCAGTGTGCTCTGCCTGGGTCCGTAGGCTGCATCTCCCTTCTGAAGTCAGTAGGAGGGGACCCACAAGCCATTTTGAAATCTCCCATGGGCCACGTTTGGCTCCCAGGCCACAGATTGGGAGCCACTGATTTAGATGGTATTATAGAAGGTAATAATTGTCCTTTCTGGGGAAGAGAGAAGAGTTGAGATGGGCTGGAACTGTTGTTGCTGGAACCAATTTTGGGTCATTGGTTTCTGGTTCCATACTTTTTTTGTTTACCTGCTATTATCTTAATACAGTCCTGGAGCTAGAGCAGTAAATATTTTTGTTTGAATTAATTCAATCTAGCTCATTTTTGCCCCTTTTCCCATCAACAGGTTATTGTGGACATCTTATGAACTTTCACAAACTTTTTCATTTGAGCTCACAATTAAAGTAAATTTGTAAGGCAAATAATTAAAACCTGGGTAGGGAGAGCTTATTCATGATTTTTAAATGCTTGAACTTGGTGGTAATAGAGAAAGAGAATTTTATAGTGCAGGCACAAAAGAAGAATTAATGCAAAGGGGGGGCTGAACAATCAAACAATCATAAAACAGGAATGTAGAATTAAGATTGAAGGTACAACATGAATTGTATCACCTTGTTCTTCTGCCTTTAAAATAAGATCTCTCTTTGTATCACTCTTAAAGTGTTTGTTAAATAATGCTATTTATGATGTCATACAAACCAGAACTAGAACCTTGCACACAGTATGTTAAACTGAGGTGCCCTGGGAGACAGAGAGCTAGCTTTTGTCCCTTTACCTTAACTGAGCATCACAGAGCTAGATCTTATGTAGTATGCAGTGTAGACACTCCCTAGCTACTTGCTCAGAGTGAACAGGTACTATTGTCTATCTTCCACAAAGAGGTATGCCTTTTTCTCTGCTACAGCAACTCTATTGTCTATCTTCCACAAAGAGGTATGCCTTTTTCTCTGCTACAGCAACTCTGTTGGTATAGATTGGACAGTCATCACAGGGGGAACTCTGCAGTTTTGTTTCAAAACAAAAACTACACCTAGTGAAAGACCTCTTCTTGTTACCCTAAGGAAGCAGAAGGTTTATACTGCAAAGCTCAGCCTAACTCATTATTTTTACTTGCAATTGCATTTGTTTTAAAAATGAGAGATTATGGATTGTGAATTAATTTGATGAGGTTTATTGTTAATGATTCCAGTAATAATAATACCTCATCTTCAGCAGTTCTCATTGTCTGACAGCTTTGTAAAGGTAGAATATAGATCTCTTCAGTCTGGAAGGTTTAATTACTGATCTATATACCTAAACGAGAGATGTATATATGCACGGCGGGGATGCAGCTGCGCGCGCAGCAGCTGAATCCACGTCTTGCTGAGGCCAGGCTGGGGAGATTCAAATCCCCCGCTCTCAGCATGCTCAGACAGAGCTTGCTCAGGGTGGGAGCGGCCTGGCCGAGAAGCAGCTCTGCCGGCCGTCCCTGCAGCTCCAAGCCTCCGGCCAGGTAAGGGGGCTGGGAAGGGGCTGGAGGGAGGGCTGGAGAGGGTTGGGGGGGACAAGGAGAGTGGCCGGGTTAGAGGGGGTGGGGAGCTGGGGGGTGCTGAGGAGGGGTGGGGGGCCAGTGATGGGGGCGCTGA